>JAWQUT010000169.1:298543-318607 GCA_033807755.1 Ellobium chinense
GGTTGAGGGGGGGGGGGTCGCCAGGAGAAGGGATGTTTCGAGGCTGCTACCGTCTTGAGAGACCAGTGTTCGTTTCATAATTTGTAACGCAAAGACAGTCCTTTTTCTCTCCAGTTCACAAGAGATAGGTGAAGATCCGAAATCACTTGGGGGGAGGCGATGGCGGAGGGCGTGGGAGCAGAGTAGATAGGGTAGGATGGGAGGGGAAAGCACTTTGGTAGCTGATATTATGAGATATTATGTGACTTTATAATAAGACACCCGTTACTGGGACCATGTCCTTCCTACCCTAACCCCTGACGTGGGAGGGATTAGGACCTCACTAAGGTACAGGAAATAACATTGGGAATGGGTGGCTGTGTTTTATTATAGAAGCATTGATGGGTGCAGTTTGTATATCCTTTAAGACCCGCCTGCGGTATAAAAGGAGGAGAGAGACACGATGGATTCAATCGCACGCCTCACATCAAAGCGGGAAATGGATTTCATACTGCGGAGAAACTTTGCAGATCGCTAGTTTAATGTTTCTTCGAATGCTATGGTAAAAAATAATTAATGAATATGGAACATCTAGTATTCGAATAATTAAACGCAAATCCACCTACGTAGAGGCAGTATTTAGCATTTGTAAGCAATGCTTGCCTTCCGATCGGATGTCGCAGTTTTATCTCTTTCCTGAATAAAGAAAAAGAAAGAGCTGGAGTGAAGGGGGCGGGGGGGGNGGGGGGGGGGGGGGGGGGGGTGAGGCTGGAGAGAGGGCAGAGGTACAGATTACAGCACAGCCTGTCATAATCACACACAATAGTACATCACACACCGAGCCGTCCGCGCTGCGCAAACCGTTTACCCTGCTTGAACGCAGCCTTTTCACACACAGCGTCTCTCTACACAATGTTGGTTTGAAAGGGAATGATAAAAGAAAAAAAAGACCCAGTCACACCGCAACACCAAATGTTAGGCCGTAAGTTTTGACTGGAAATTAAGTACTCGGCCGCTCCAACTTAATGGTGCGAAAACAAGCTTATTAAAGATGGTGTCAAACCTGACATCGAGTATTAGGGGGCTCTAATTTGCGCTTAAAGGGACTTGTAATGAATAGATGTACATGTGAGATTTACAAGCGGTCTTTAGAAAATGCATATTTCACTTGTTAAGTTTAAAGCGCTCCAGGTGTAATGTTAGAAGATGAATTATGATAAGGGCTCAGATTTATATAAGGTGGAGAGATGAGATGGGGGAGGAGGAAGGAGATGGACGAGGAAGAGGAAGGAGATGGAGGGAATGGAGGAAGCAGGAGGAGGAAGATGATCGAGAGAGAGAAATGTAAGGGGGGGGAGGAGAAAGAAGGAGATAGAGAAAGGAAATAAAGGACGGAGGAGGAGGAGGAGGAAAGATATCGAGGAAAGGAAGCAAAGAAGGAAGGAAGAGGAGGGAGATAGAGGGAGGGAAGAGGAGGAGGAGGAGGAAGAAGAAGAGGATGGGGGAGAGAAGTAAGGGAGGAGGAGGAGGAGGAAAAAGCAAATGGAGATAGAGAAGTAAGGGAGGAAGGAACGTTGGGAAGAGGTACGAAGAATTTATATCACAATTTATGATCACAGAGTTTATTGGCCTACGTTGTTGTTTTTTTCTTTTAGATTGCTCTGTACCAATGGCAGTCATCCAATATAAAATATTCTTACGGTTATGTCAAATCAGTGTAGTAAAGCGACCCAACCTCTGTTGAAGCAGCGTAGAAGTCACATCATTATATGACTGTGTCCAATGCTAGACAGTGGTGTTGGTGGTTTGAGGCGAAGGAGGCTTTTCCTCTGACAACATTCTGTTGTTTCGCTGTCTATATTGTGAGTTTTTCTCTGTGTCGGGAGTTTGTATGGGATAATAATAATGTGTTTGTGGCTGTCAAATTCTTCATGTCTTTTTCTCACTATCATATGAGGAGCGGAGGACTTTTCTGTAAGGCTAATATTTAGGGACAAGTATTTTTGCAGTTCATTCCATGATCTCGTACTTTCTCTTTATATGTCTCTCTGTCTTCCCTTGTCTTTCTTTCTTTCTTTCTTTCTTTCTTTCTCTCTCTCACTTTCTTTCTTTCTGCATACATCAAACTATGCTCTCCAATCATCCATGTACAATAATAGTGAAAAGTTTTTAAGACCGATAGGTCCAAATGGAAATAGTGAATTTACGGTCTTTTAATACAAAACTCCACAGTATCCTGAGATCCTCTTACAGTAAGTTAAGTAAACAAACACACGACTTATAGAAACTTACAAAAGTTACCTTTGCTTTCGTCACCACCTGCTCTTATGAACGCACCTTCCCTTTCCCCTCCTCGACCTCCCTTTCCACGCCCATGAATCCCCCTCACCTCCCCCCACCCCATTCCCTAAATCACTGACTTCTCCACAAAGGCCTTCATCGCTCTTGTCAGCTATAATAATCGTAAGCCACCTGTGTCGGACGAGAAACGGTCCTGGCAGAGCGACGTAACGCAAACCAGTATAAACGCTACCGCGGGCCCTGGGCCGCTCTCTATCTGGTGTCTAAAGTATACGGAGAATCGCATACAATGATCGCTCGCTCTCACTCCGCGCTTGACATTTTCAATTGTGTTTCTACCTACTTAAGGATTCATTGATAACAAGAGCTGAACAGGGGGATCTTGATGTGGAGCCTCTTCGCCCTGTGGTTTGAACATAGAGCCAGGCATTGACTCGCGAACATAGGCTCTGGCTGTGGCTGGGTGAACCCACCACAGACAACGACAAACATTTTCTCAAACTGGACACGTTTTTACGTGTGTTTAAGCGATTCACATTGGATGTGTTGTAATTTGATCGGCGTTACAACCTCGTAACACTTGCCCGTGAGTGGAAGTAGGTCATCGCCCTCGTTTTTTTGTGATAACGTTTACTGACTTCCGGTGTTCGTTTATGTTTATATAGATGGGTCAGCAAACAGCGGGTTAAGTCCGGAGAGTGACAGTAAAAGACAAGCATTACAGCTCAGTGGTGTAAATGTAATAATACAGTACCTGTGCCTGTCTTTATCTTTAGTAATCACACGTCTGTAACGCTGCTCGCCTCTTTTTTCAAGGGCTGATTTACGATTGACTGTGTGTTTTAAGTGAACAAACACGTTTTATTGCGACTTCTTCATGATCCTGTACTCTATAGGAAATGATTTTATGGATTAAAAGTGTTGGTGTCGCTTGGAGTATGAGACGTTGAGGCTGCTGGTAAGTAGGCTATGTTGTAAATTCATAAATTTCAAGATATGTTTGGCTTGCAACTTTATTGTTGATTTGACGTTATATTATGCTCTAGTATTATTACTGTGTGTTTGTGTGTGTGGTGTGGATATGTATTTAATTTAGTCGCGCGTCTTTTGAACTTTGGTATTCTTAGGAGGTTTTAAAAAGAAGGGTGTATATGTGATTTGGGTTGAAAAATGTCTGTGTGCGTGTGTGTATGTGTGTGTGTGTGTGTGTGTGTGTGTGTGTGTGTGTGTGTGTGTGTGTGTGTGTGTGAGAGAGAGAGAGAGAGAGAGAGAGAGGATATATTATATGAGCGCAGTTAGGCATGTTTGTAATCAATAATACATGTATAAAAGGTAGCCTAGCTGATAGTGAAAGTTAGAGAATATTAGTTTTAGTAAAAGATTGACAGTGGAGAGTGGGGATCGTGCAGTTTTATAAGTTGCTGAAGGATGAGTACTGTTCTGTGAAACAAGGAAGATCAAACATGCGTGTTTAAAATTCCCGTTAACATTATCGACAACAAATCCATGTTATTAATACAACTATTGTTTAAACAGACATGCCTCTGAAGTTTTATGCACGCCAATTCATTATCACACGCCTACATCGCAAGCACAGTAATTGCTCCGTCAGGTCTTTGTTATGGGATGGTGATAAAGTTTTTTTTCTGTACAGTTTGTGCGCTGGGGATTTTTTTCGGTTATGTCCCTTGCCTATCCAGTTAAACCCAGCAGGCTGTTCGCTGTGTGCATTTATAATTGGATATCTTCCAGCACAAGTAATCTAATTCCGTTCCCGTGTTACAGCACAATGATCGCAACTCACCTTTAAAATAAACCCCCGATGTTTTAATTTCACTCTGGCCCCAAAATGGGCATAGATCTCTATAACCATAAGTCTGCAATCGCTCATAGCGCATACCGTTGAGGCACACAAGTTGAGGTCTTCGAAATAGGTCTGTGATCTGCTGTTGCAACATAAAATGTATCGCACCGTGATTATTTGCCAGCATGTGTGTAGATATGTAGATTTATATATGCGCACATACATACAATGTATGTGCATTTTTTGAGGAGCAGATAATGTGTCTGTGATGGTAAGTTAATTTTGCAGTATGTTAATATTATAATAAAGATACTGAAATGTAAATATTATAATGATAATATAATAAATCCTCTTGTAGGTTTGCAAAGCACACACAGACTGTTTATGATATGATCCATGATCTTTATATCTTAAGTCCAGTTCGCAACCTGCCATACAGCTCCTCGATGCATGGAATCTGACCATTGAAGCCCACACAATCAGTACCGTAGTAGTGGCAGAGTAAGAACAGGGCGCGTGGCGGCGTTCGCCAACATATTTTTAGCCTTCATAATGATTATAGAATATTATCACATCTTTTTTTAGGCGGTGAAAATTATGAGGCGGGTCACATATAGACTTATTTTGGCAACAATCGTGATATAAACAAAAGCATCACTCATGATCTTGATGTATCGAACGGCCGCCTACTCGATTTTAATTTGAAAGTTGCATGTCATAGACTGACATTTGGATTGAATGAGGATAATAATGTTTCTATAAATCTCGTCTACAGGCCTTCCCTTGCTCACGCGACTTCGTAATATTTTTTTTTGTCCTGGCAGGCCAGATCATTCAAGGGCATTATCAACCCCTTGGACCCTGGGGAACATAAATATTGACGCTCCCATTTAACCGATGCTGATCAGCAAGTCTGGCAATATCTTTCTCTTCCTATAGCCAGGTACCGGTACCTCCACGACGCAGGATGGACTTGAGAAAACTGTGAATGAAATGCTTTTTCCAAAGCACTTACAAACTGACTGCGGTCTTCAGAAAGAATTGAGTGTTTGATAGTTTGGCGGTTTATTGTTTATACTGTTGGCCGGTCATAATTATTTTAGACCGCAGGCCAGTATTAGAGCATGTCTGGTATAGAACAGTTACTTTTCACGCTTCTTTCTCCACCCTCCAAAGGGGGAAATTTCTCTTTTTTTAAATAATCTCTTTTCAAGTCTCCATGTTTTGAAATATACTTACTTAATCACTTTCAGCTTTCAGTACTGTGTGGCTTTAAGAAAAAAAAAACAACACCAACACGATGGAATGGGTTTAACCGCGTTTCACAGAGATTTGAGTAATGGGAATGTGATCTATGAAGATTACTTGACAAACATATTTGTGTGACTCTTTACTGGCACTNTGTTTGTTTAGCGGGGCAATGTCTTGTTTGCACTCTGTTCGGATAGATTTGCGATCAATGCGCGTCGTGGGGAGAAAAATTCCGTTTGCTGCATTCCGTTTGTTCTCGTTCTTCTCTCCCCCTTCCCCCTTCCCTCCCCCAGTCAAACAAAAGAGTAAATATTCATTTTTTTTAAGGGCATTGATTTGCCTCTTCGGCATGTCGTGTGTTTGCCTTCTCGGGCTTGAAACAAAGAACGAAAGAAGAAAAACAATATGGCCAGCGGCATTTTATGATATTGTTTCAGCAGGCTGATACTCATTAGTGTCGTCATGAATTAGTTAGCATCACCATCATCGTCATCATCATCACTATTACCATCGCCATCATCAACACTATTACTACATCATCTCATCGCCATTATCATCACCATCATCGTCATCATCATCATCACTATTACCATCATCATCATCACCATTGTCATCAACATCATCATCATCATCATTATTGATTAATTCAGACACCTATTAAGCAAAAAAAATGGAGAGTGTAGCGAACAGAAAGTAAGCCGAATTAAATTTTAGTAAGCAGCAAATAGTACATGAAGAAAGGAAGAAGAAAGAAGACTGAAAAAAAAAAAGTGGGTTGAAAAACAACTAGGGATGGAACCTGAGAACTCCAAAGTGGCTCGGACGCTCTGTGGACTAAAACTGTCACAACGCAGACGGCAGAACATGGTCACAGACTGGAATCACCCAGCCAGAACAACTGAATTCTCCATCTCGCACACACAAGACGAGCGATACGTCCAACACTTTTCCCTTTAAACTTCGTGTCACCACTCTCATCACCATCATCATCATCATTATTATCATCATTAGGATCGTCATCGTTAGCATCATCATCATCATCATCAGAACCTTGTAATGTGTTCAGAAGAAGTGGCAACCAAATGCAAGCAAAGCTTGAGGAATGAACAAGATTCACTTATGCCAGTTTAAACGAGACAGGATAACAGAAGAAGGAAAGAAAATCGCGTGCATCAGTTTTGCGTTTGTCACAGAAGACGTTTATAGCAACGTTAATTGTCGCCATGTTCGCAGCTCTCGCGAAAGGCGCTCTAGATCGGGTTTAACATGTCGATAGTCCACCGGACCAGTAGATGGATTCCTGTGGGCTTAATTGCAAAATGCAGACTGCTGGTTTATATCTGGCTGCTCAAACGCTGCTCAGTAGATTTCTTTCCAGTATCAGCAGTAAGAAATGAAGAAGGAGATGGGACAGGCACTCAAAGACAGGTTTAGAGGAGGCTGGATGAAGGCGAATAACAGAAATTTCTGGCTCTAAATCAAGCGCAATTTGGAAGAATCGTTGGATATTGCCGTTTTGAGCTCACATCACTTTATATCAGCAATGCCTTCCCACTTTCCATGTTTCTCCAGTCTTCTGAAATCTGCTTCTTCTGGTGTGCGTCTGGATAATTAAACATGGATTAGATTTCCACGCGAATTTGGAATAGTGATTCATATTTTTTTTTAAAAAATATGAGGGAAACTACATAGTATCCCCAACTTGGTGCGTGGTGTCATGGTGGATTTTGATTGCCAGGTCGCACACTCTGTTGCTGACATACTAAGCCGAGACGACTTGCTGTTTGTGGTTCCTGCGGGCACCGTGCAACAAAAATATCACCTTTATCATAACCTAAACTGGCGGGTAAATGACAAAAAATTGCCCAGCAAAATACATCCAGGAGTCCTAGCCCCGATTGAGGCGCGCTTGCACCTCAGGAGACGGTAAATAAAGGCAACTTCCACCAACAATATTTAATACGATTTACCGCTCCTGTTGCTATTGTGACCTTTTCTAAGGTAAATCTGTCCGACCTATTTGCGACTCGAGGATGAAAAAAAAAAAGAGTACAGAAAGTACATTTGACACGGCTTGATCGTAGTCCGCGTAATCGCATCTTCCGCGTAATAGCAACATTTACAGGTACAGAGCACTAGACGTTTATTTTTTCTCTGCAGGTGTCACTGAATATTCGCAACTCCTCTTAACTGCACTTTTTTTCATGCTCCCGAGTTGTTCCGCTTAAGCGGAATGGATTATATTGAATCATATTCCTCCCTTCCATACTGTACCTTGGAGATAGTCTACTCACTGACATTTTGCTCACACATTAAAATATCGCGTGGGTGGTCTACGGCTCTCTTCTTTTCTCTCTCTTGTGTTTGCTGGACGGAAGAACGATGCCGTGCATTTCCGTGAACGAGGCTTTCTCCCTGTCTTAATGCGTGGCAATTGAATCCCCATTTGTGCGTGAGTTTTGTTTACATAGTTGCATGTCTTACGTTACATGTGCGTATTACGTGTTAAACAGGTCTGCTCTGGGGATCCTTTGGGTTGGTTTTTTCCTCCTTTCTTTTTATTTTGTTTGTTTGTTTTGTTTCATTCTTGCATCGACCATTAAGGAAGTTTTATGGGAACAAAGTGGAACACAGTTTTACACTAGGAGAGAGGATAATATGATATGCACATGTACCTTGGCTTGCTTTGTTTCCCCTTCATTATTTTAAGAATGTAAAATTCTCATAAAAGTGTTTTTAATTTTGTTTTCTTTCCGTGTAAAACAAAATCTCAAAAAAAAAACAACAACCCTCTATCTCCCTGAGCTCCGGCGAAACAAAGTTCTTTCCCTTGTCAATAGGGTTGTTTTTGCCATGATGCGAGTTACGTCTTTTCAATGCGGCAAGCAAGCAGGCAAGCGGGCATAACTCGCATTATGAAATGTACATTTGCTTATTTCCCCTCATATCTACGCCATCCAGCCCTGTGTGAATTCCTTCCGCATGAGATTCCAGCCCAATGGATTCCTTCCGTGAAAAAAGAGAAGAGAAGAAATACAAACGAAAAGGGGATACGTTTCCTGCTTCCCCTCCCCCTCACCCCTCACCCTCCAAAAAAAAAAAATGATATCTCTAACTACATGGTACTGTAGATATCTGTTATTCTCTTTTTCTCTCTTTCTCTCTCTCTTTTCCGTGTTTAAAAGCCAGCTTTTCTTTGTTCTGCACCCCTATCGCTTCCTCGCTTGTCTCCCGTATATATGCCGCTCTTGTTTTTTGGAGATATTCACCGCAGGTACACTTGTTTGTATCGCTCAAGGCCCACAATCCACTGCCAAGTATCTCAATCTTACAATTCCACCTTCGTTCGACATGCTTTTTCTCCCCTTAGATCTCCTCCTCCTTCTCCCCTTCCCTTTTTCTTCTCTCCCACCTTCCTGTCTTCGCACCTAGAATTCGCTCTATCCCTAACATCCCTGCCCCCTCCCCCTACCCCAACTCTCGATGTCTTCCTTCTTGTCACTTTTTTGTTTTGTTTTATCTCTTTCTGTTTCCCCCATCTACCTACTTACTTAAAGACTGCAAAGGGAGGTAAAAATGAGTGGTATGGAATGGAATCGTGGAAATAAGCCATGAAATAAAGCAAAAAAGAAAAGAAAGGGAGACAAACGATTTCCGACAAGGTGAGCAAAAACTGTTATTAGCGATAGTTGCAGGGTCACGCTCAGATTCCTGAGTTCGCGAGACCATAGGTAGAACGTTATCCGCGGGAGGAAAGGGGGAGGAAAGGGGGNNNNGGGGGGGGGGGAGACAGGAGATGGTCCCAAGTGTGGGTAGATCGAGGATAAGCAAAAACAAACAACGCTTATAATAATTGTCTTAACACGCTTATGCCAGGCGCTCGCATTTCTTATGCATACCGCGACCAAAAAGAAACAAAAATGTCAGATGAAGCCAGAAATAATCTCAGCGAGTATTTGGCCCCAAACCAAAGGAGCATTTATTTGCTTCTGGGGTTTAGAGTGAAGCGCGTTTTCTTTTAAATCATCTATGAAATGTTTACATGTTTTGTTCAAGATCCAGATCTGGTTAACTAACGAAGAAATGCGCGTTTTAAAGAGACTGAACTTTCATAGTGAAAGTGTAAATTGACAACGTATAAAGTACCACATGTAAATAGTACAAATTTGTTTGTGTCGTACGTCTTTGTCAGTTAAATGAACGCATAAATGAGAAGATCTCCCCCCATGATAAGAACTGCATCAACTCTGCATGTTGAACGCCACTAAGAATGCACTCAGCGCCGAAGCACTAATATAATTCTCACCGTGGTAAAGAGATTCCGTCGTTAATGCGCAAGCTCTCATTTCAGTTAAATAAAATGACAGCCCGTCTTTCATCTGCCCCATCATTCACTCGGATGTTTCGGTCATGTCACTTACAGGCGACCATCGTTGATTGGCTGGAAAAAAAAACCAACTTTTTACTTCAGCAGTAAAATAATATACAGCTGTTCTTCGAGGCCCTGGTCTGATCGTTAGATATGATTAAGAAAAAAAAATGATAGCGCATTTCCGCACTGCCACGTTTAAAGTTCTTGCACTGTAAACGGTTCTGTTACATTGATAAGCTCTACAAACCGCCTTTTTGTTGTGGTTTTTGTCTTCCGGATATCTGTATAATTTATTGGATATTGTTTGTTCTGCAAGTGCCTCATACAGGCATTTAAAGCCCGTAATCGTTCAGCGAAAGACGGTTAAACTTATCAATAAGCTCAGCTGTCACCATTAAACCGTTTTTGATGAATTATTATTATTATTATTGTTATTATTATAAGATAAGCAAATCACCAGAACCCATGAACCACTGGCGTTGCTGAAGAATCATAATTATAGACCTGTTTATCTATTGAAGCGTTAGACGTCATAACTACGTGAAGTGAATGACATCAGAGAGGTATTATCAACCTGTATTACAGTTTTCAGCTCGTTTTATCGTGCGTGTTGACATACAACGTCGGATTCCACACACACACAAAAAATGAGATGTAGAGAAAAAACAAAAGAAAACGGGCTTGAATGCAAGCATTTAAAAAACACGAGAAGACTAAATACGTATACCTCAATATTAAGTACATGCATACGTTTTTTTTTTTCATTCACAAGGCATACCTGATATCGAGGTTCCATTGTGTATGTCAACACGGGCGATATCTCTGTTATCGAGATACAAGTAGTCAGCTCCGTTTAAGTGCGAACTTGGAAACTTTTGCTATTAAGTGGACGATGCTTATGAATTGCGCTATTTAATTTCGACGCTTATGTTAGAGAAAATACTATTTTTGTTATTTTTGTTTCTCTGAAAACTTGTTACGAGTAGGTAGACTTCTATTAAAGCGGGGTCGATAGTAGCCGCCTTTCAGATTTATTGTGAATACAATCTAGACAACTTACCTTGACATCACTTACTTCGACATTCTGCTTAAGTGGACCCAGTTTGTAAGTCCCATATTGCTCCTTGTTAATTACAATAAAGTTAACGAGTCTCGTGTGGCAACCCTCGATTCATGTGCGGAAACTGCACTGCAGGTAGTCAAACTAAAGTACATGTTCTTTGATCTTTGATTAATCACTGACTGACATGCGACTCAAGTGACGCAGTCTGTTGTCAAGAGCTGGTACTTCATCGACAGAACCAATAGACAAATATGAATTGTCTTTGAAACAGCGTGCTTGAGATCACAATGTGCTGTATAAAGCAACCAACAAGGTTTTATACATTGTTTACATGTCCAGTCCGCACAAGGTGGTATGTGGATAATGCAAAACTCACTTGACGGGTCAGACGAATATGCATGATGGTTCATAAACAGTCATATTTGTGTAAAAAAAAAATGTATAGATGCAAACAAGCCTTCTTGCAGTGCTTGGGAAAAACAGATATTTCTTTTGATGTCGTTATTGTTGGAAGTTCAGTGATATCCTGCGTGGTGACCTTTTCGAACGGAATTCTTTAGCGTCTTTTTGGGTGTCAGTCGAAAAAAAAAGTAAAAAACAACATTCTTCCTTCTGTTGACTTAGAATTGACACCCAGGCTTGCTAAAGCCTCTCGAGAGAGAATTTCTTGGAGTGATTTGTAATTCGCAAAAAGAAAATCGTACGAGTGTAGTCCTCCAGTGTCACTTGAAATGCGATGTAATTTTGTTGATTCAGTAGTGACACCTAAGCTTGCTGTACCATGCCGTTTCTCCACGGCCAATTTTCAAACGCATAGCTGTCGGTCTCAAGTCACTTTACCCTGTCAGTGAGGATCCCAAGTGTGGCCGTAGCTATCTCTTCACCCGCCCCCATCCCCTTTTGGAGTTGGGTGGGAAGGGATTTTTGTATGTATGTATTGAGTACTGGGAAAAGGCAGGGGAGAAACTGGCTAAGGAGCTTCTTACGTTAAGATAATGCAAATTGTACTGACGAAAGAAAAGTGAGAGAAGTCTTTTTGAAATTTGGGGGTCGAGGCGATGAGATGGTGACGGCCCTGATTCCAGGAGACTACTCGTCCCGAGTCGCATTTCCAGGATGAATATTTGCCAATACGCCCCAAGTGTTAGAGGTCTGGGGCAAGCTAGTCTAGTCTTTCGGCTCTAAAGCTATGGGAATGAAACCCGGGAATAATTTATTGTTTATACAAGATGGCACCGCCTTCCTCGCTTTTTAAGCTGCAGAACTTACTTTTTCTTTTCTTTTTTATGTGTGTGTTCTAAATCCTTAGCATTCTGCCTGTTTCTTTCTTTCATGACTTGGCGAGAGATTTGCTCCGGGGAAAAGGTCATAGGTCATGTCGTGCACGTGCGCGCGTTGCTAGCTCACTCCCAGGCCCGGGTGTACCCCTCGGTAGTGTTGTATATATTGCTTTCTTTTCCGCTAATATTTACACCCTGCGAGCTTTGGCAAGAAAACTCATCTGGATAGGTTTCTGTTGCTACGAGGGTAAGCCAGGACAGAGGTGGAAGGGGGATGGGGAGCATAAGAAAGGAAATAGCTAGGTCTTGTCTGGGGTCATAGGCGGCGATGCGATTTAAATTTGAAAAAGGGGTGAACTTTCAAAGTTGAAAGAGATCAGGACAATGGGCAACATAGTAAGATTTGTACAGTGTTAGGAGGTTCGTGAAATTTGACTATGAAATGAAAAGACTTCCACCTGGAATAGTAGAATATCTTGCAGTCTTGTAAAAAAATATTCAACCTTTGAATGCCAAGTTAGTGCTCGAATTTCTTAAACGTTATCCGTCGACTGACTCTTGCCGATTTTGATACAGTTTGTGCAACTCTCATCTGCGCGCTGTAGCATTTCATTAGCTTATTAGACGAGACCTGGGCTTTGATTTAACGTTCAAATTCAGCCTTGGAAAAATTGTCTCGGATCTTGGAAAAATCTTTGAAAAATTTACCACCAAATTATTAATGTAAGAGTTAGAGTTGCACAGCTTTGATAGTTGTGCTAGCTGCTGGGAGGGAGTACTCCTGTGGCCCTCCCCATGCCAACGCCCATGGTTTAGCACATACATTACACGTGAGGCGGCAAGTTGGAGGGGCTAACTCTTAAGAGCCAGAGGGTTTCTTTATTTTCTTAGCCCATCTTCTGTGATAGGAAAGAGAGATAAGGAACTAGAAGTTGACAAGGAAGACGGGGTGGGCGATGGTGGTAGCTGAAGATGGTGAGAGAAGGGAGACGAGAGGTGGAGGCTAAAGATGGAATGTGAAGAGGGTGGGGGAAGGGGGGCATTGATGTGAAAAAGTGAAGATTTTTTTTTCCTTTAATTTCTAACGCAGGAACAAGAGAGTGGATGACAAATTGAGAAAGGTGGGGAGGTGACGGTGTGGAAGCAGGAAAGAGGGTGTTTCCATAATGCGGTCGAATTACTTGTAATTCAGTTTAACCAATAAAATGGTTACTCCTCTTTATTACAAAATTAAATATGTCTTCAAGTGAGCGAGACAAGCTGGTTGGATTGGATAGACAGAGGGTGACTGTGTATCTTCTCAATTGTTTATCCCTTTCGTCACCCCTGCTCCTCTCCCCCCTCTCCATCCGGCCATTTCATACTTACTTTATTAATGATAGCTCCTAATGGCTGGGTCGATACCTGAATTGTTACGCCATTGAAATTGATGAGTATCGAGATTATCCTCCCCCTTGCCGTCCACAGCCATCTCGTACCGTACCTTCTCCCCTGTCCCCCGCCGTCTCTAGCTTTCTCTCGTATTACTATCCTCACTCTATCTTCCTCCTCACCCCTTCCATCTTGTTTTAATACCTTCTCCCATCTTCTTCCCCCCTTTTTACAGTCTCCATTTGCCCTCTCCCCTTCCGTCCATCTCCTCCAGAGAAATCGTATCTTCTCCCATGATATCCCCCCTGCTCTCTCTCTCTCTCTCTCTTCCCATACCAGTCGTTTGGAGGGCATGCGAGATTGACAAGGTGTGGATCTCCAGAAGCACCGAGCGAGATGAGGCGCTGACTCCTGCGAGAGAAATCAAGCCGGGCTTCTTTACCTTGCTAAGTGGGCTGTGAAACAAGCGCAACTTAGCGCGTTTTTGCCCCGTCTCATTAATTCTGTCACGCGTCTTAAGATATCTTCACACAAGAACACAGTTTTGTTTTTTTTTACTTTATTTTAACGGAGATGATGTTTCTCTCCACTGGGGGCTGTCCTCTCTCCCCCCTCTCCTATGCGTAGAACCGTATTTAACTACTCCATAGGGCCCCAGCTGGGCACGAGGCAGGGCCCCTGAGGGCTAGGGCTCTAATGGTTCAATGAACATTCATTCACGTGTTGACACGTTAAATTTATACGCTGTTTTAGGAAAAGGGAGGCCTCGACCTCGAAACTTTTTCANGGATCCTTGGGGGGAGGGGGGCCATAGAGGAGGATATCATTCGGCCCTGCCGTTCTCATTCGCTTTGCTTAGTTCATAGAGAAGAGGTTTGTATTTTTAGGGGGAAGGTTTTTATTTTTGGAATGATTTCTCCTCTATTGCCGTGACGTGCTTTGCCCGATGTAAGCTCACCTAAATCGGGGTAGGCTGCTAGCGGCTCATGACAGGGATTAATATTGTTACCAGATTTTAGAAGCTGAAGAAAAGTATGAGTACATCGGCTGTTTACTTAGGCTGTGCGTCATGTTCACACATATTATTGTTTCATGCGGAAGCGTTTAACTAGCTGGATGGAAGGGGAGCGCGCACGCACCCACTTCTGTTGTCATCGTCTTGTTTTCTTTTCGTTTTTTTTTTCTTCGTTTTCGTCGTCGCTTCTATATTCTTCTTCTTCTTCCTCCTTATCTTGTTTGTTCTTCATTTTTGTAGTCGTCTTTATCATTTTGTGCTCCTTCTTCTACTTCCTCATCCTCTTCTCATTTTTTCTTCGTTTTGTTGTCACATTTAAGTTCTTATTCTTCCTTCTCCTTCTCGTCTTATTATTCTTTTCTCCGTCTCTTTGCCTCACTTTCAGTTCTCTCTCCCTTTTTTTTTTCTTTTTCCTCTTTGTCATTAAACTTTCCTTTGATACTTCCTTTGCCCGCCCCCCCCCTCACCCCTCGCTATACGTTCTTTCGCAGTTTTAATCATTTTCTATAATCTCCTTTCTTATAGTATTCTTGCCGTTTTTCATCGATTATTGCTTCTTCGTTATTGTTTCCGTCGTCATCGGCACCTGTGTTGTCTTCCTGGTCATTATCTCCATATCGTTCTTAACATGTTCTTTTTCCTCTTCTTCTTCTGTTTTCCACTTGTCTTTTTTTCCTCCTGCATCCCCCCCCCCCCCCCCCCCCNNCCACTCCTTATCCCTGCTTGCCCCTCTATCCTCCCCCTTCGCCACATCGTCCTGTATCACCTCTTCCCCCTGTATCTTGCCTTTTCTCCCCTTCCTCCTGGCGTCCTCGCCTCTCTTGCAAATAATTTGTCCTGCCTAATACGCCACACCCACATATTTTCCTAAATGTTTCCATCAACTTTTGGAAACTCACACCGATCCACGGCTTCCCACTTCCAGGTGTACATTTCTCACCTCGCACAACACCACGCTGGGCCATTCCACGGAAACATCTTTCATCAGCTATCTACTACAAAACGACGGCGTGAACTAGGCAAGCACCTTACGTGCAGGTTTTTGTTTTTTTAAGATTTATTTACAAGTCTCCTGTCCAGGGTAATCCCTGCCCACGCCACCTCACATTATGATTACCTCAGCGGGATTAGATCACTCTAGGATATTCTCAATTCCCGAGGAGTTTGTAGCGTCGCTGCCATTTACAGGCGCTGATCACTAGCATTCTGACAATACCTTTTACTATCTACTGCCAAGTATCATTTAACAGACGGATGATTGACGAATGAAATGCTTTTCTAAGGCACTTACAGCACGATTTTGTTCGGGAATCGAACCCTTGATCTTTAGATTTTGAGTCCAATGCCGTTACCATTCTGCTACACTGCTCCACTAGAATATCCTCTCTACCATTCCCCTCCCCATTCCGGAAGAGGGGGAGGGGGGGGGCAGCCAAAAAAAAACCATATTAAGACGTGGCTACAGTTTCATGGCTACAGATTGAACACCATGTTGTGTAGAATTCCCCAGGTTTTCGTTTTTGCCCCCACGTCGCCTTCTCTTCTTCATTCTTTCTCCTTGTCTTATTATGAAGGCCCCTGGAAATCTAATCACCACGCATCTAGATTGGGAGCAGTCGGGAATGCAGATGGGGAAAATCTGTCGATTTCTTTACGACCGAGTTCGTTTTTATTTTCATAGCCGCCGATGATTTACACAAGGTGCGAGGGGATGCCAGCGCCTTTAAGCTCCGTAGGATGATATCATAATGATGTTGGGGATTGCAGCATCAACAACAGAGGTAGATAAAGACATTGTGCAGTTTCCAGCTGCATCGACAGTTGCAGCAGCAGCAGCAACAACAACAACAACAACAACAACAACAACAGCAGCAACAACAGTAACAACAACAACAATAACAACAGCAACAATACAGCACATTTTAAGCAGAGTAAACCGTGCAGAACATGTGAGACCTACCTGTCTCAAAGGCCCGTGGGAAGTGTAAAAGGAGAGGAATGGTATGATGGGTCGCTTCACGAATTTGAATTCAAACGCATTCTTCACATCGGAGCGCTGTTTTAACGAATTTCACAAATACAGTAAAACAGTTCAACTGCATATAAAGTTTACTGTGCCTCCTCACGTTACGATAAGGAAAACTGATTTCATAAAGAAAGTCTTAACATTCGAAATACAAAGGTCATGTATAGGCAAACCTTCGGATGGTAATGATCGATTGGCGCAGCTGTAAACACTGTCTGAATAACACATTATACCTTTAGCTTATGACAGCGACCCTATTAGTTACAACGGGAGCGAATATGTTATGATTTAGGAGTCACTTATTCATCCAGCTCAGGGCTCTTTGCATTGTTAATATCGCAGCAGGCTAGATCACACTACAACTTTCTCAGCTCCTTGGGTACTTTGTTTGGTGATTTGCTAGTATATCTCAGATATTTTGGGAAACGTCTTATACTTTCAGGATTAATTTTTATACAAAAGAAATGTGTAGACCATGGATATGTGTGCATTTCGATCGTCAAAGAGGTGAGGCACTTTTATAAGGACAGAGAGAAGAAGAGGTGTATGAATTATACAACCTACGAGGGACAGCGGGAAGAGAGCAAATGAACTCTATTCTTTCCTTTCTCCATCTTTACACCTCATTCATCGTTGAAACCTCGAGTGAAGGCATCTTCAGGTATCCAGTACGCGCCAGGAACCCCTGAGATTTATTTTCAGTTTATTTGTATCCATCGTCAGTATAGAACTCGTAGATTACGACGTGATTGAGTACACCCACTTCCCACGAAACCTCCCGTACAAGTATGAGTATCATAAACCATAATGCGATACGGCCCAGCGTAGCGGATCATTATAATTCTATTACACGTTACTGTCTATCAAATATGCACAGCGCCACCGCTATGCGTCAATGCACTGCGCGATTGAATTAATAGCCTCCTCCAGGGCTAATAAGGCTGGTATTTTTGTTTTCGCTCCGTTTGCCAATAAGCTTCGACACTCAGATAAACACGAGCTAACACTGCATTTTGCCAACATCTTCTAGACGATACTGGCTAAATAGAAATTTGAGAGCACATGGGCTTACGCGATACCCCGTACGCGATACCCCGTAGCGATTATCATATCTTCCTCAGCTGCTAGTAAAACCGGGAATTCGGGCAGTTTGGATTATCCAGCCAAAAGTACTCACTGTGCTAATCTCTTCCTTTACGACACCGGCCAGTTGGGTATGAGTATCATGACCGCACACGATACCATCCAGCTCAGTATTAGTCTGGTGAGTATCATAGCATACTCAGTTGCCAGTAAACCTGAGTATTCGGGCATTTTTGCGTTATCCAGCCAAAAGTACGCATTATGCTAACATCTTCCTATACGATACTAACTGGCTGATTTTGAGTGTCATGACCGCAATCGATACCACCCAGCTCAGTATTAGTCTAGTGAGTATCATAGACCGCTCAGTTGCCAGGAAAGCTGGGATTTTTGTTTTCCTTATCCTGTTGATAAGCGCCGACACCCAGGTAGAGGAATATGCAGCTAATCTTACATACAGGAAACATAGTTAGCACAAGAGAAGAAGAAGAGGAGGAGGAAGAAGAAGAACTAAAAAAGAAGCACGCCGATCTTTGCAGCCAGAAACAACAAATACCGTAGTAGGTCTTTGGCTGGCTGAGACAAAGAGTGCAGGCACGATATGACGAAACTAGAAACTATATAGCGACAGAATATTGCTCAGAATTGCCAAAGTGCGGTTTCACACCAACAGAAACAGTATAAAGATAAAGTAGTTTTAAAGTTTAACCCGACTCGACGAGCACATACATGTCTGGTTTACTGCAAAATCAAAACCTTACTTTTTTATTATTGTTATTATTTTTGAGATTTCCCTATAAATACATACACATACGCGGAATCAGAGCTGAGCTATTGTATTATCTTTGCTGCATTATGAAAGCCGACTGCAGCATTTTACGATGAAGTATTTTTTCTTGTTGTTTTTTCGGTAATTTGGGTTCTCCTCATCACGAAGTCATGGGCCTCGGATGATTTAGGAGAGCGGGGTAATTGAGGGAAGAACAAATCCATGCTTGTCCTCGCCCTCACTTTCCACATCCATCAGCGCAGAATTCACATCCGTTCGCCCTAAATCAAAACAGAATTATTATCACCATAAACTTCTTTTATAAAATATTTTTGTTATTACCTTTCTCCTAGCGGATCCTGACGCAATCATTGTTCACCACGAACCGTAGAAAACCGAAAAATAAAAGAACAAAATCATACGGTTTGCATACGGGCGAGAATACTGTTACACCCTCCCATAGAGATCTTGTTCGAGGCTGTCAGCCACGTGTTCTTAGAGGTTTGTTTCGTTGCGTTTTATTGCATTCTTCGAGGTTATAGTTTTGGGCGGATGGTAGTTTACCAGTTCTCAAGCGCCTATCCGCCAGCTATTCTTGTGTGGGTTTTATTGGCGTCAGGCATTTTGTAACTGCACCGCCCGATTCCGTCAAGATCCTCTTCACTCGCTGTAAAAACGTAATCTACCCTTTGTGTTGAAAAGAAAGTCGGTGAACTAAGCAAGTTTGACATAGATTCAGAAAATCTGCACCATTCAGATCAGTATTATTTTTACCTTATAAGAGGATCATTATTAAAGTCATATCCACACGTATGTGCAAGTATATTATGGTCGTCTCTGCTTAAGCGCAACTTTCTGTTGACAGCATGAATGGTTCAGAATCAGTTATGGACTGCTCTTTTCTATATAAAGTCTCTTTCTTCGCAACCTTGTGCATGCCCTAGAGGCGTTACGATTGAGCGGACCCAACTGTATCGTTGTTACTGGTGGTTGTAGTAGTAGTTCCAGTTATGGTCGTCTTCGCAGTATTAGTAGCCTATTACTACTATAAATACCTCGGCTTCAACTCCATAATACACTATCACTAACAGCAGCACTGCTATTGCTTATAAATGCTAATACAGTTACTGCTGCTGCTACCATTTCTTCCACTAGTACTTCAAGTAAGGACACCACAGCACCTATTACTACCATCATAGGCCGGCACGGTTGCGGGTAGGTAGAGCGCGTGTTTCTTGGTGCGAAAGGTTCGGCGTTCGAATCTTGTTTGGAGGCGAGTTTTCTCCTGGGTATTTTAGGCGATGTTTAAAAGACTGCAAATTATCGGCGGGGCCTCGTCTCTGATGAAAACTAAACTCAAACTTAGAGCTGCGTCATCCGATCGGTGCCATCAAAAGATCAGCCTCATCAACATAATTATGGCCATGGACAATAGTATACACTGCTTCAACTCACATGGATTAATTGGTTTCACGTTTCAAACACTAGACGGTTTTTTGGTTTTTTTTTAAAATCAATTTTCTTTACCATAATGTTCAGAGAAGTTATCAGACCTCGACTATAGAAATACTGTATAAATTTCTCAGAATTTTGTTTCTGAATCATTCTTAGAATGTATAGTAGTAGTTGCCTGTTTTACTGTTATTTTGATTATGAGTTGGTGTCAAGTTCTGAACAGTTGCAAAGTGAGAATAGACCTGGTCTTGACAAGGAACGGTGGATTTTGGTATCTTATTACTGGGTGGGGGGG
>JAWQUT010000169.1:326048-336919 GCA_033807755.1 Ellobium chinense
GGGGGGGGGGGGGGGGGGGGTGCAAGGGATGTCACTTAATAAAATTAGTACTGGACTTTCCTCGCGAAACAAACAGTATAACTGTAGGGTAGGAAGACTTTGTTATTTTAGGCATAATAATCATTTCAAAATAACGTCGACTAATACATTTAGCAAAGAGTTTCGACGATTTTCTTCCGTTTCAAGCAATTGCTTACAGAATCGCTTGAAGAATCATTGCGATATCAACAGTATCGGTATCGACAGCACCATAAGAGGGCAGTATCTATAATGGCTAAGCTGTATCATTATTTTGTTGAAAGTGGACAAGACCGAAAGACTAAAGAGAAAGATGCTACGCCACGCACCGCGGTGTGTTGTTTGCTTAAATAATTGTTTTGAAATAACTGTGTTTGACTAACATTTTACGCAGCGATCAACCCTTCCCCACCCTCCCTCCAACCGTCTCCCTCCCTCCCTCTTAGTCCTTCATTTAGGGAAGAGACATCATCAGTAAACATTACAGTTTGGCAACCAGTCGGTCTGCTGTCCTGAGCCTGTTCGTCTCTGTCTATTTGTCTTTCTTTGTCTCTGTCCACTCGTCCGTCTGCAGCCAGTGTTTTTAATGATGTCAATTTCCTGTAAGCGGATTCCAGTGACTTTTTTCTTCCTTCCCATTTTTGTCAAAAACTGTCTTTTTCCATGTTTCGTTTAGATTTGTGATGTTTGTTCTACATTGTTTGATATGCTGTTGTGTTGAGATTTTGTTGACTGTAGTGATGGCTGTGCATAAATTTAGCTCCTAGTAGGGGCAGAGTGACCTCTCTCCCCCTCCTACCCCACTTCCCCAGATTCCTTGTCTAGTTACCTCTGGACATCTCTTCCGCCTCTTGTCACATCGTCCATCCTTAGGTCTCTGCCCTTGCATTTTATCGACTTGGCCCACATCTAATGTGCTTATATCTTTGCTTTCCTCATTCTTCTCATCTCTAACTCTTTTACTTTTATCAATATCCTCCTCCTCCTCCTCCTCTTCTTCACCCTTTCGTCAACTTGCTCCCATCCCCCTCCTGGTTCTCCTTTACCATCATCAAATCTCCAGACATACTCTTTCTTCTCTCCTCCTCAACCTATTTTTTTTTAAACTCATTTGCCTTCTCACATTTATTCATTTCATTCTCGTTAATCCAGTTCGCACATGTCTCCTAAAATACAATTAACGAAACCTGTGCATGCATGCGTGATACAATGTGTGAAACTATGGTCCATCGCCAATGGGGGTTGAGGACCGTTTTTCTATTAGAAGACCCTTATCGATCAAAGTTTTCCTCAACGCGGGCCACACCGTCTTCATTTCGTTCGTTGCTCAGCTCAGGTCTCCGTTGTTTCTTTGCCTCCCTCCGTCTGATTTAATAATGAGCTTCAGTATTAAGTTAATGACAAATGACGGGTGCTGAACGTCTAATTGTGAGGCATGTGCTCAAACACGACCTGACGCGGCATTAAACGGATCAATGAGAGGGACGCTTTCTCGGGCGGATGGGGCGGCATAATGATATCACTGTTCTGATTGGATGACAGACATCGCATGGCTGACGTTTTGTGTGTGTGCAATGTTTAGATTGCCAGATACGTTCGATCTCAGGAAGCGCTGTTTGGCTTTTCTTCTTGCGCTTTGTTGTGTTTAAGAGGGGGACATCGTTTGCGTATTAGCAGTGCAAACAGGCAGTGTGTTTTTTATTGCCTGGCCAAGGGGGGTTCTTCGATAGTCATGGGCGCTTTAGAGGTAAACCAAAATGTTCGGATGTACTGTACTCGATTACAGTTAAATAAATACTGTGATATTCCAATATGAGCGCTAATATGAAATCGATCCTATCATTTTCTTCCTTCAAATAAGTTCTGATTGAGGCATTGTCATTATTTATATTAATTTGGTAAATATTGAGCGAATGCAAACTTACAATGGATTTTATCGAACACTCTTTCGAAGTAAATTGCAAACTTCTCTTGGTAGTGTAACATATGTTGATAATGCAACAATGCAAGATTAATAGGCTTCCTAAATAGGAGAAGGCTTTGATATTTAAAGTAACAAACATTTGTAATCTGTCTTATAAGTATTTAATCGTATTGATAGCCAGCTAGAGCAGCTAGTAGCCTACTGCTTTTTTAATAAAAGTCATTCGAGTGGGCGATCCATTGGAAGTGTATTAATCGAATTTGCCCATCTTTTGTTGCTGATTGTTGCTAAGGATGATCTAACCAGCGTGACAACTGTTTGCTCTGCTCGGAAAGGAAAAGCACATTATGATCTGCATGCATACAGAGGGACGTGGACACCTCAGTCAGTATCCACCCCTTGGCAAACTATTTTAACCTTTTTTGCTACAAAATGACTCTTTGCTGATGTCACCAGATTACCACAAGCTCATGAACCATAGTTTGTTGTTTGTTTTTGTTTTTTTTGTCCACTAGCGAAAAAATGGGGGCTGTGTTATACACCACGTGCTAGTCGCTGCATTTTGAGAATGTGGGTCTGAGGCCAATGTTAACGTTTTGCGACATTGCAGAAACATATTATATTACTGCTTTTGTAGATGTTTAAAAATTCCATAACTCCCACCTCCCCCCCCCCTCCACTAACTGCGAGTATCTATGCACATTATCTTCAGTTAATCTAGTGATATACATTACAGATACGAGCGTATGTGAAGATTAGATCAATTACAATTTCGTCTTACAACAGTTGTCATCCGGATGACAGCCATAGACTTGCATGCCAAGTGAAACTACACAGCTTCTACGACGAAACAAATTTCTAAGTCCACTGCGGGGAGTGAAACTGCAGTCACCACAACTGAACAGACCCAGTACTCAAGATAAGCCCCGTTAGTTGCAGTAATTAGAGAGCGTTCATTTTCAAGTTCGGATCTCTGACGTACCGATATGACAGAACCTGGCATGTGCATGCATACTACGGCATTTCTTGGTGTTATTGTCATGTTGCACATCACAAACCGGAATCAAATGTAAATTTAAAATCCAGACAGTGTTCGTAGAGTGCAGTAAATATTATGATTGTAAGACCAGGAACGTTCATGCGTATTCTTACCGAACTTGAGAATAAAAGCTCTCTGTTATGATAGGAGGGACATGTTCACTGATAAGTGAACTTCTGTCCTACTTTAGATTGCATTGTCTTTGGTAACAAGTATCTCCAAATCCGCATTATTTACCATTGTGACGTTGACTGTTTTGACACTGCTCATCTACGGAGATGCCACTCTAGTCGTGAATTTTAAGACAGAGATAACATCCGCTTTATTGAATCGTTTAGATATTTGACACGCAATACATTTGTGTATGTGTGTGTTTGCATACCATTAGTATTGGATTACAAGTTCAGGTTCAAAGATTTTTACCTTCAACTTGAGTATTGGATTATAGGCGGAAGAGTGACAGAGTAACTTGTAGATAGAGTTACATTAATAGTTTTTGAGTTTGTTTTTTTATTTCGTCTTACAACGGTTGTCATCCGGATGACAGCCATAGACTTGCGCGCCAACTGAAACTACACAGCTTCATTAAAAAAAGGAAAATGACAGACAGACAGAAGGACAGACAAATATACAAACGACAAACAAATAGACATAGAGATACAAACAACAAACGGTGACAGAGATACAAACAAAGGTTGTGGTGGTGAAAAAGTAGAGGGGGNGGGGGGGGAGGAGAACGAAGCATTTCAATGCAAAATTTAATCGCGGGGTCATTTATCATATATAATACTTCATTGCTCAGCATGTATCATGTAAAGAGTGCAACCAGAGTCCCGCTTTTCTGTTCGTAAATTGCCTCGCATTTCAGATAATATTATACATGCACAAGCATAATATTTAACATGCTTTTAAAGAACAGCAAAGCATGTAGAAAGACAGCAATCTCATAAATATTTACTGAGTTTCAGGGTAATCTCTTGGCTTAAGAGAAGATTACAAGGTGTAAGATAAACATGTACGTCATATTTGGATAGGCTTGCGAAGAAATACGGCAATATCTCAATTTCCTAGAGTAAGTTTTTTTTTCGGTTTTTTTGTTTTTTTAACCGGGAGCGGGCAGCATCGTTTCTGAGTATCAATATATTTGATATTTATTGTTGGTATCAAACTCAAGATCTAGTGTTTCGATACCATGTCAATATTTGAGATGTAAGCGGTGACATTTAATCAGACCGATACTGCAGTGTCCTTGCATTAGTATCCCATAAAAAAAGATAGTGAAAGTATCACGGCTATTGAACGGAGTCGAATTGCCTACCTTGTACAGAGTATCGTAATCGAAATAGAAACATACTTCAAAGCATGAAGGCTGGGTATCGAATTTCTAAACAGTTTAGGCCCACCATCCATTTTCACTACCTGTGGCCCTCTTCATCGGTGGGATTTCTTGATTATGTGCACCAAGGCTGGTGTAAGAGGGAAAAAAATACGCGCAGTGGGTTTTACAGCATGGTATAATCTCTGTTTTGGTTTGATATATCCGCTGGAATGATACAGGATTGACGCGAGAGTAAAGGCCAACCGGAGATATTATTAAGTGGAATGTGGTTTCAGTTTCTTAGCCTTATTTTGAAGTGTAATGCACGTTTATCAGTGTTTGGAAATTGGAGTTTATGCAGAACTAATATGCTGTAGCTGACATGACGCAATAATTGACGTCAATGGCATCATAATTGACACTGGCGTAGCTGCAATACAACTGCCTTAAAGCCATAGCTCCCCAGGTCTGTATATGCGAGAATCTCGCGGCATGCTGCATTTTTATAGCAGTTTCATACGCATTTACTTCGTTTTCTATTCCTCGTCTCATACACTTTTGTTACTGTTGTGTCCCCTTGCCTGAAGCTATGCTCCTTATCCACAATATTATGCTTTTTTTTTTTTTAAACTTCGGTGTTCAACACGTGAGAGAAACTAGGAAATCACGCATGTTCTCCAAAGATTATTTTTAAATGATATAAGGAAATAGAACAGCTGGCTGTGTATATTAAATAGGTAATGAGGTCAGCTCAGCTAGGCTTTCGGGTATCCATGCATATTAGTTTGGGGAGTTTTACAACGAGAATTCTACTTAAAATTAAAAGTAAAAACTTACCAATTAATAAGATTTATGCGTAGTAAGTGCTAAGCTTCAATGCATTCAGGTTTATTTAAAGAAGTACTTGGAATCGGTTGATTCCTGTATTTGGAACCGATTTTAATCGATTCCTGAAGTAGGGTCGAGAATCTAGCTCTCGAATCAGAATCATTCCATCCCTATTATGAGCTGAGCTCGGAAAATATTAGTATGGGTGTAGGGGTGGGGGTAAACTAGGGAATAGTGGGTGGCTAGTGGTCAATAACCCAATCGCTGCCGGTAAATAAACCTCTGATGGCTGGGACTAGTTTACTTGTCTCCCTCTGGTAATGAGCTTCTTCCCCACTGATGCGATGGACAAACGTGTTGTCGTGTGGAATTCTTGTCGTGTCCGCTCATCCGCTCACCACAGCATTAGTTTAGTGTAGAGCCGTGACCATCTCGTGTAGCCCCCACCTCCCTTCCGCGAGAGTTCCGAAAGAACCCTTTCTCTCCCTTCTCTCCCACCTCTCCCACTCTTCCCCAGTTCTCCTCCCCCCATCCCTTACCCGCCTCGAAGGTAGAGACTGCACCTTGCTGGTCGTGAAGTGGAAAATATTCATTCATATTTTCCGCAGTCTACTCGTCTGTAAAAAATGAGTACCTGGCTACATAAATTATAATAGTCGCTTGTGTCATTCTACCAGGCCTGCAAAATCTTTTCTTAAATTTTTAATGACAAACCACTTTTTCAAGGTGATGATAGGTAATGACAATGCTGATAAATGATGACGAAGATTAAAGTCGAAGTGGTTTTAACCAGCAAGCAATGATAAACTATTTAATTACCAAAACAAAAGAAAAACTTTTCGTATAAGGTGGTTCGCATCTTTTATCGCCTCATTCAAAAGCTTGCTCGTTTGACAAGCGGTGTGTTCGAAGTAGGCTACGCTTAATTTGATGAAGTGCTAACGAGTTCACACCACGCGAGATTAGATTATGAACGCCCGAGACGCACCGAGGTGAAGGCAGGACGCGAGAGAAGGAGACCTGGAGGTTGTAATGTGGATGTGTAAATGTCAACTCAGATAAAGTAACGGGAGCTTCTTTGGACTTTTCTTCTGAGGGCGGTTGAACGTGTTTTGGGATTATGTGAGGAGAAGAGGATAAAAGGCGGGGGAGGGATGAACACGAGAAGATAAGTGAGAAGGGAAAGCGAAGTAGGACAAGAGAGGAAGAGAGTTTGGAGTTTAGAGGAAGGAAATGAGAGAGGCGCTCAGTGGTGAGCTTAAATAAGAAAAGGTAAAAGGTTGCGTTTCTGTACTCGTCAGAATGTAATTGTTACGCTCATATCTATCTAAAATACCTGAGCTAATAAAGTTATTGCTGTTGTTATTGTTGACAATCAGGATGAAAGTCAATAGTAAGCCGGACTATTATTTTAAGACAAGAATCCTAAATCGATGTAATGGACCTTTAAGAGTTGTTGGTATTGAGTTGTGCATGTGCTCGTTCTCAAAGTCATGACCATGGTTTCGACATTTGGCGATGAAGGTGGGATGCCCTTGCTGTAATTGCTGCTAGTCATGATCTTGTATATAATGGGACATTAAGAATATCTCTTGTTGGTGGGATGCAGCAGTTCTGTAACGCACGTCGAAATTCATTTTGGTTTACCTACTGGTTGCGTGCAGTATATGAACCCATCCCTTGACGGCAGAGGAAGCTGCCTGGACATTCTTGAGGGTCATACTACTAACCCTGTGGGAAATACTGACCACTGCAGTTATTAAGTTGGAGAATACTTTCTTCAGTATACTTCTTCCAAACCCCCTTAATCTAGTACGTCATCCTATTCGGCCCAAGACGAAGATGACGCCCCTGCAACTTTCCGACACAGGGACGTGTCATGCGGCGCTGAGTTGGTTAGCTGTGGAAGGACAGATGGAAGATCCCCCTCCTCCATCATTCACTCCCGTAAAGACGTTTGCAGAATGTGGAACACGGCATGCGACTCGTTACATCCTCTCTCTACATCAAGACGGTTCTCAAACTATGCAGCAAGACTGTTACCCTCTTGCGTGTGCGCAGCAGACTGCACGTTGCGAAAAACGGAGCAGGTGGCTTGTAAATAAACCACTGGTCATGTTTATATCTCGGGACTAGCTTTTTCTTTTTGTCTGTGGCAGAGATATACTTCGTCAGGATAGCGAAATAGGACGTTGACGTTGTGAAGTGGGCACATTATTACCACGCAATTTAAACGAAAATATTTTTTTCTAGAACTTCCTGAGCAAAGTACATCGTATTAATGTTTTTGACTAATAATCTTACCCAGAGTCGTAACTGTCTCGTCCGTCCCCTCCCTCGATATACTGTTAATTGGTTACCCCTTTTTCATGTCTCTTCTTTTTACTTTTCTTTTGTCTCTAAAAATATAAATATCTTCCTGCTCCTCCTTTCTCTGACGACCCCTTGACCTCCTGGGGTGCTAGCTTCGACCACTTCCAGGAAAGCGATCAATACATGGTTTTCCCGCGTTAAGCTGGACTTTCCCAGAAAATTAGATGTATTCATATTAGTCTTACATAAATATGAATTGTTTTCGAAACGATACTTTATTCTTTAACCGTTATGGAATTCATGCATGTCATGAGTGAAAGAGCACCAGCGGTTTAACAGTGGCATGGAAGAACTTTTTAAGATTTTGAACAGCATGCGGTGCTGTTTTAATAAGAGGATACTGGAGTTGAAAAACTACATATTTAGAGGTAACACTCTCCGAGATACAGCTTAGATCAACAAGCGATCATAGAACGCCTATGTTGTATTGCTTTTAGTCGGAAGTCCTTGCAGCTGAATTCAAGAAAAAGACACATATTTAATGGAGCTTGTCTAGATATAGTCCAAAGAACATTTTAACCAGCAGACATGTCATACAAATTTAACAAGAGGTAACCCCAATTAAAAAAAAAACAACACTGCAGTCGAGTGTCCCCTGACATATCGGTGACATGCAGGAAAGATACGTTGAGAACCCCTGATAGTGTACATACATATATACATCTATCTTCCGCTGCCTGTTTTTTTTTTTTTTGTTTTGTTTGTGGTTCTCTTTGCTTGTGAACGCATCTTCGCTGCTTGCAGCTCATATCAACGGCAGCAGGGCTCCGAGATGTGGCGTTGACTTCTTCACCTTTTGCTCAGATGTGTCTACAATGCGTCAACCACCTTCCAGGCCACTTTATGTGGCATCAGTGGGGAGAAAGATCGCTCCAGCACCACTTCAGCAATGGCGATACCGGCAACTCCAGTGGGTGTTCGATACCATATTATTAGTTTTCTGAGCAGTTAAGAGACTCGAT
The DNA here is from genome assembly GCA_033807755.1 of Ellobium chinense. Lineage (NCBI taxonomy): Eukaryota > Metazoa > Mollusca > Gastropoda > Ellobiida > Ellobiidae > Ellobium > Ellobium chinense. Next base: position 334,511 of record JAWQUT010000169.1, read on the forward strand.
ACAACTTTGTTGTCAACTTTTATGCGTTGATTAGATTACAGCCAGAGCGTTGCTGATATCACGGCTGATGAATCATTTGAGAGCTTGTGCCTTAACGATGGGATCTCTTACTATCGCAAGAATTACGTTAGTGCATTGGTGCTGAATGCACCCGTGGCAGCGTTCAACACGCGCAGTTAATATAAGTCTTGCGATGGTAAGAGATCCCATAGTTAATGCGCAAGCTCTCAATTGTGAAGTAAAAAGGAGGTTTGCATAAATTGGTACGATATGCCATCGTTTCAGAAAAAGTAAAATTTTTAGTTGGGGATCGGGGGAAGTAGTGGAGAAGGGGGGGGAGTAGAACAAAACTTTTAAACACAACAATAACAACAAAAAAATCACATGTAACCTACAAGCTGCAAATTCCAATTGCCTAAGTAGGGAAAAAAACCAACCCAGATAATGTTGACTTCCATAATTCCAAGAAAATTCTTGAACATCGCCCCTTTAATCGGTATCGACTCTTTGAATTCTCGGGTATCGTCGGTACTTTACGCCAGCGGAGCTGCTGGGTGTACACTGTGCCATACGTTTTGTTTGCGTGTTCTCTGGGGTGGATATGATATGATATTATTTATACGATTACGTCCCGAGGCAGAAAGATAATACGTGTGGCGGGCAGGTGGGAAATATGAGAGAGAAAGAGAGGAAAATATTGCAGGGGCGTTCGCTCACACCAAATGAGAGGTCTAGAACAATTGAAGACCTGAGATTACAAATGATCTATGTTTGTCGTGGACGTATGTGCTGGATAGATCAGTTGATCAGTTTATGCGGTGCACTTTTTGCATTTTCTACATCAGGATTGTCATGCTGGTCTCGGTGGGCTATAATTCTGGTCACATGCCCGTTGTAAACGTTTGACCGTCCTTTCCTTTTGTAATTTTCTATAATTTTGCTGCGCTGCGTGCTGTACAAGGTATGGCGACAAAATCTAGTTTGTACCCTACAGTGAAATCGTCTATCTTTGCTCTCTCTTGATTGTCCTCATAATCTGTGGCCGTATGCATAATCTTTACGTTAGTTAACACATTGTGGTAACCACGGGAAACTCCCAAAACATTAGTACTGTTCACTTAAGTTAACGCAATACGTTAATTAACGTATGAATTATGCATTCTGACTTGTGAGTAGAATTTCAAAAAAAAGGTTTGGGGGTGGGGGGAGTGCGGCTGGGTTGTTAATGCCATACAAGATTATTCCGGACAGTCCTTGGTGGTACTTCTTAAGTCAAGTCTATATTTTTTATCTTCTGTACTCATTCTCCCTCATTCACTGCGTAGTCACAAAAGTCTTTAAATCTAAGGAGTATTGGTCCGTGTAAAGGTACTGAAACGTGTGAGTTTAAAGATGTCTAAGGATTGTTTTGAATGTTTGATGTATCTTCGTCCAGCAGCTGAGAACAGAGGCATGTAGCGTTTCAGATACCTCGGCTTCTGCACATAAAAAAAGCAGGCTGTTTCCTTTGGCGGGTGGTGACGAAAAACATTTCCAATAACTAAATGCTAGACAGAAGGTGCAGAACTTTCACTTGCTCCTCCCCCCCCCCCCCCNNNNCTTTTTTTTTTTAAAATTCTAGTATGTTTTCAGCAGACAACACACTGCTTTATAGAGGTCCCTGATAAGTTTGTTGCAAGATAAGCTCTGTTATGGTGAGACCGTATGAACGATCCCATAATGGTACAGTAAGAGAAATAGCGAACCTGGCGTAAATGATACAGTAATGTCTTGTTGTGTCTTTTCTTATTAGTCAAATAACCATACCGTAATGATGTGGTGTGTAATAACCGGTAGTAATGATAATCACTTCCGATGATTGATGGGTCTAAGTGCAGCATCATTCCTCGTCATCTGTGTGTAAGTACTATTGATTCTATTGATAAAGGCCTTAGAGCCGAAACGCTTAGAAGTAATTTTAGGTCTTATTTCTTAACTGGATTTTTAATCAATTCCTTGAATTAAGGTTGAGCATTTAATTTTTCTCAGTTTTAAATGTGTGTAGGTACTGTGAATTAACTCGCTGGAAAGTATGAGCTGTGCTGTGATAGTTTGATTGTTATTTTCTGCTGCATTATTGCTGTACAGCATAAGCATCAGATCCAGACTGCGTCGAGGAGTGCCAAGAGTCCACAAGCATCTTTTTCAGACAACACTGCAGATCTACGCCTCAGACACCGAGGCAACTTCATTGCACTATTATTGTCAAAAATGAAGCAGCTTCCTCATCATTTGCCATCTTATCTTCTCCTGATCTCATTCCATCTCATCCACTCCTTTCCTCATTTGCAGATCTTGACAATCTCTAGTCCGCACCTTTCAAGAAGTTCCCGGACTCCGGGAGGGAGGTAGTAGAAAAGGGGGGGGGGG
>JAWQUT010000169.1:367407-381196 GCA_033807755.1 Ellobium chinense
GGGGGGGGGGGGGCAAGCTACTGTAGCAGTTCGTAAGAGGAATGTGGTATGGAGGGAAAAAAAATAAGGAAGGGGTGAAGCAGAGAGATGTGCGTATGATGGAAGGTTGTGTGGCGGTCTAGGTGAGAAAGAAAGAAGGAAATAACGAATGATTAATCCCTGCCCTAACTACTAACGTACATGTTCGTCCAATCTCTCTGATCCCAAAAGCGGTTGGACGCACTTTTACGTCCCAGCAGTATCATTCCAGTGTTGTATCCGACGTTTACATAACGTCTTATTTTCTATGTAATGAACTATTTCTTCATACAGGTTCGCAGTATAGCCGTGCTTGTAATGAAACGCCGTAAAAGCCCAAATCAAATTACGTACAGGCTAATGAGTCCGTGGTAATTCGGTGACATCAGTATGAATTTGATAGACATGACATGACGTAGGGTTACTACTATGTATCATCATTATTGAAGATGAAACCGTAGATTCGCCAGTTTACGTGGTAAAAGCCTGTATCCACCAAATTAAGTGGCCTTGTGACCGTATGAAGTATGACGAAAAAAAAAAATCACCACATGTGTCAAGACCATGATATTATGTCTTGTTTTCACTTACTCATAAGTATTAGCCAGTGAGGTACAAGGACAAGGTCATTCGCGAGTGTACGAATAAAATCGCCGATAGAGTGAGATCTGTCGAAACATCGCAGCTTTAACAAGAAGGCATCTCAAATCACACCCGCGCTCATCCGCCGTGTGGTTGTGTACATAATACAGATCGCTGGAGGCCGTTTGTTTAGGTTTAAGTCAAGAAATATTTATATATTTATAACCGCGCAAAATATTAAAGAACCCGAACAAACTATGAGTTTGATTTTTGTTTGGAAAGTGTGAAAAAAACAACAACGTGCCGTATTATATTTCGTGATTATCCTTCGGTACAGTTCAATAGTTTTATCAGGAAAACTTTGCCCATTTTCTGAAAATCGAGACGTTCTTCTCATTGTCTTTGTTTTCTTCCTGCTTCCGCATTCATGATAATGCCTAGCGTTTGTTTGTTGTTGTTGTTGTTGTTTTTTCGTAGATTGTTATTAAAATCACCTAGATAAAAAAGTTGTTCAAATTTCAGTTGAAACTTACCACTGATGATGATTAAAGATAAGCCTCATGGTGCGTTGTTGGCAACCCGTACGGCTCATTGTGATTCGTGACTTTAAATAAACAGCTGTTGACCTCATAATGACTAAAAGCAATGTGTGGGGACTTTGTTTATTCTTTATTCTGCTCCATTACCTTCTACTTATTTCTAACCCTGGCCTAAATGTCTAGCAAGCTTTCACAACAAAACAACAACAAAAATCCATTATCTGTTTGTTGTTGGGCTTTTTTTGTCCCCACCCACATTACCACCAAGTTCGACGCACCTCTTTTCCTTATTCAGACCCAGTAATAGAAGGGCCGAGGTTTGCCATGTTCCCTTCTCGAACAGTATTTCTAGAAATCTAGACGATGGCCTTGTCGAACAGTCGTGAAACGGACGGGGTCAGCCTTGGTTGGACAGACAGACAGCGGACATTAGTCGCCTTGTCATGTTCTCAGCCCATAAAAACCTGCAAAAGGGTTTGGGAGGGCAGAGGAAAGAAGCAAAAAATTGGCCCAAACAAAAACCATTCACCGGGTGGACCAAATAAATAGAGCGATCTGCAGGCGTTTTATTTTTCTCCTAACCCTCCCCCCCCCCCCCNNCCCCCCCCCCTTTTTTTTTTTGTCTGGTGGCAAAGATCTGGTCATCGTGTGCCCTTGAAATCTTGCCTGCGACTGTGGTCGAATCAGAATCATTCTGTATTGTTTGCTTTATGTCCCAGCCGAAACGTAGACTTTAGGAGATCTTGTAGTGTTGAGGCATAACTAACTGATTGATAGATCCATTGATTGTCACAGTGTTTTCAACATGTGTGTACATCTTAGATAACCACTAATTATTTGCCTTTCTGGTACGGGTTTTTAATTATTTTAACTTATTTTAATCATCAAATTACCATGAGTTTATTAGGAATGACGTAGACCTACGTTGGAATAGTTCTCTGTATAGGAAATGTGACGCACGGGTATGTCGGATAGAACACAAGAGTGCTACATCTGGGATGAACTGGAACGTCTAAGAGCTTTTTCTAATAAAGGATGTTTCACTGAGAACGTAATAAACAGTTTTATCAAGTAAACAGTAGAGTTCACGTGTGCGCTGTACAGGATCTGTAGCAGTGCGCCAGAAACATGCGTCACTATGAGGAGAGTGATCTGTGAAATTATCGCCTGGATGGACGGATGCGCGTAGTGTCACCACATCATTCACTTGCTCTGGACTAGCTGACCACGCCTAGGCTTAGAAGAAAGAGAAAGGCGATAAACACAAAACGGTATTAGCTGTTATCAGAGGATTATATTGTTTTACGGTGATTCTGACCTCGTTATTTATGGCGAAGCCGACACCTTCTGTGTTATGGTTTATGGGTTGGTGTTATCGATGGACAATTCCAGCAAAGTGCCACGTCACTTAACGCAAATTTCCGAAGCGCTCTGACTTTACAGCAATCAGTTTTGGTTGTCTTTAAAAGAGGTTAATTTATTCTCAAAATATTAAACCGAAACTAGTTGCTGTAAAGTCATTTTTTTTTTTAAAAAGCGTTAACTGATCTGGCATTAAGCTGAAATTGCCCAATTGTGCCACTGATAAGTTTAATAAGTTCATGTATAAAAATACTGGAATTTTATCTGTGTTTCTGTATAACGCCGTATTTCACACTAATCAAGTATGGAGATAAATGCGATCGCATACGACCATATTCTGCAGCGTGTGCAGTTGGGAAATATGATAAGAGTCACGGGAGAACTCTAGGCTAATCTCATAGCCTGGTACCCTTAACGATGGCAAGATCAAGCTGAGTACTTTCAATCTATTTCCATCTTTTACTTGTCTCCACCAGTATCAAGCTAGATTTTTGCCCTTTTTGCTTCAAAGCCGGTCGACCGTCTATTTATCACCCATACATTTCAATCGAAGGTATTGACAGTGTCATAAAGACAGGTACAATGTACATGTTTCTATATAGTGGAACCTGAAAACGGCCACCACCTTTCGATCCTTACATAGGTTTTCCTTGCGATTTTTCTTTTTTTTTGGGGGGGGGGGGGGGGGGGGGGTTTTNGTGGGGAGAGAAGGTATCAAGATTTAAAGAACCTTTTTATTTAGTTGACAAGTCTTTATTTCTAAGTTACAGGTTTGGGGCTGCCATAAGATATAAAAAAAAAAAAATGACAAATGGACAGAATATAGTAGAGAATGACATCAGACAAGCAAGAAATCTTTGTAACCCTTACTTGGTTGGTGACTGAGGAACCTGTATGCGGTTTCAGAATAGGCAGTGTTTTTCTTATGTTGTATCCTTCGGTCGTGTTAGGCATGTGGTCTCTATGTTGAGGCCACGTACTTAGAAAACATAAACGATCGTCCCTGAAACCCTGGTGATACACGTGGTCGCGACATGCAAGTGGACGTTAGACCAGGTTCAACTGCATGACCTTATTCCTCATCGCGGACGATATGTATTACATATTATGTATGTAACAGATATCGCCCTTTCTTGCTCACCCGTCACCCACCCCTTGTATTTGTAAGCCTGGCTTGGAAGATTCATAATGTCCTTGTATGTAAGCACCTCAAAAATGTCGAATCCGACCTCCAGTCGCGGATCTGACATTAATTATCCCATTGTCTTACGTGATTTTTCTTGTGTCCTACGTGAAATCCGTCACGCACAAATCACACGCCTTAGTTCCTTATCTGCGGTCGCATCTGACGTTGGCGTCCATGTAGGCCTACATTGCGCTGTCAACTAACTGCGGATGCTACACGGCCGCAGCCGAACCTGTCCAGCGAAGTGACGAGAGAATAATAAAAAGCCAATTTTTATCAGCGAGTGGTCACATACAAACTTGGCATGGTGTGGCCGTAGAAAGTTCATGAACGGTTCATCATGTTACCAGCGCGGTCGAGATCGGCTCGGTTGAAAGAAATCTTCTTTGTTGATCAGTTCTCTTCTGTAGCTGTGCGAGTATCAGACGGAAATAAGAAGATAATCGCATGTTCCGCTTAATCGCAACATTTTTTTTCTCACAGATCAAAATGCTTTATTCCTATGTAAAGTCACTGGGTATCAATTTTGCCGCAACTTTTTTACGCTGCCGGAAATTATTGGAATTAGGGTAACCTACCAGTAGTAGATGTTTAGAAAACGACCTTGCTTTTCATGAAGTGAATTTTAGTTGCATCTTCAACTAGATAGAATCTCTGCTGGTTCAGATAGCTGACCGATCTTTTCATGGTTGGACTCAAGATCTGAAGGTCGTGGGTTCGATTTCCGACCACTATCGTGTTGCAAGTGCCTTGGGAAACATTTTTTTTATTCCACTCGTCTGTAAAATGGGCATCTGTCCATAGACCCTAGAAGATTATGTCCAAATGCTAGTGATCAATGTCTGTAAATGGCCGCGGCACTGTACGCTCCCCCAGTGAGTGGAGAAGGTCCTAGGGTTAACAGGCCTGCTGGGGTAATATTTATAGTGTGAACTCATAAGCTGACTTTAGCCTGAATACGAGACTGTTATTATTAATTCAATTCACAATCTTTATTATGGCCAGTAACATAAATTCAGTACATAATTTACAAAACGACAGAAAGATAGAAAGAAAGAAAAACATGGACTAGAATTGCTGCTTAATAAATGCATCCATCAGTCACTGTCTTGTCTCTCATGCAAATCACCATGTCTACCGTGCTTAGTCATTCTTACTTCTCTCATACAGTCCTGTAAGTTATTTCTTTTCCACACTCATACACTCATCTTATCAGTCCCTACAGACAGACATAGACATGACAATCTACTTGAACTCACCCACACTCCATCCTACAACCCTTATCTGCATTAATCTTCTTCCTGGGTGAGCCATTTAATACGCTCAAGACAGACGATTTCTGCTCACAGTAACAAGACACGTGATTCCCCGTGATCATAGTATGCTGAATCGCCTTTTCTGCATATAAAATTGCCAGCATTATCAGTGAATTTTTTTTCCTGCAAAACTGGGATTGGGGTGGGGAAGGGAGAGGGGAGGGGGTGGAAATAAAAGTCAGTATTCAATTTCAATGTTCAATGTAGGCCACTTTGGTCAGTTCCACAATAATTATATAATAACAACAGTATATAGAACAGTCAAATATACTTCAAAGAGCATTTTAACTCAAACGCCGTCGCTCCATTTCTCACTGCTCTTTCGTGTTCTGAAACTAACTATCCTGCACTCGTAACTTGTTCACTCATAATTATATTTATCTCGTCTGAACTGTCTCACAGAGGTGGGATTAAATACATCTCCGCTTAATCGCAGCATCCCCCTGCTCCGATGAGACAAGAGTCAGGTGGAATTACATTAGAACATGACAAATTGTGACATACGCCCTCATTACGCCAAGGCGGAAACAAAGCAATCAGTCGTGGCAATGAATGATTCCATGTGTTGTTGTGTTTTGTTTTGAAGAGTCTCTGGACATTATTGATCTGTTGAACGACTTCTAACCATTGTCTCTTTATGAGAATGAAAGTGTCATATACTCACCGACATACATGAATCAAGTTTCAGCCATTGTTCCCTGCCCTGGCTTTCATTTGTTGCTCATGTTTATTGGTCGATAGATTTACAGTTAGCTTTAAATAATGTGAATAGATAGACTCACATACCTAAGCGCGTGCATAACATAGGATGGCATAGATGTCATTCAGAAATAATGATGCAGAATAGGCCAACGCATAAAGGAACCTTCCAGGAAATGAAAAAAAAAATGTCTTCGCAATAATAAATTGCCACTAAACGCATAAAAAGAAAAACTTTATTATACTCTTATTTTTGCTTATTCGAAACACTTTCCACATAACAGTATACTATATTTCTATTGAAATTCATTGGAATATCGTGGTAATCAAAAGATTTAGTGTATAATATAATTATGTGATGCTCATTTTCGATCTTTGTCGAGTTTGAGAAGTTGTCCCACTATTATTTGTGCGCAGGAGGATGGGAATGTGTGTATGTGTGTGTGTGTGTGTGTGTGTGTGTGTGTGTGTGTGTGTGTGTGTGTGCGTGCGTGCGCATGTGCCAAAGGTTGAGTGTGTTTATGGCGCTGAATAAGGTGTCCGCTGTTGTTGAACTCATAACATCAACATTTTTGTCTTCTCTCGGTTGCGGTATTCAGAAGATACGTGCACAATAAATTTCGTGCTTGTTTCACTTTTGATCGTTTGATCTTTGCCGCTGTCTATTTATAAGTTTATAAGTCTCTGTTCCAACGTTTTGAGAGTCGTGTGTTATTGCCCTCTTTTGCTTTATTTTATTTGAGTCTTCAGATGTCCATTTTATGAGCGATTGAGTTCAGTGGCAGTACATGTATATTGGCGATCTGGAAGGTCGAGGGAATGTTATGCCAACACTTTAGGGTAAAAAAAAACAAAGCGAAGAGAAAGGGAGTGTTGAAAGGAAACGTGAATCTGAAATTCTGACGTGTCCCCATTAAAATTAATTTCCTTATAGAACTCTTGGGCCGATTCTGCTGCAGAGTCGCAGATTGAGTGTTGTTTGTTTTTCTACTCCCGGGAAAACAGTCTCCTAAAACAGAGGAAGAAGCATTAATTGCGGGCTCCATCGAAATGTTATCCTTTGAGAATGAAAACTTATGGTGAGTATGCCGCTGTGGATAGTGGTGAACGTCTGGTGCGTGCAGCGTATAGTTTGATAGCAAGATACTGAGGGTTGGTTTTTTTTAGAAAGTCTTCCACGCTTGGAAATGTTTTCTCAATACCCTGGATATACTTAACAGCAGTTATGTGGATCGTAGCTGTCTCGGATTTTTTAAAAATCAAAGTGCAAAATAATTGCATTGTGAGTATTGGGGGAGAGGAATGGGTTGGGAGTATGCACACCCCCTTTTCCAAGAAGGCGTCCTCACCAAGAACTACTCAGGTCCGCTTCCTCCTTGCATCGCTTCTCTCTGTAGTCTCCGAATAGACCATGAACTACTAATGGATAGCAAAGATCTTTATTATCTCCAATGATAAATCTTGAAAATATTGAAAATCTAAGGCTGCATGCAAAGTTTCAAAGCGCCACCCGAATTATGAAGCGAGGATAAATTTCTTTGGTTTTCGTGCCACGCCCACCATGGACATCTTTGCGAGCAAGGGGCATCACTTGGTGTCTGGACTCGCACTAAATGGTCTTTTTTATTATTGAAAATCTCCGGAGTCAGTCAAAAGAAGAAGTCAAATAAACGAAATCGTCGCATCTCACATCTCACCTATGAAAGGGATTTGACACGCCCATTATCGTCCACGGCTAACTATAATAGTCAAGCCTTCTCGTCTCGTCGCTGCTAGTACATACTTAGCGTTTCACTATATGGCATGGGGAGAGTTTACGAGCCAGATCCCGTGCATGTGGTCACCTTCAGCCGACCTCTCAACTGTCGGCCACCGGGGATGCTTGTGGTTTTACAGCTGCCAAATGGCCGAAACAAGGGGGGCAAGAACGGGGGAAGTAGTAGTAGTAGCTGTGGAGGCAGAGGCGATTCTGTAGAAGAGTGAAGAGAGGGGCACTTCCCTTTCGTCTTCCATAAATATGATGTCAATATTTGAAAACGAGTGAATTTAATATAAAGGAAGGATACTGAATTGTGTCGTTCAGTAATTTCCCATTGGTCCCTGTCCTCAGAATAGCTGTATAGACAAAATTAAATAATGTAATCTCGATATTAAATACCATTTGTTGTTGAGAACGAATTTCACATGCACAAGTTCCTTTTATACTATCACTTCATCATGCTGGTAAACCTCAGTATTAAGTATATTTTGTCCATGCATCAAGGCATAGTTTGTACCGAGGTTCCACTGTACTGTATTCGCCCAGTTTCTACTCCTACCCTAAAGCTATTCAGCCAGACCTCTTTAACGAGACTTGAATCTGTTTTATTATTCTGTCACGTCGTCATTATTCAGGTGGACCTTGATATTAAGTATACCTCAATAAGAAGTATATTTTTTCCAAGCACCAAGGTGTAGTTTATATCGAAGTTCTCCATACTATATCAGTTCCTCAGCCTGCTCAGCCGAATCTTTGTAGCGAAATTTTGGTTCTGCCACTGCTGAGGGAAAGCGACAGGGGAGAAGTGAAAGCAAAAGTAAGGGACAATGATATGATTCTCAAGAAAAGAAACAAAAAGTGGAAAAGAATTTCAAAACGGGGGACTCTCCGCCAGGGGCGTTAAAGAGCTCCAATAGCCATAAAATGCTCGTTTTTGCTCGTTGTGTTTTTGTGTCAGTTTTCGTGTGTGCGGCGGTATTTTTCTGAAGTAGTCTTGTTAGGTTCAGTGTATTGTTATGGGTTTTCTTCCACCGTCCAGGCTTTTTGATGTTCTGTTGTTTGTCCTTGGTTTTAAAAAAATGAGATCCCCCCTTCCCCCCGCCTTCCCTCCNCCCCTTGTTTTTTCTTTATTTCAAAAGAGAGAAAAAAAGGCAGCGCAAAACTGTCTGAAGTCTGGAGTACAGTTGACCGAAATACTCATCTTTGCTGAGAACGGTAGATCAAAAAGGAGATCCACTGCACTGGACAATGATGGTTGCGTCTTCTGCTGAGTCCTGTTTTGTCTGTAGGCTGTTTCTAAAAGAGCATCTTTGCAATATTGTCTTGTTTTCTGTCTCTCTGCTCCCTTGCACGTTGATCGACTTGATCAAGTGTCACCGAAAGTAACAATGTTCGAAATCGCAGGTTTATTTTGAGCTTGGCCTGGAGATACCCAGGCAAAAGCAGACAGGAGGAGGATATCTTTCGTTTGCAGCCAGTTATCATGAGTGAAAGTGAGCAGATAAATTCAAATGCTACAGTCACCTGTAGTAATGTGTCCTTTTAGGAAAGATGAGAAGTGAATGAATGGGTAAAGTACATATACCTGTAAATGCCATATTATTATGTTACTTAGCAATGACTGCTTCCAAAGTGGCTGTCGTGAATTTACAAACAAACAAAACAAAAACAAACTGATGGTTGATTTCAGTCATCCGGCTACAATAGAATTTCTGTTAGGTCGCTCGAGCCGAATTTATTCGGAGAAAAACGGTTCCGATGAATGTCTATGTTTGTCCATATATTGTGTCGCTAATGTGAGGCGTTATGTCTAACTGTGGTCAAGAACTTCAACTGCAACAACAACTACAACAAAGGGCAAATCCTTCATTGCAGCAAAGAATCAGAGGATGCATTAACGAAGTGCTTCGCGACCCATTGTACTGTATTCAATTTTTTTTTTTTCATAACGAACCTTAGCAATGATTGTCTCCACAATGGCTGTCGTGAACTTTAGAAACAAACAAAGGAAAAACAAACTGGAGAAATTACTGATGGTTGATTTCAGTCATCGAGTTACTATCGAATTTCTGTTAGATCGCTGGAGTCGAATTTATCTAGAGCAATATGGATTTCGATGACCGTCTAATATTCTCCTTAAGTCTGCCTTTATAATGAGACATGTGAGGCGTCATATCCAAATATGATTGAGAACTTCAGCAGCGACAACAACAATAAAGGGCAAACTCTTCATCACAGCAAAGTATCAGATGCATATATACAACGTGTGTCGCGACCTTATGTGCAATGTTTAATATTCTGTCATAACTGACCTTAACAATGATTATTTCCAAAATGGCTGTCGTGATATTTAGAAACAAACAAAGAAAAAACGAACAGGAGAAATTACTGGTGGTTGATTTCAGCCATGGATCCGGTTACGATCGAATTTCTATTAAGTCGCTTGAATGGAATTTTCTAGGGCAGTGCGGATTCCGATGACCGTCTATGATTCTCAATAGCAAAGGGCAAACCCTGCATCACAGCAAAGAATCAGAACATGCATGTCTGTCTTTATAGAGCGGCACTGATGTCGATTAAGAACTTCAGAAGCGATAACAATAACAGAAAAGGACAGTGTTCAAAGCAGCAAAGTATCAGATGCATGTACAACGTGCGTCACGACCTACTGCACTGTATTTAATATTCTGTCGTAACTAACCTTTTTGGGGTGAGTGGGAGTTTATTATAATAATTATATGATATGAAAGGGGCGACCTGGAGACCGTTCGAAAGAGTTCCTTGCATTCTTCAGCTAAAGGATAACACTAGCATGACAGTCGATAATCGCCGTTAACCACAACACTTTCAGAACAAATACGAGCAGCTACTGCCACATTTTCAGAATTGTCTTAGACATGGCTTAGTTTATTGTCTCCTAGCGTGTGGACCTAATTCACAGAAGAAAAAATGTCAGCGCGAATGCCCGCGAAGCATCGTTTGCATGATTTACTTTTCGAGAAGTTATTTAACGCTTAGAAAGCAAAGTAAATGTATAGACGTTGAGTCCCAAGTAAAATGGGTAGTGGGTAGACTGGAGCTTAAGTGCTCCTAATGAAACTATAGGTCTATATTGCCCTGGAATTAGTCCTAGCTTCACGCTTCTCTCCTCACTCCGCCCGTTTGGGCTTTGAGTATAGGTCGGGCCTCCACTTGAGGTGGACTGATGGTCTCCCTTGAGAAAAAACAATCTGTTGGAGTGACCTGGTATGAGGACATCGCTGAGAACCCACAGTGGAAAAGTGGGCCAGTGTCCTGAGAAAGGGCGACATTGTAGCCATTGGAGTTACGTGCGGAATCGAGGTTTGTTGTGGCCGAGGCGAACCTACTACTCCGGGCAATGTCCATGGCTCCGTGTGGTCAGTGCGAACTAACAAATCCAAATAGAGGTTGCGAAGTTGTGAGAGAGAGAGAAAAAAAAAAGACAAGAAATTGGTGGGGAGGCGGGGGAGGCGTGGCAATGGGGAAGGGGGCTGGGGTTGAGAAACTCGTTCAGATTACAATGGTCGCTATCCTAACTCCAGTGCGGAGTAACCCATCTTCAAATACCTCGCCTATTTCTCCTTGCTCGTCCGTTGTTTGATTCTTCGTCGCTGAGGAAATATTTGGCCTTTTGTGGGGTTGTGGTTTTTGACAATATTTCATGCCTTTCTTTCCCCTTCTCTCTCATTTCCTCATTCCCTCTCTCACTCTTAAACCGTCTTTACCTTTTCATTGTCCTTACGTTCCCTATGCGTTCCCACTTTCTCAGCCCCCTCCCGCCTTTTCTCCTTCCTTCTTGTTTGCGGCCCTCGCCGGAGTTTTGCGGTGTTTTGCGGTGTTTGTGCCCCAATTTGACGTAGCCATATTGTTTGTGTCTCCTTGTTTGTCGAATCCTAATTCTGGCCAGGATTTCTGTTATTTTTACCGCCCACAGCTGAATGTTACTTTTCCTTGGCGGGTTATTTTTTGCTGCTCGAAAATGCTCCACCTCTTGGCAGGAGCTTAAGCCAGCAACACATCTCCCCAGTAAACTTTTGTGTTACTGTATACTTCTTTTAGACCTACGCAGAATTGACTCTTCTTCAGCATCTTGTTCTGTGCCAGACTGTGGATCCACATGGAGTATATTATATCAATACTTCTTCATTTCTTTACTGTAATTCCGTGGGCTCAAGCAGGAATCAATATCAACTGGAAGAATCTAGCGAATTCTACCGCTAGCAAGCTAATTAATTATTGTAATTAGTAAAAATTTTAATGCTATTTCTATTTCTGTTTCGTTTCAATAATTAAAAACTTTCCATTGACCGGAAAGAAGAGGAAGAAGCAAAGCCCTCCATTGTTGGACGGTTTGCTCGCCAGAATGTGTTTTTATACTCGGACAAAAAGTGGCATTAACCGCAGTTTGAATGGGCCAACTCCTGTGAGACCTGTGTCTTTTCATTTTCTTCCTTTTTCTTGGGATGTACTTTTTACCTGGCTCAAGTCTTTCGCGTGAGACGTGTGTATCACCGTGACCGTGCCCATTCCATTTGTCCCAGCCGGACCCAGGGAGTCCCGCGGAAAATTTCCCAGGTGAGTTCCTGGTTCTCTTTACAAATGCTACCAGCACCAGCACAATGGCCTGCAGTCCAAGAACGGAAAGAGAAATCACTTAGCAGCCTCCGAACGAAACTATGTTATCATCAGAAGTTTTTTTCAAAGTGAAACTGGGCCATCGTTTAGTATAATTCAAAAAATCAGTAGACCATTTTCGCTCTTTGGCGTGATTCCATAAAGTATGGGATTGCGTTCTAAGCAAGCAACATTGTCACGCGAGCTCTGATCTGGAAGACAATGGCGCCCACTGTGGGAGTTAAAGGGGGTTCTGAATTATTGAGCCCCACCTTTTGTGCTGGTTAATTTAGTTGACTTAACCGTAGATGTTCGCTGATGCTGTACAAGAATTGTAATTACAAGTTGAGCACCGACAGAATAAGGGAATAAGGTGGAGGAGGAGGAGAAGGAACGGTCCTGGTAATGATTGTTGTAATCAATTATCGTAATGATTCGATCAGCATATCTGCTACACTGAGCTTCTAACAGTTGCCCCCAGGCGAAGTCTTTGACTAACCTGATGCTTTGTGGACGCGTCTGAACCTACAGATTTGAACAAATTTGGAAACGAGATAAAAGGAGATGAGAAGATGAAACTGGATGGCTTTTGTTTGTTTGTCCGTAATCACATTGGAGGTTTGATTATCAGCATCATGCACGCAAGCCAGCTGCCTCTGCTGCAAAGCATACTGTGTCACAACAACCTTCTCTGGTAGAAATCCTTCTGCAGAGACAGTTAGATCAGGGTGAAAATGCTCTGTTATCCTCCTTGGAAATGCTCTAGTAACCTCCTAAGTCTTCACGAAGACATAACCTTGCCAGCTAAAGCAAAGTATTCTACTTTGGCCTGGTCTGGCTTTAAACTGACAGTCTGCGAATTTTATTTCTTGTTAACTTCTCTATAAATAATATTTTTAAATCATGCTGCCCAAGACTTTTACGTCTGAAATCTTTCATTCCATTCTTCCTCGACCATCTGTAACATGGGTTGCTGGCTGTGCTATACTCTCCACGTGCATCTATTAGCCAGTTGTACAAGTGGACTGTGATTGATCTTACAACAAGTCTTTTGGGCGCTGTTTCTCTTTCTTTCTTTCTTTCTTTCTTTCTTTCTTTCTTTCTTTCTTTCTTTCTTTCTCCATCCCCTTTCCTCCCTGTGTAACACTCTTCGGATGCCCCATCTTCATGCTCATCCTCACAGTAGACCGTACGGCATTCAAACAGATCTTTGTCTCACTCTTTTATCACTTCTTCCATCCTTCTATCCATCCACTATCCAGCATTCATTTCCCCATACTTCATGCCAACATAAAATCCCAACTCTGCCTGCCTATCTGCCTGCCTGTCTGCCTATCTGCCTGCCTGTGTGCCTACCTGCCTGCCTGTCTGCCTGCCTACCTGCCTGTCTGCCTGCCTGTGTACTTGCCTGCTGGGTAGCTCGTCTGTGCCACTATCCCCTCCTCCCCCCTCCCCCAAACGTGCTTGTCCCTTCACACACATACCGACCACCTATTCTAAACCTACCATATTCTCACTCATCCTTTCTCACCCGTCCCTCCCTCCCCGCACCCTACTCCGACCTTCTTTCTGCCCCGGGTTAAACCACACAATATACAGAGATCTACCCCGCCCCACAGCCGACCTGCCCAGCGCTCTAACCCCAGGCCGACCCTTGTCAACCTACTTCTCTCCCCCTCTCTTGCCCTCTCGC
>JAWQUT010000169.1:384318-395702 GCA_033807755.1 Ellobium chinense
ACTTTATATCGCGGTCAGTAGTCAGTATCGATTTTCTTTCTTCTTGCAAGCCAGATATCGCCCACCCTGTCACGATTAGGGCGGGAGAAACAAGGCATTACACAAAATGTAAGACGGGCTTTCCTGCGAGCTTGATGGGAACCATCAATGCGTTCTCGAGCGCCAGCTCAGAGATTACACGGACAAAGACAGATAACTGCCGGGTAGATAGCAAGGGAGACTATCCAGATAAATCGGGATCTTGGAAACAACAAGTCTCCTGCGGTTTTTATCGGAGGAATTTCTACACAGCCTGTCTACGTCTGTGTCTTGTTGTTGTTGTAGCAGCGTGCGTTGCTGTTGTTACAGTTAACCACTCTTTCCGTTTGTTTCTCTGTAATGTCAGGATTTGCTTGTCTTTTTGAATGCACCCGGAACTGATTATTTCACTGTCAATTTTTTGTTGTATTTTTGTCGTTGCCTCTTTATTTTTTTTCCTCCAAAAAGGGCAGTCGTTCCAGGAAGCAGCGTGGCCGAATGGTTACGACGTTAGACTTTAGATCTTAAGGCCGTGGGTTCGGTTCCCGTTTACGGTAGTATTTTAAGTGCCTTGAGAAAGAATTTCATTTACATTTTCCTCAGTCCACCCATCTGTAAAATGGGTACCTGGCTATAGGTAGTGAAAGATATTGTCAGCGTGATCAGCGCCTCCAACAGTAGCGGCATGGTATAACTCCCAAGGGAGTTGATAAAGTCCTAATGTGATCTGGTTTGCCGGAGCAATAATAGTGTGAAGTCGCGTAAGTGGGTTTAGCCTGGATACGAGACATATAAACCGCATATTATTATTATTATTACTACTAGTACTACTACTACTTCTACCACTACTACTACTACTATTATTATTGTTAAAGAAAGCCACCTCCTTGTTTGGTAATAATTAATTTTGAAAATAATATTGTATTGTATTAGCTAAGGCAGCATTCTCTAAGGAAATGTTAGTACCGCCAAGTAGTCTAATTACCAGCCAACCACATTCTTTCATCACACTTGCATGAAGTTTTTCAAATAAGGTAAATACATACGTGTATAGTATGAGATCTGCGATTGGGGCAGCTTACTTTTGGAAACCATGTACTGCTACCTCTCTTTCATACTGAAAAAAAAAGCAACGAAAGTAATCTCATAGACTCTTCATCTAAATATTATATTCTGGCCGTTTGGAAATTTTCATCAAGTACAGCATGCTATAAATACTCCAAGCTATCTTTCTTTTATCATTTGCCTGCTATCTGAAAATTTGTGAAATTTCATTTTTATCTTTTACCTTCCGAGCCTGCAAATTTTAACAAATTAACCTGATATTTTCTTAGGAAAAAAAAGAAGCTTTTATTTTCAAATTCCAATCTTTCACAGACCGTTAACGCAGAGATGGATAAGCGCATATGGCATTTCCTGACGTTACGATCATATTTATTGCACGTTACAAATTAAAATGAGATGTGAATTTCACATCTAGTTCGTAACGAGCGAGATGAACGTACCACCAGGAAATGCCTTACCGCATGCTTGCCTCCGTGATTACGGCCCGTACGAAATACGAATTTGAAAATGAAAGCTCTCTTACAGGAAAGGGAAAAGGCGAAGAACGCATTCAGCAAATGACAGCGGATTCGCAGGCATATTATTTTGTTCTCTTCATATCCCCTATCAACGTAAATGCCATGTTTGTGATTGATTATAATGTTCCCGCCATGTTCAGTAATCATGCATCTGTGGTATACAATCTATTCTGGTGCTAGAATATCAGATATTTATTGATGCCACGCTAGCTTTATTCCTCCTCCCATCTTCTCCATTGGTGCCTCCCCACCTGAACACATCCTTGGCGTAAAACTGTTATCACTACAATTATTTGGCTCGTCAGTTAACCGGGTTTCCGATTGAATACCTTGTGGTAGTGTGCTTGTGTGTGTGTGTAACGAAACACTTGCCTCTCAATCTTGATCAGCGATCGCACCAGTGCTGGGCGAATACGACATTTAAAAGATCGAATTCGATACCTTGTAATGATCTTCATTTGCCAAGATTTTAGAGAAAAGACTTCTTCAGACTTACCTTTACCAAGCGAATTCAGTGTATTCTGTTCTGGACATCGGGTATGATAAGCTGAACTATTCAGCTTCTCTGCAAGTGTACAGTTATCGATTGTTCAGTGGTTGTTGAAAGAACTGAATCAGTCGGGAGTGTAATTAGCTGATAGCCTGACTAAGAAGCTGACAGTGATATGCAACCAGGCCTAATTTAAGTCTGTAAGAAGACCACGTTTTGCTGTCTGCATAACACCCCAGTCGGTAACGCGCCTGAGCAACATTCGGAAGGCCTAAGGTTCGATCTCTGGTCAGGCGGCTGTTTTGTATTTCTTCGATTTCTTTTATTTATTATTATTGTTTATTTTCTCTTCATGTCCTATTTGATGTATTCATTCAGAGTAACTTGAGTCTCACTCTCTCTTTTTATGCAATCCCTATTTTCCTGTTTACTGGATTTCTTTATTAATCAATTAAATCGGCAAGAAAAGATGTTGGAACATGTGACATTTTATGTAGGATTCCCTTTTCATTTCTTTAATTAGATACTCCTCTAATCTTAATTGAAGAAATCGCTCGTTACAGTGCTTAACAAAATTACGAGTAGTCCTGTTGAAACGTCAGAAAGTAGTTAGTATCGATGCGTACCCAAGCCTAATCGCCGCCCGCCGGTATCGATGGGCCGACTCGATGCGCAGCCAGCCAGGACAAGCATGACGAGCCCCAACCGTCCGGATGGTCAGCGGCTCAGTGCCACATGCATACTCTCGCCTCTCTGTCTCACTCCCTTACCCTCGCTTATCTCTCGATTTTAGATAGATTTTCGGGTGACGGGCCGTTGTTCCTCGCCTTTTGCTCTCCGATTTTCGGACCCTTGAACGCAGTGTAAGCACATCGGAGAGTCTGCCCGCCATCTTTATCACTAACTTGTCAGGAGCGTAGAGTGCCCGCCGTCATGTTGTTGTGGTGCGTGCTTGCCCGCGCGAAGCCAGATTTAGCCTGTTTTGACGGACGCAACAGTCTGAGTCAGCTCTCATAGTAACGCAAAAAGATGGGGGAGGGNGGGGGGGTGGAGGGATAGGGGGCATGTGTCAATTGTTCTTGGCTTCATACTGATTCATATTGCATGAGATCGCAAGATGCATTTCCCCCTGTCGACTCTCCTAGCAAAAACACCCTTATTCAACATCCCCCCCCCCCCCCCCCCCCCCCCCCCAAANCCTGTTATGACAAGTACACAAGGCCGAAGACATCACACTGAATGCCAAATTTCTTGTTAGCAATGAATGATAATGAAATCTGACACACATGTCACCTTTAGAATCTAGTGTAGTTATTGTACAATCTACAATACTGCACTGCCTAGTAAATTTGCCTATGAGTGCATTTGTCTATAGCCGACTCTATCATACTTGATCGTTATGCTTTTACATCCGTTTTGCCGTTTATGACAACTTGACAATGGCATGTTTTCATTGTACTGTGTACCAATATTGAATTATTCTTGTGAAGTATAGGGATTTTGCAGTGAGATTTTGCCCGTGGAAAAGTTTCATCTAGTGTTTTGGAATACAATTTTGTATATAAGGAGAAGTACACACAGTTGCTTTGTATATGGAGAGAAAATTTTGACAGACATACTCAAAGAAATATTGTGACATAAAGTGAAAACTGTTCTCCGGCGTTAAAAATCCAGTCTCAGTCTAGAGGCATAAGTCACCACGAAATCAACGAAACGGGATTCGATGAGGCGCGTGCGGATAGGCTGAGAGAGACGTTACGAGATTAATTTGCCAATAATCAACCTTCGCTTAATCACAACTCTTCGAAGTCAGGAGGAGGGAGGGAGGAGGGGATGGGGGTGCCAATAAAAGATGTTGCAGATTTATCCAGCCACAAGTGTATTTTTCCAGTGTATGCTGTTATCTGAACATTGTTGCAGTGAAGCCGGAGTTGCGATAGTACAGCTTGCAGTTAAGTGAAACCTGCTGTTCTAACTAAGAGGGCTGAGGGGGTAACCTTACCAAAAGCTGATGCGTAGTAGTAATGTACTGTAGTAGCACTAGCGAGCATGACCCCTGGATGACGCAGAGTTGCGTCATGTTTGCGCAGTTTGACCACAGGGGCTGGCCCTCCTGTCTGTTGTCGCTATTTCTTTTCGTCCCAGTTTCGCACCTGTCTCCTCAACCACCACCTTCCCCCGCCCTTCCCTTTTTGTCAAGAACAAGTCGGATGCAGTGTTCCCCTCCTCTTCTACCCCACCTCTTTTCCATCATTTTAATCCTTTTCACCCACCCCCGTTTTCCCCGGTGATTCCCCAAACACACACACGCTGACATTCTTCAGCAGCAGCTGGACAGTGGTGTGGATGACAAGTTTGTGAATACAGTATATGATGCTTCTTGCTCAAGGCAAGGGTTTTCAACATTTTGCAGTCTCACTCGGATGATGCCGAATAATCTTCTCTTTACTCAGGAAAGGGGGCTCCCAATGCTAGCCAAAATATGGCCCGACGAGAATGTGGAAGTTGCCATCGAGTATAAAGTGCCTTACATTGTTTGGTGTCGTGTATTTAACCGATATATGCATCGACGTGTTCACTATTATTGTGGCCCTATTTGGATAATTAAAACTGGCCCATCGTCTGGAAAGGCTGGACATCCATGCTTTTAGGGTATACTGAACATAGTTCAACCACAGCAGCTACAGCCTGGGGAGGGCGGGTGGGAAATGGGAAAGTCCAGTAAAGAACAGCAACAGGAACAACATCCGCATCCTTTTCTTTACATAACACTCAAGGGCAAGAGGAACGCCTGCCTAGAAATATGGGGCAGACGACTTTCAGTTGTGACGCATGCATAGTCATCCGGGCAACGCACGCCACAACTCCATCAATCTTTACTTCCGCTCTCTGCTTTTTGTCAGAGGAATATGATTGGATGGTATGGTTTTGGTACACTAGTTTGTATTTGCTGGTGCATTTTTTACTTTGAGAAGTGAGATTTGATGACGCAGTCTGCTTAAACCTGAAGCGAGCATTCTTGGAATTGACTTATTAAGAACAGCCTCTGGTTAGAGTACTCAGATATAGAGCCAGAGACTCAATACGTAGAGTCGGGTTCTTGATGTCACCAGTTAAGAACCTGATCCAGCCTAGAACCCTTTTCTGCCATGTAACAGAATTTCTATCCAAAAAAGCTTGGTCTAGAGAAAAGAGAATCTTCTTAGAACCCTGCCTGCCCACTAAACAAGCACAGTCGCATGTCAGACTGTCCCTAATTTACATCAAAGCCTTCTCATTCAGCGGTAATATCAAATGCCTTAGAAAAACCAGCCGCGTTCCTTGCATTCGCTTACGAGCCCGGTATTTTATCACTCGATAAATAATAATATTGTACATCAATATCGCGCCAGGTAACAATCCCTCCATCAAGCTAACGTGAAATATAATTTGAATGTTAATGTCTTTATTGATTTATCGCCAGCAACTGCAGTTTGTGGTGGTCCCTTTTTGAGAGTTTATTTGTTTTTGTTTGGGGTTTTCAGAGCCAACCTCACATCAGCGTCAATGTATTGTGACATGGGCCAACGTTAATTTTGTTGTCTGATCTAGAAGTCGCTAACACTTGAGTGTTAGTGCAGGGGGTCCCACACGCTTTTATCAAACAAATCGATTGTGAAATCGGCGGGATTGGTGCAAGACTATAGTATCTGCACTCATTTTTTTCTGAAAGTGAAGAATTCCTTTCTTTATTATATACTACAGAGGGTCAGCAGAGAACTTTCACTTTTGACTAATGAATCTTAATTCTTGTCGTCTCATCTTTATTATACAATAACTTTTTTCAAGCCATTATTCTCGATATTGTCTGATTCCACGTACACTGGGGCGAGGGGATTTGTAAAGGGGGGGGGGATCATTTTTTTAAAAAATAAGGAAATGCACGAAAGTTTGGGTCAATTGTGATATGAATCAGTTGTGATCTATCTTCAGGTTTAAAATATAATAATGTACCTCCAGCCATAACTACCACAGACACCATTCCATTCCTCGTTCACCTTTGCCGGCGTTCTCATTTCTTGTCACCCTCCTCCACCACCTCCCCTCCTATACCTCTCAGCGATTATCTCCGCCTCTCCTGCCATTCTGCTGCACATCTCTTCTTCCCTACACTTTTAGCCTTCATCCCTTAGTCCCACCCTCCCCGGTCCCCTCCCAAAGCGCCGCCCACGACTGAAACTCCCGGAATCCCAAAACCTTACCCTGTCATCCCCCCCAAGGCGCGAAAACTTCTAGAATGTCAGTCGCAAACAAAAGCGATTAAATTCAAAACCGGACTGACACTTCTCCCCCTTCAATTCGTCCGTCCCCCTTCTCTCCACCTCCTGCTTGTATTATTGAATCCCGTGTTAGATTGTTACGTCAGCCACTGTCCACCTGATACCACCCGCCTTCTCCGGTCAAACAGCCTAAAGCAGCAACTCCACTATTAACTCTGGTCTGGCAGTGGCCACCTAGGCAGGGGCGGAACCATCGTCGCCGTAAAAGGGGGTTGGGTCTGATGGTCGACTCTTTGGTGTTGGTCAGTGTCCCCTAGAATTGTTGCATTGTTCATGAGGTGGGAGAGGAGATGTTTGGTGCTCTAGCCGTCAGTTTCTTACAGAGAATCACTGTTGTTGTTGTTTTGTTTTTTTAATGTAAACAAGAATAATTGGCCAATAATTATGATAGTAGTGCTAGCATAATACTAATATGCTTTTTGAGCGTCAAATATAATGACCAAACCCCCCTCCCCCCTTTTTTGGGGGGAAACTGCAAATACATGGAGAGAAAATAGGGCATACTGCAATTCCTATGATTACTGGTTAGCATAACCGACATCCTTGCACTCAGAACAAACCCACAGGTTTTCAGTCCTCTGCAACAATCGTCTTACGGTGTAGATGCTGAGGGTGCCGGTCGCTCTTTGACAGTTTCTGTGAATTACTTTACTGGGTAAGCCCCCAGGATCTCCAACATCGTATGTTCGAGAAACCCGCATCCCTGTTGGAATGCTGTGATACTGATTTCCTCAATTAGGTATTTTCAGCTCCATCACGTGACCTAGGAAATCTTGCTCACACGTTGGTTTGTTTACATGCTCTGCTTATGTATGATTACTCGTCACTTATCAAAATATCCTAGCAATCCCTAGATCACGTGGTGTAACTGACCCGTCTGAAAATACCTCATTCCTGTATTATTTTTTTTAACCCACGAACTCGAACAGCTCACAGACTTATAACTATGGACTGGTAACGCCAATAGTAAGTAAGACACCCATAGTTGCATTTTGTCATTGGGAATGCAAGCCACATAGTTGTTGGTTTTTTTTCGCCTTTTTCTGCTTGTGCTGTACCATCTGGCAGTCTTATGTGCATGATCGATGCGTTCATAACTCAAATGAAATACCCCGGATGAACTGTATAATAAATTACTGTTTGCCTACGCTTTCCAATGTAGAGCGCCGCCCCTGTGAAGGGCTGACGGCAACTTGAGCCGGTCCAGCGCAACACTGTTTTTGTTATCTTGGAGATAGGAGGTCAGTATGGTGGACGCAATCTTGTTAAAGCGTGTTGGCCACTCACTGTTTACTTTATTGTGATCCGGACAATCGGTGTGTAGTCTGGCTTGAATAACCCGACTTTATCTTCCTTTAAGTCATATTGGGTAACTGGGCAACCCCCAAACCCGTCCGTATTCGTGACTATTATCATTCTTTGCCCCGAGGACAACTCCTGAACCAATGATTTCAGCTATTTTCGTGCGAACACTGGTCTCTCTTGTTCCCACGATTGTTGTTCATTTTGGTGATCCAAACAGATTTTCTAAGCGCGCACAAGGTCTGTTCCATGCATTGATAAAGTAAAGAAATGATTTACTTTCACTCGTCCGGGACACCAGTTTTTGAGGCTTGATAAGTAGGGGATGGTACCATGGAGTGTTGAACGATATTCTTCCTTTTGTGAAAGAGGATGAAAGTTTATCGGGTACGGCCCATACACGAGCATTCAGTCGCCTTTGATAGTCACTTGAGACTTTGGGGGATTCTTTGTTGTTGTCTTCCAATTCGAATGAAAAGAAAACTTAACCCTTTGCGTAAGAGCCGTGGCCAGCAGTGCTGCGTCATCGTGTTGTCTTGTGACCAAAGTGTTCACTGATCTGATGTTCATTCACGAAATATTGCACTTGAGAGGCAATTAGTCAACAAGCTGGAGAGCTCTTAAGAGCAGTGCTCGATTGTATTTATTTTTCTTCTAACTAAAAGTAGGTCATTGTGTAGTGATTGTTTTGCCTGAATCCACGTCATTGTGTTTCAGAAGGTCAGAAGTGAAAAATAAAATTGAAAACAAATCTATTGCACGCCCTTCACTATAGCGGAGTAAAATTTAAGACACCATATCGACAACTTTATGCTAGTGTACTACTAATAATTGCATACTCACTTTAGTTGACATGAACACATCATAATTAGAGAAGACAAGTGTGGATGAAAATACCGCTCTTATCGAACAATAACTTCAAAGAGAAATTGTCAGAAGTACTAAGTAGACAATATATAATATATGAAATATTATGTTTTAGGGCGAAAACGTTTATTATTCTTTTAAACTGAAATAAAAAATTAAATATCTGTTTTGGGAAACGAATCTTTCAACAACAATAAGAAAAATAAAATCTAAATGACCGTTTTACTCGTATTCCCTGAATCTAGATGCTCATCTGGTAGTCAAAAATGCTATTGAAATACGTAGTTTTAATCTGTCACGATTGTAAGCTGTTAACCCCATGAGTGCATGGCATGTGACTGTATTGTATGGATGCGATTTTATCGCAATATTTCATGTATCATTTCGTTGTTTACTTGTAATCAATACGTTCTTAAAGCAGCGCAAAAATTATTATCGCACGCAAAGGATTAATAACATTAATATTTTCTCTCTTGTCTTTATGACAAATGCATCTGAAATGAGAGTTTTAAAGGCTCTGGTCACGCAGATGATTACAGGACTCACAAATCTAAATCATTGTAATGTTTTGTTGTGTGTAATTTATAAAGGTTCTTTCGTCGTAAACAAAATGTTATTGCACAGCCAGCCCTGAACTAAAGCCATAGTATCACATTATCCTCTGTTGTTTGTTGTCTTATCTTTTATTTGTTTATTTCTAAGTCATTTTTTACAGTTTATATTCCCTCTCCATCTTTACCTGTCCTAGTTAAATTAGCAAAATGTAGGGAGAAAAATATAATGAATGGAAGTCAGAATAACTGTTAGGAACGAAAGGAGACTTCTGTACGTGAATGTTCTGTGTAGACTGTACTGCGTAAAATGTTACATGTCATGGTGGTCTTTTATCTGTTCAAATGTCGTCAGTGTATCGTCCACCTGTGTATCATTGTTGTGGCCTGGGCTTATGTTTTAATAAACTTGTTAAACTTTATGTTCTTTTCATTAAAACTTTAAAAAAAAAAACTTTCGTTATAATATTTCTATTGTCCCGATTCCAGCCCTTCTTGTACATTATCATCCCCATTCACCCAATCCTATTACCCCGTGCGACGTTTACCTAAAGGTCTTTTCCCATAATTACAGCTGATACTGCTTAATCTCAGCTTCTCGACGGCATGGAAGGATATGCGATTAAGTCACTCAGATCCATTGGCAAATATACAGAAAATGTACTGTTGCATTTAAGTGGAAGCGGCGATTAAGAGGAAGGCGATTAAAATTGTACGACGTTCACAACACACCTGCCATGTGTCTATAACAGCGACAGAACTAGGATCTCCACGTGACCAATCCGCGGAAAATCTTACTAGATTAGATCTTCTTTTCATAAAATAAACTTGGAAGTAAATGACGTAATTCAGCCAAGGAAAACACATGTTTCAGATCGCAGCAGCCAATCAGATTCCATGATATGACGTGTTTTGATTGTGATTCCCGTCACGGACGTTTAGTTCGTAATAAACGGGGACACTAAAAAAATGTCACTGTGTCCAGCTAACGAAATCCGGTATTCCAGAGCGCATTAACCAATCATATTTCTCAATATCTATCATTCTGAGTTTGATTTCCTTACGGAAGTTATTTTCGCTCTTAGTGGTTTATTTATGCACACCATGGCCCATTAGTCTTGCTCTATGATCGTGGTAGTAAACTTGACTAAAATAACAAAAATCCCCGTAATTACCTTGTCAACGGGCAGGTTTGTGTACACGCAGTAATCGGGTTTGCCAGGAGCATGAAGTGCGAGGAGAATCGTAAATAACATTATTAATAGTGATCCGATTAGTCACGTGAGTCGTCGTCATATCGTCATAGGGATGAGAAATTACAATGGAGATGGGCAACACGGGCTCATCTATCATGACGTTAACGATACTGTAACTGCAGATAGTCGTAAGTGTGAGAATGGTATGAACTGACGTCAAGACCGAATAAATCGGTATCGATTACCTCAGGAATCAAGAAGTACTAAATGCCTCAGAGACTGTGTTGTACATGTAGTAAAGCTATGTTTAGTACAGCAGCTGATGTTCCACGTAACTTCTCCTAGCTGTTTATGATGCAGAGATGGTTGTCTCCATGAACGGTGATACTCGGTGCTGGTCAATTGTGTTTTGTTTTTTTTTCCCCACGATATACTTTATTACTTGTTTTGTTTTGGGGTGGGTTTTGTTGTTGTTTTTTTTCATTATCTGAAAAACAAACATGTAGCAGTACCCCACTGTAAATGTTCAGAGTTCTACGTATATCAGTATTCGCAAATGATAAGCAGCTTGAAGCAGTATGGCCGAATGATTAGAAGGATAAGGATTAGGATAAGGATAAGGATAAGGATAAAGATAACTTTATTTGTCCACAAAGGGAAATTTGCCTTGTTACAGTGTGCTTACAAAACATAAATATCTGTGCAAACACACATACTCCATCGCTATCACACATACACACGCACATACTTCCACACACACACACCCACAAGCTACCACAAACACACACATATTATGTAATAATACATCCCCACCCACACACACCCACACACACAAACACACAAAAACACACGGAGACTGTTCCTCTGTTACAATCACTGCTCTCACGACGAGGAGTCCCGTTATGGCATTGGACTTGAGATCTGAAAGTCATGGGTTCGATTCCTAGGCCACGTTTGTGTTGGAAGTGCCTTGGGAAAACGTCTCATTCATATTTTCGTCAGTTTCTCGCGGCTCTAAAATGGTTTCTCTCTCTCTCTCTCTCTCTCTCTCTCTCTCT
>JAWQUT010000169.1:404779-431184 GCA_033807755.1 Ellobium chinense
GGGGAGAAGTGAAAGAAAGTAAGAAGCATATCTTCAGCACACAAGTAAAAAGAAACGACCGCGGAAATGGAAAGGACAAGTTTGTATTCAGCAAGCTGCAGAATCTCAAATTGAAACGTTAATCAGGAACACATGTCGCGCTCCTTGTCCGAGGCTGTGGGCTTCATTCCCCCCTTCCTCCCAGGGACGGCACGGCGAGACCCGCCTCTCGCGTTAGCACCAGCACGGAGTGGAACGTGAGTGCTCAGCGCAACCCATGATGATACGATGCTCACTCACTCAATCACTCACTCATCCATTCTCTTCCTCGCAAGCCACGATATGACGAATGTGTATTAATTGTACTTTTCCTGGTGTTTTGATTGTCCACGGGTTAGGTTTCTTTTCTTCTGTAACTGTCAGTTCCTGAGAGATCACGCAGATAAAGAAGAAATGAGGCTATTCTTATTTGATAGCTCTGATAATTGCTTTGCAGTTTGGCATGTCAGATTCCAGTTGTTGTTGTTGTTGTTGTTGTTGTTGTTGTTTTGTTGTTGTTGTTGTTGGTGGTGGTGGCGGTGTTGCTGCTGGTGGAGGTGGTGCTGTTGCTGCTGCTGTTGCTGTTGCTTTTTTCTGATGCAGCTTTTGCTGTTTGTTCTTGTTTTTTGTTGTTGCTGCTTTTCTTGTTTTTGTTGTTCCATGTCAGCCAAATAACGGGCGAAGAAACTGACGGAGGTTAATTTTAGTAACTGAACACTTTTTTGTCTGTTGGCGATTTGGTCGGCAATAACATCCATAACAGCATTGAGAGAGTAAGAAAAAGGGGCTATATATATTCAGATTTTTACCGATTTTGATAGAAGTAGCATATTACACAAGTACCAAATGGAAAATATGAAATTTCTGAAACAAGAACATACCAGCTTCTACCCATCCATTCCAGTTTAAAGTTTGTTTTGGCTACTCCCTTCCCTTTTTGGGAAGATCAGTAATTTGAAAAATGGTCACTGTTAATCAGATGCATTAGAATAATGGTAGGATTAAATTAACTAGTCATGCCGTCGTAGAAAAAAGCAACGGTAGTGGAATTTTTCTTCAATTCCTTTTACAATATGTTTTCATGTATGTGGAAGGGAAAAGTGGGGAGGGGGAGGGGTGTCAGTCGCAATTTGACGTACGATATTCCAGTTATTGTGCCTTTTTAATTCTGTACTATAGATGTTGACAAAATATGATATGAAGATTAAAGGAGGGAGGTGGAAGTGATAAGATCAACTAATTGACAAATTAGTGAGTCAGTAGAGTGATATATTGATCTGATGAACAAAATCAATGAATGAGTATAAGAATAACCGAATTAATGAATGGACAGAAAAAAAAGAACAGAAGGAGCAAAACAGCTTAATAAAGTAAACAGATAAATAAAGAGAAAGGCTAAAACGCAACAACAACAGAAAGGTGGTAGTCGAAAAAACAAACACTTAAACAGAAACAAAAAAAACGCAACTACCTTGAAGCTCACTGGGCATCGGAGTTCATGTGAGGTTCTGTTTGCCAGAGAATATTATTATTATTATTATTATTATTATTATTGTTGTTATTATTATCATTATTATTATTATTATTATTATTAATATCGCATTCCATTCCCCACACACCAAGATTCGCTCGCACAAATGAAACTGAAACAAAGGGAGATCAGTATAGACAAATTAAAAGAGTGCCGGTGTAAGTGAAAGCAGTTGATAACCAAACAAAAAAAAAAAAAGATGCAAATCAAAAGAAATCCATTTTAAAGTAGTTCCATTGAAACGAATGGCATTTTGGCCAGAGCGAGGTGGGCGGATAATGGTCTGCCAAGTAGAGGAGAGGCCGAATCCAATCGAAACAACCAAATTTAAATTCCAAAGGGGAGCNGGGGGGGGGGGGGGGGGGGGGGCGAGATGGGAAACAGCAAAAGAAATGAAGTGGGAGTTTAGAGGCCTCTCTGTCTACGGGACAGATAACAGAATTCTTCCAATCCAGTCCTGGGTAGCGAAACAAAGTGTTTACAAATTTCTGGAGTCAAGAAAATATCCATTATCTGTTTTTGTTGTTTTGGTTTGGCTAACCCAATTCCAATTGTTAAATCGCACGAGATCGGTCAGTGAGAATTTGCACCCAGGACCCGGAACTCATGAAACTCCGCATTTGTTCAGACACAGACAGACAGACAGACAGACAGACAAGTGGCTGGTTTGCTGGCTTACTGGCTGGCTGGCTGGCTGGATGGATGGAATTATGTGTGCCCGTTACGTCTGTGGATATGTGCGTACGTAAGTGCGTACGTACGTGCGGACGTGCACTTGTCGAGGTACATGCGATTGTAAAGTGGGCGTGTTCTTATGTCTATGCATGAAGAGGTATGCTTGTTAGTGTGTGGGCGAGGGAAAAAATGGAGAAGGAGGGGGGAGGGTGTTGGAGATAGAGGGCGCTATCGGGAGTCTATTCAGTCTCATCATGTACATCCCGATGCCAGATTGCTTTGCTTCACAATAAAACCGATAAAGAATGCCGAGTGACGTAGGCGGGAAGCCAGGAGTGCGGGGTAGAGCATGGTGTTGATGAGTTTGTTTTCCACCACAGTTTTGGAACCTTACGCGCAGGTCACCGTGCGGCCGGGCTGAGCGAGAGCTACTGCTGTGAGCCATCATGTTTTAGGGATTGCTGTGAGCCGCCGTGCTTTAGGGGCCTTTTTGATTTGGTGAAAGGAAAAACGACATGCTCTTAAATCTTGTCAGTCTCTGTAAACTCATACTTGCTGTCTTGATCGCATTATAGCTGTAACATTTCTTGCCTTTAGTGCTTCATATTTACTCAGTGAGTTGCATGTACTTACTATTATCCAGCGTTAACACCACATATTATATTACTGATGTGTCTCGTGTGTGCAGTTATGTTGTTTTGTCTACCTATATTATTTGCCATGCATATTGATGTTTGACTACCCCAGTGATTCTATTCTGTAACCTGGGATCAAAATAGAATACATTAAATTGGACTGGTATTTCAACATTGTTTTTAAAGTCTGATCCGTTCACACCTGTATCGAAGTGGTGCAAAAGTGTAGTATCCTGTTTACCTTCCACACCAAAAGCACTTGGCTGGCAGCAGTTGCTAGCGTTTCTGGTGTGGTTTAAAAAGGGTGCATACGATATACCTTTCGTATAACTCAGTATAGAGTGTCTTTTCCGATTTATGGGCGTGGTTTGGTTTTTTTTTTTACGCATCCGTGCAGCAAAATTTACCAGAGTTTTTGAGCATACGAGACAGCTTTCATCCTTTATTGTAAAATTATCCGATAGGAGGTGGAGGCGGCGGTATTTTTTTGTTNTATTTTTATTTTTTTTTTTGAGGGTGGGGAGGGGGTGGAGGGAGGTGGCAGGTGGGAGAGATAATTGTGCTAGTGATATTAAGAAGAAGCCATTGCTTAATTTTTTTTTCTTTAGTGCACTATGTTTTCTATAGATTATCCAGCTTTATGGGGGATAAGATTAAGATCATAATTTATTCGGTTAATTGATGTATCAGGTGTTCACTGTGTGAGGATTTGAAAAGACTTCAAACACTGAACGTAAGCAGCTTTAAAGGTAGAAAGGCAGTGAAATCAAAATTATATGCCAGTTAGGTCAGTCCAGCAACTTAGATGGAGCAGATATGTGTGAGCAATTGGGAAGTGTAACACGGTCACGAGTAAAAATCAGGCTTATGCATGGAAGTTAGAAAACAATATTCAGGCAATAGATATTAAAGGTTTAAAATGCTGCGAAGTTAGCGTTCCTGGGGTGTAGTGGTAGCAAGTTCAGACTTGCAAGCTGAGATGAGAGACCCTGGGTTCAATCCCCAGTAGGGACAGGAAAGTTTTTAGCCGCCGTAGGTTCTTTTTTCGGCCTTGTCTCTCAAAATCGATCTTTCACAGCAATTTGGTAAAATCCTGGGTAACACACTTACCTAGATAATGTATAAGAGCTAAAGAAAAATACTTTCCTCCCCATTAATAAGTAATAATCTAGATGAATATACTTTGCCACTCGGTTACACATGGAGAACGTGATAGAGGCTTTTCTAGGACTCGCTAGCATAATGAACAGGTTTTGGAGCCAGTCAAAATCAGGCTTATGTCGCTAGGCAAGGAACTGAGATCATCAGGCTCTAGAGATGATCAGAGCCAATATCGAAATTGTTCGATGTGGAAATCGATAGAAGAAGAAATTCTCAACGTAAATCTCTCTTTATTTTGTTTTCTTAAATGTTAATACATTTTAAAATAAATTAACTAAGAATATTCTTGATAGGAGCGATGTCTGTTGTATTGTTAATTCCTTGTGTCACGACAGCGATCAGAGGAACCCTACCCCAGCCCTTGAAGTTGCACATCGCACTGATTCCTATATGTAGCAACAGCTCTTTCCAATACCAAACAGTCTTGGAGTCAGGCGCGGTCCGTACACACATACTCTCCTCACCAAAAACCTCTGCAGGTGGCCCGCGGGATAGGATGCGTACGTGGAAGTGTAGCGTTTAAAGGCCGGAGATGAGCAGCGAGCCAAGTGATTTATGACCACGAGTTATGCCATTCAGCCCCCCTGTGCATTGTGCATCTGCATGTGCTCAGCTGGGGCACCTCATGGATATCAGGAGCAATAATATAATATGAAATGTCGGCTGGCCGTTGGTCAGTGGCGGATACACAGATTATGGTTTAGAAGCTGGGAAGGGAGTAGTTGAGAGATACAGCATGTACATTTGTATATATTTTACATTAAATTATATCGTTGTATTTTTTAAATTAGGTCATGCTGTGTCATTTGAGTAACGTGATTTCATGCTCAGATAAAAGAATTTGATAAATAATTATTCTCTCTCTCTCTCTGTCTCTCTCTCTCTCTTTAACGAGATGCCAAAGAGTTCAGGAGAGGGATTCCTCTCTCTTCCTATATGCCCCTGCCACCTCTGGATCCGCCTCTACATCGCGGCGCTGGATTCTGGGCCCAGCGCCCCCCTACTCCCGATCCTCGTGGCGTGAACTGGCACCGTTTACACCGCAATGCGTATCCCTAGATAGATGGCAAGTGTAATGAAGTAAGCGACAGAGTAATGCGGGAAACACTTCACCACAAGATCTGCAGAATTTAATGGGGATACGAAGAAAGTGATGCTTACAACAACCAAAAAAATAAAGGGGGGAAGAAGGAGGGTGGATCTCAGGGCGGTTTAGCGCAGGACGTTTTTGTTTTGTTTTGTTTTAAAACACCGCCCAGGGAAAACAGAGTCATCTTGTAAATCATGTAAGCTTTAAGAGTTAATCATCATTGGCTGTTGTGTTATATTTCTGTAACTCACTGCTGAAGGCCCAGTTCTGCTTGATACTTGAGAGCTGGATGTATTTTAAGGACGAGGATTCCAGACTCGAGAAACTTTATTTAGCTCATGTCACAACGACACATGAGAACCCAGACGTGGTTACAAAATACTTCACAATGAACAGCAGAATAAACTAATAACAATGAATGATTTTTGTTGCTGTTGTTATTGTTGCCTTTTAATATTATGCAGTGCGCATTAAGATTTGGGGGAGGGGGGNATAAAGGCTACAAACTTGAACCTTATGATACCCCACGAACTCAGCATTATGGGATTCCCGCATAGTTTTGAAACTGTGGGATTTTCAAGTTTCTGGATGAAATTTTATCAAGACAATAACGGACTGTGAACTGGTTATGTTTTTAACCGAATTTTACAAGTATGTTGGAGTAAAGCTCCCATGGAGCAGCGGTGCTGAGTGGTTATGACATTGGACTCATGCAAGATCAAAAGGTTGTGGGTTCGATTCCCAACCATAGTCATAATGTATTGATCTTGGAAACGTGTTTCATTTACATTTTCCCCAGTCCACCCGTCTGTGACATGGGTACCTGGCTATTGGCACTTGGAAGATAATTTTCACAATGCTAGTGATCAGCGCTTGTTGATGGCAATGACACTATATTATGTTCTCCCAGGGAGTTGAAAAAAGCCTCAGAGTGATCAGACCTGCTAAGGTAATAATAGTGTGAAGTAATGTGTGTAGGCTCGATGCCAGACTTAGCCTATAATATACTGCATTATGGTTGTTATAAATATTAATAAATGAAAGATGTCCAAGATGACGAGATCATGCGATATAATGATGACGTAATCTGCAAACTGTTAAAGAGTCAGACGGACTTTGGACGTACCAGGACCACTTCTTTGTGAGATCTGTTTTGGCTGGTGTGCATGTGAGGGCTATAAATGCAGATTGCAAGCAAATTTAAAGAAGCTATTGCGACGAAATATCACAAGCAGGCTCGTGCAGACGGAGTGCAAAAAAAAAAACCACAGAAAACAACACACACACACAAAAAAAACCACTAAATATTATCAGCATGCTAAATCTCAGTTTCAGAGGGCCTCTGGGCGCCTTAGCCTGTCAAGGATTCTTCCCAGCGCTTTTTCTCTGGTTGAAGCTCTCAGCGTTTTTCTCCCAAATTTGTGGCAAGATTTTTGCCCTTTCTTCCCGTGAGAGGCTGATCCGGAGGCTGAGAAAGTGGCACGTACGGATGTGGATTCTATCACGTGCAGAATCTGCTTAAATTGTTTACACATAAACACCCGCCATAGACGTAACGTACGTGACTGTGGCGACAGACCTGTGGCTTTGTAACGTCGACTAACGAACTCCCTCCTTGTTTGTAAGCGGGCAACCGATTATTTCAATGTCAAGCATTGAAAAATGATATGGGAGGTGTTATATTGGGCAGCGAAAGCTGGCTGACCAGTTCTGGAATAGACCAAAATCACGGCAGTTAAATATTATTATTATATTAATATGTTTTATGTAATTATTATTTTTAAGATAATAGTATCATGTTCCCCAAGAGGCGATAATCGCGACGGCGCAAGTAGAGATGACAGTCGCCCCAGCGAATCACCAGTCGGTTGTGTCAGTCGCAACAGAACTTGGCCGCCACTCTCTGGCCAACCGGCCTATCGATTGCTTGTGAAATGGGCCAGCAACCCCCGCTCACCCTCCCCCCTCCAATACATGTATGTCCGCCAGAAGAAACCAGTTAGTTATACCACCGTCTTTCTTGTGCTGTAGATTTCTCGCCCCTGCTGGTAACAAAATGAAGAAGTAAAACCACTCAATAAGAACAGACTGTTGAAAGGATAATGACTGTTTGTTATCATCGTCACTTTTCCGAAAAACTGAAAAAAAACAAAAAACCCACAACTTTCCATGTAGCTAAACTAGGCCAGCCGACTTAACCTTTTATTTACTTCGCAACTCTGTCTTCGAATTACAAAAGCTGTTTACTACTTCCTACAAGTGAGACGGGGTCATTCACACTTTCGCACCTCATTCTTGTCACGGGAAATATTATTTGTCCTGACTGGCTCATTCGGAAAGATCAGTTATTTGTTTGTTTGCCTATGCTTTCGGTTTAGACGATTTCATGACAGGATTCGTGATAGAAACTTCCGTTTGAGGACGTCCTCAAATGTTAAATGAAGTTAGATAGAAAGCATGTAGATTTTGGTGTTTTGTTTTTTAGTTGTTGTTGTTGCTGTTTTTTTTCCCTGTCAGTTGCCACAGTTATGCGTTTGCGACAGTTAAAAATTTATCTCGACAGTTTCCAATCCAATTCCGGTTATTATAAATTTATCTTGTGCCGAGCGCGCCTTGTTTGCGACATCCTAACCGACCGACTGACCTAGAAACGGGTGTCCTAACCCATTCACCTTTATCGATTTCTAAATCGAGAAAAGAGAGTTTAGAAGAGAGTAAGAGAGAGAGAGAGAGAATTTGAAAGAGAGAGAATGGACGAGAGAGCGAGAGAGAGAGGAAGGGGTTTTCCTAGCAAGGCGCACCCAGCTCAGAGGATCTCCGCCGAACACTTCGCCCTTTTCCAATGTTTGATCGTTATGTGCTATTATTAGCAACAGGGGATAACCCATTTTCGCCAATTTCACGAAGCCACCATAGTTATACCAAGCGTAAAACCGCTCCTCTGCAGCCTGTACTACATGACTGTACTAAACGTAGTTTACTCTAAAGTAACTTTTCCATAGGTTCAGTTATGACAGGCGTAATTTCCTAACGTCACCACACCATGACGCTGCATTATTTAGTATGACGTAACTGTCAAGGGGAGGGTACAGGTCGATATACTGGAGAAGGCGGAGATTGGGAGGAAGGAGCGGGGCGCGGGTGGGGGGCTATAAAGGTCTGCTATGATGACTTTCTGACCGCCAAGTCTCGATCTTCCTCCTCCCCATAGCTCGCATATTCTTCTCTTCAAGGTCTCCCCCCCCCCCTTTCCNCCCCTTTCACGACTAATTAAACACAGGGTCTTCTTTGTTTATCAGAGCATCGGGGCGAGGGAAGGGCGAAGGGGGTTATCTGATGCGACGCAAGCGATCAATGCACACAAAGCATCCCGGGAGTTGTTATACACACATCTGTGCATGTAATTTCCCCCGATTCGCTCCCTGTGTTTTCTCTTTGTCGCACAGTTTATCACCGCCTAAACTCCCGTTTGCCTGACTGCCTCAGTGGTCGAGAATGAAAAGTCGCACCACCAAAAAAAAAAAAAAAAGANCAAAAAAAAAAAAAAATGAAGCGGGGTGAAGGAAAACGGAGCGAGACAAGCGATACCCGAAATGCCGATCTACTTCTCGGCAATTATTGTAAAGATGCAACCGGGTCGCGACTTAATCATCGCCCAACTAAATCGTCTACCTCCCCTCTCTCTCTCTTTCTCACTCTCGCCCCCCTACCAGAATAAATCACTCGGCGGAGACTCGGTCTGGTTCACAGGTCAGCCTCGTGCAGTACACCGCCGCGCGAGTAATGCTGGTTCAGGGGCCCTAATGAATATTCATGAGCCGTCTCTATTGTGCGAAAGCGCTTATCGAGGCTGTTCTGGCGAGCGTGTGTGTGTGACTGTGTGGAACTTCCTATCAACTTGACACTGTGTTTACTATCGTTGATCTGTGAAATCGTGAGAGAAAAAGTGCCTAATTAGTGCCGGATTTTACTCATTGGATTAAACAATGCATGTGCAGAAAGGAACAGAGGAATTTCACTTGATGTAGGTGAGGAAAAAGTATTTGTTTTCGTCCTGCACGCTTTTGTCTCGCATGTGTAGTTCGCGCCGAGTGTTTACACTGATAGAAACGGGATGAAGCGGGAGGGCCAAGTATCGCGGCCTAATCGCTTGTTGTTAGCCCCTTAGCGAAACATTTACAAGACGGCTTCATAGGGAGAAAACAATTTCATACCAAGCTGAATGAAAAGTAATAGAGTTGTGTTGCGAGCACTCAGTGGTGTAGAAATGCAGAGCCGTTGTTTGCCAATTTGCACGTTGTGTATCTTTCTTTTGTTGATATTTTGTTTTCGTGCTGTTTGACTTCTCGTTTTTGCACCCGGAGCAGCCACGCGTGTTCTGGACACGCGTTGGTTCGGCAGGTCACTTCAGGGATAGTAGCCTAGACCCCTCTTTACAGCTCGTTGGCGATGCTAGAGATACAAGATTTTTATCGCATGGTGAAGCGTGAGGATTTCACGAGAGCAGCTTATTAAACGGTTAAAAGAAGTTCACTTCCTGCCTTGCTGTCTCCTGTGATTTATAATCAGTTGTTTTGAGTTGTTTGGATTAGACTAACTTTTTTTTTTCCCTCACACGGATAGTCTACCTCGTTAACAGCGGTGTGAGTACACCATTATCATGGACGATGATCTTGTAAGTCTTGTTTGTTTCTCATTTCTCCGTCTTAGATCTTATCTCTGTGTGTCCAGCTTCTGCTTCGATCCAGTCTCTCAATAGTTGTCATTGTTATAAATTGAGATGACATTACAAAGTTCAAGTTCAAAGGTTTTATTAGGCCAGAGGCCAACATAACGCATTAC
The DNA here is from genome assembly GCA_033807755.1 of Ellobium chinense. NCBI lineage: Eukaryota > Metazoa > Mollusca > Gastropoda > Ellobiida > Ellobiidae > Ellobium > Ellobium chinense. Next base: position 414,732 of record JAWQUT010000169.1, read on the forward strand.
AAATATTACTACACTGCCAAGACATACACTGTGTTCCTCATGCACACTGTTGCCACTCATCTACCACTTTCTCATGTAGCTAACACCCAGGTTATATGATACCAAGTTACAGGATGGCATTTACGTGTATATTGTTAACTGACTGAGCAGTAGTTTAGACTCTAGATCCAGACCTATCTAAGCTTTGTAAGCTTGGACATGTATGTTAGTTATTGGCAAATATACTGTGGCTCTATAAATAAAGGTAAAGGCTTCAGATGCCAGTGGAAAGACTAGAGCATATGAAATGAACAGATTGTCAGTTAGCTGTTTGAAAGAATACAGATACTCTAAAAGTTTGATTAAATACTTTCCTTATATTCTACACAATAGCAGTGTTGTACTGGATATGACAATTCCAAGATAATCAAAAAGGCATTTCATGCATCCTCGGTTATAGTAGGCAGTATATCTAGATTGGTCCATGTATATGCCTTATATTCAAGCTGTGTATGTTTGGGTATTATATTAGCAGTTCATGTTATATTACATTAGTTGTAACATGAAGGTAGTGTAACAAACAGTGATTTAGGTTAAAATCGTGAAGCATAAATGTCAGCATAACAAACAAGCTGAATATATTGGTTTACTGGAGGACAAGTCAGATGTGTCATATCTCTGCAGTGATATGACCATAAAATTCATACATATTAATCAAAATGCATGTCAAAAATTAAGGATTTCTTCATTTTTCATGTGCATGGATTTCTAGACTAGGTGAGTTCAGAATGCAGAGTTGGCGAAAACTTTTTATGAGCATTATGTGAAACCAATCCAATTAATACACCCTCTCCCTATCTAAGTCGCAGCCAGACAGCTTAGCAACAACAACAACAATATCACAGCCACTACAACTTGCAACTGCAAAAGCAACGTCCCCACAATCACCAGTCAGTAGCACTGCATCACCCATTCACCATCATAGCATATAGCAGCATACAGTACTAGATCTACAGTATACGAAGCCAGCCCCGCATTCCAAACTTTACTACGTCAGTCTGTCATAACTTACTGACCACCCAACCCAAAAGCTCGCCGCAGACTGTCCTATCACAATCCGCAGGAACACCACACATAAACCCTATGTTTAAGTTAGAACTCGGAAGCAAAGCCTCACAAATACCTCACATATTTCAATGCCCCACTTTCCCGAAGCATATATATATCGCCGCCTCAGTGTACTTACCTCTTATCTCTTCATTCATGATTTCTCTCTCTTACCTTTCACCACAGCGTGTATTGTTACCGAGCGCTGAAGCGAGTGGGAAGGGCACGATATTTTGCCAAGTGGTCGAAGGGAAATAACCCATGAAATATTTTCTCGTCTGCGCCAGGTTGTTAAGTTCACGGTTGTCAGCCTGGTTCTCCCCGCTGTCCATGTAGGTTTTATTTAATCCTCTCTTCTACTTGGTTATTAATTCATTCTTTGTTTCTGTTGCGTTAAACGTAAATCGGGAAAGTCTTGTCATACGTACTCATTTTTAAATGAGATGTCCCTCTGCATCAGTGCTTCAACTCAGCCGATAATAATTAGAGATATATTTTCCTGAGGGTAGGTCGGTCTCATGCACGATGAAATAAATACACTACCAATTCATTTTTCCAGGTCAAAATAAAACAAAGTTGGATGGAAATTTGTGAGTATGCAGTGCTAGAAAATATTATAGTTGTACCTTTGCTAATCAAGAAAAAGGTTTTGAAAAACTTTGAGAAATGCAGTATATCTACTTTATGTTACAGTCATTATTACTCAGTTGTCGGTTTCATCATTAATATTCAGTACATCCCAGTGCGTTTCCTCTCTTAATGAGAGAATTATAGAAATACTGTGGTCACCTATCAATGGTTTCAATTAGGTATTTTCAGCTCCATCACGTGACCTAGGAAATCTTGCTCACACGTTGGTTTGTTTACATGCTCTGCTTATGTGTGAATACTCGTCATTTATCAGAATATCCTAGCAATCCCTAGATCACGTGGTATAACTGACCCGTCTGAAAATACCTCATTAATGGAACATTCTGCATGTGTGCGAGCCGTTTCACGACATTCAGACTTTCAGGCAAACATCAATAGTTAATAGTAGTTTCATTTAGGATCTATTGACACCAGTGATCGCTCCCACCTTGTGTCAGCATCGTTCAGCAACCAGCACTAATGAGCCCAAAATTTCAATTCTCAACGCTTTCATAAAATTTTCCTCCTCCCCATCTCCCATCTTAGAGCCCTCGCATTCGCCCCCTCTCCCGTCTCCAATCGTGTTTACACACAATCGCCTAGCTAAACTAAACCACTGCGTGCCCCACCACATAGCCTACTGTCACTGTCCAGCTCAGCTCAGGCAAAGCAGATAAATGTCTTGGCCCAGTCAGCCTGCCTAACAGTATATACACCTTCGAGAGAGATTTGTAAGTAAATAATTATTGTGTCCCCTTCACTACCTTCCGACCCAAACAGTAGCATTGTAAAGCCATGAAATGAACTTGCTTTCCGCTTCCACGGTTAGCCGAGGGGGTGACCGGAGACGATACATACTGACCACAGCAGATTCCTAGTCAAGCGTGTCGGTGAATTGTGTCGGCCATACTGCGTGTCTCACTCTACTTGCGAGCAGGAGGGTTTGGGTGGCTGGCTGGCCGGCCGACCGGCTGACCATTTGGGAAGGGTGGACAAGGGGAGATGGTGTGGGTGTTTGTGCTGGCGATGTGTGTGTGTGGCTGTGCAATCGAATGTGTGTGTGTGTGACAAGGTGCATGTGTGGCCATTGTGAATAACGTGTGTGAGATCAAGTCGTATGTGTCCGATACCACCTTCCTCAGCGCGTTGTTATTAAAAGGGATAAGCAACGAGAGGGCGTGCGACCCTTCCCTTGAATCAAGTCATTTACACCGGCCAGGTATCCTGCACCCAGGGTTGCCACTCTGATTTTTGCTATTTCATTTGATAATAATATCAGATTTCACTCGATTTCCGTAGTCTCGGATATTAGTCCCTCTGAAAATGAGTTTGACTTTACATTTTTAATGTAAATGAATATTACAATTATTAGAGAGGTTGAGAAGTTATTAAGCCTCATAAAATGAACAAACCACGCCTAAGAGGAAACAAGAAAGGAAAAATTCCTCACTAGTTAGTAGTAGCATCCACAGAGACTGCAAGAGCTCAACCTACATACATAATGACATGCGGAACTTAATTATGTAATTTTTTCCTTTTAATTGAGGCTAAGAAAGTGCAAAAAAAAACAAACCCTCGACTGTTTTTGCTGTAATTCAATAAACTGATTGTAACTTAAAATTATTGCTAAACTTTAATCATTAAATTGCCAAAATAGTATGCCGAAATGAAATGAATTTTTTTCTGTTTTGTTTGCGCTGACAACTTTNGCGCATAAAGAGCTTTCTTGTACTGAAAATCATGAAAATGGGCTGGTTTGGTCATGAGTACAAGTACTCGAGTCTCACAACAAACGATTGAAAATCGTAGAGTACAGTGCAGTATACAAGCCTACTGGCATTCCGTTTTGCGGTAGAGTACACAGCAATATCGATGCTGACGCGCATTTTTTAGTTTCGCTTTCGCCGGCACCGTTTGGCGTGTATGTTAGGCCTATATCCCGGCCGCATATCAAAATTGCTAGATCCAGAAGAAGTTTAGTTGAAACTAGAATTCTCTTACAAAGATACCAGCCATGGTTACCAGCCACAGGAGGCTTTATGCTATATTGTTCAACCGTGCGGCGGCGTTTGAGGCTTTACTTTGATGCGGGATGAATCCCGTCATGCGTATGCATTGTGCCATACCCAGAGTGCCTACACATTACCTGTGTAGGCTATGTTTCATTTGGTCTGTTAGTGTATACTGTAGGCCCTCAGAGCATTAGATGACCTACATTTGGGATGAGCATAGTGTACTACTGTACTATAATAGTGTTGGCTCTAGAGCCAAGGTTAATGACCTTTACTGTACTACTAGACTAGATCTAGTAGGCCTGACAGAGACGGCTTTCAAAGCCCCAGTTTGGAAGGTTTAGGGCTAGCTCTAGACTAGTCTAGATTCTAGATAGATTTCTATTTCCTGCTCTACCAGCAGATGACATGCTTAAATCTGAGACTGAGAGCAATTTAAGATATGAATATGAGCATTCTACACTTGGATACAATTACTGCTATTAATGCCTCTGGTGACATTATTATGGCAAAATTTTAGCAGGATATAAATGATTTAATTTTCCTAGTGGGCATAGTAAAGTGCTACAGTCTGTCCTCTGATGGTCTGGAATTTCAAGCTTAGCAGCAATTATGTGGTGAACAAGTTTATTTTGTCTTACAAAATGAGGGCTTTCTTGTGTTATTATTGCCAGTATCTTACGTATCTTATCAGTTTTTTGTTGGGTTTTTTTTTTTAATTTTGGAGGAAGGGGGATTTTTTTTTAGTTAGAAGGAAAAATTCACCTATCAAAATAGCACTTAGATTTTAGGAATATGAAAAGGATTTGGAAAGAGCTGTTGGTAGTCAAGTATATTATTTTACTACAGTGAGTGACTCCCATTACCTTAGTTTAAAGCTGAAGAAAAGCTTCTTAGTGTTATATGGAAACAGTAGCTATCTACAAGCCTAAAAGTATGACTAAACAGCCAAATGAGAAGACATTCATTTAAATTTCGCAAGATTATTTTTCTGCACCGGTGTGAGTATGAAAATCAGGGTCAGAATATGAATTTTTAATGCCTGGAATATGAAAATCCAGTTTTGGAGGTTGGCAGCTCTGGCGGAACTTAATTATGTAATTGTTTCCTTTTAATTGAGGCTAAGAAAGTGGGGAAAAAAAAAAGAAACCTTGACTGTTTTTGCCGTAATTCAATAATTATTGCTAAACTTTAATCATTAAATTGCCAAAATAGTATGCCGAAATGAAATGAATTTTTATCTGTTTTGTTTGCGCTGACAACTTTCCATTTTTCCCCCGCATTTTCTTGACTCTATTACTTGAATAGATTCCACAAGATCTAGTGGAAAATCACGAGGAGTGGCAGCCCTGATCCTGCGCCTTTTCGCTCGTCCCCTTTCAAACCTCTGAATGCCACCTCTCGCTACTGACCGCCGCGGGTGGTTACTGACAGCTTAGTAGATTGATTTGCGTGGGAAAAGAATAATAAATACCACAGCTTGCTCTATTAGGCAACTTGTCCTATTTCTCATTAGCCTACCTGGGCAGCTGCAGCGGCGTAGCCTGAACTTTTGATGGACATGTACGCGGGAGGGTAATTGTCATATGCCGGGAAATTTTGTGATTAAATAAGACAGAGCATTGAAATGCTTCTGTTTTCTGGAAATTGGGGATTTCTTTGTCACTGAGTCAGCGGTTTGGCAATTTCATTGCGCCTTGTGACGTTCTGTTTTTATGGCCTGTTTGTGTACGAGAGGGGAGTAGAGAGGGCATTCCTAACTAGCCTCTGGCCATTGTGATAATTGGACCAGAGACGGGTTTTTCTCCTCAGACCCCCCCCCTCCCCATTTTTTCTTATTATTAAGCATGTAGCCCTCTGACGTCTTTTTCATCTGAACGGAATGTCACCTTGGATTTATAATCAATGTCCCGTGTTCGTTGTCTTCATTGTCAAGCCCTTCATTTTCCTCATTGTCTTTCTCCAGTGTCCACACCAGCACAGATCCATCCGGTCAACCTCCTTCACACTCTCAGTCAGATGGCTTGGGTCTTTTGTTGTCCCCAAATCTTTCACCCAGCCTGTCGGCTAGCGTCGTTTTAACTACCGAATGTTTGGCCTTGAGAACATTCCATTTATCTCCCGTCTTTCTCTCTGTCTATCTCCCTCTTGTAACTTCGAAATACACACGTTACCAGGTTTCAGTCTCTTTAAATATTAACGTATATGTGTGTTAGCTCTTGAGGAGCCTTCAGATTGTTCACCGTGAACTATTGTTTCTCAACAAATGTTATTGGCTCTGTGGATGGACTGTTTGGTTTTTGAGAGGCACGGGGAAAGAAGGGGTCGCACGTCCTCTCGTTGCTTTTAATAACAACGCGCTGAGGAAGATGGTATCGGACACACACGACTTGTGTCATTTCTTATTGCGTCATATATAAAGCCATGCGTGTATTTCCTTCACATTTTTTTTTTGTGTGTCCACCTTTAAAACCAGCAACTCCCCGGCAGTAGGTAATAGAAGATGATTTCCTCACCTCATTTACTCGTTCACGTGTAGTGGGTTGTGTACTGGGTTGCGGCGCTCTGAATACCACTGACCATTGTTGTCATCAGCGTTAGACAACTGAGGACTTGCATATTATTGAGGAGATCTCTCACCATCCTGTTTCCATTTTCCTGTAAGAATTACATTAACTCTGCATTTTGAAAGCAGAGTTACTGTAATTCTTACAATGGTTAAGATTTAATGCACAAATGAATGTCATTATTATTATTATTATCATCAGGAGAAAGTGAACTTTATCTCGTCAACATTTTTTAACGCGGAATTTAGACAAGTAAACATACTATTGCTTTCGTTTCGTCATGTTTACGCGCAGTGCAACTAGGAAACGCACGATACGGCTTAACCGCATTAGTGCAAAAGTGTCAGTTAAACATATTTTACAGATCTGCTCGTCTCGTGGGAATCTGTTCATCTGTACTATTGTAATAGACCGAGGTTCTGGCTCGATAAACTCTAACTAAAACAGCTGTGTGTAAAATTCGGTCGGAATCGCCAGCCTGTATGAAATTCGATAGAGGAGATTTAGTGTCATTGTCTGCTCACTGAGTGAAGGTGCAAGATTTCTATGCGCAAGTATGTACCGCTTTGAAATTTCGAATTCTGATTTCCATTCTTTGATGACGCCATGCAGTGTGAAGCTGTCAAGCATCATATGACGGGTATACTTGTTTAATGCAGTCATCTAGTTTAGAATTAGTGTCCCGTTCTTTTAGCGGAGTGTATATTAGTACCATACAGAAAGAACCATTTACTTTTCTGACGAAATGGTAGGTTAGGAAGTGTTAATAGGCCACAGTCGGTGCCCGCTAGTGTCACCCGGTTAGTCAGTGACCACGTATGACCGACCATCTCTACCAGTGGCTTAAGCACCGTTTAGTTTCAGTAGGGTCAGGGTAGACTACGTAGTACAGTACATTGTTCTCAAAATGGTCACAGGACGGACCACCAGCATAAGATTCCCTCCGCTTAATCGCAACATATGTCATCAGCATAACTCTATAGAGATATTTCCCTCCTTCAGTCACTTGTATTCACACAGATCTCCAAATCTAGGACGTATACGGAAATGTTTGGAATTGATAATCCCTGGGATCATATGTAATAGTTTTCGGTATTTCATGGTCCAGCAGCTGAGAACAGCGTACATGCATTCAGCATTTTAATGAGCGTTTCAGAGAGATAGAATATGTCTTAAGGGAGGTTGTATTTGTATGTATGTGAGTGTGAGTGCCACAAGTTAATTGTCCTTATATTATTATATGAATCTGCAGGTAGTAAATACTGCTCATTATTTTTTTCAGTAATAACTGATATGAATATGATTGTTATATATTATTTTTTAAATGTAAAATGTATGAGAACGTTGTGACAGCACGTGAATGTAACAACAATGCATTGTGAACATGTGTAAAGTTAGTAGTTGTAGTGCTTAAAATGTCCATGTGCTATCCCGTTGCATACTGTATTTTGCCCCTGTACCACATCTGTGGTCTGGGCCTATTGCTTACTCCTAATAAATTTGTTAAACAAGTCAGCTTTCCGAATCAGCCAGTCAGGCCAAAGAAATGGCACTGGCAGGCAGATGCACACACACACATATATATATATATATTAGTCAAAGCACCCGCAAATTTGCGGTGTTATCGTGCGAAGCAAACGATCAAACTATATCAGCTACAACATTAACACCGCTCCTCTTTATATATATATATATATATAATTTTTATATATATATACTGTGCCATGGGCTGAGAGGAAGACACATGTTGTTATTGTTAAATATTGTTATGATTTGAAAACAGATCTGCGAAGTGCAAAAAAAAACAAAAAAAAACGTAGAAAAGTTGATTTAGCTTTTCGGAAAGGTACATTACTGTACGTCACTGTTGTCTTGGAAGGTCAGGTTTTGTTGGATGATTCTCCCAAATGCAACCCATCTCTTTAATCTGATTGATTTCATGCTTTTTATTCCTTCTGTTTTGTTTTTTTTTTTCTCCGCGTAAGAACGACGACGCCGGCAGAACCACGAAGTGAACATTTTTTAAAAAATGGGCGTCGGCTGACCTAGTTTAGCCACGTAGACAAGTTTGTTTAGCTTGTCGAGAAGGTGAATCACGTTATTAGGACATATATGTGAATTACGTTACTCTTGTTCCAGGCCAACTGTCCTTGCATCATCCTCTCATAATAATATGCAATCCACCACCCTAATCTGATTGATTTCATGCTTTTTCATCCCTCCATTTTTTTTTCTTCGCGTAAGAACGACGACCCCAACAGAGTTTGTTCGCTTAACCTTTGTGTATACAGTAGTGCAACATCGACATATCTGCTTTGAAACACCCCGTCTTAAATCCCTAATCCGGTGCATATTTATCATTATGAGATCAATGTATAACACACATACGCCATACTTTCGTATTCGATAGCAGAGATGATACGATAGCAGAGCGGTTGCATTATTCATGAATTACGTATATACAGTATTAGAATCGATTGATATCGATAGATTCTTTGCTTTACTGCTCGATGTATGGATTTTAAACCAGGGGTGTCCCAACTTTTCAGAAAGAGGGTCCTGATGTTTAAGAAAGTCATGTCTTAAAAGTTTAAGGTGGGTGCACATCCCAAGTGCTCCTGCCGTTGAAATTTTTAAAAAAAAAACCTCATAAGACACATCTCTGTTGTAAACACGTTTGCCTGTATACCTCATTATGTCTAACGATGAATTTGTAGTTGACTAGTAGCTGTTTTCTCTTGTTGGTTTTAGAAGACTGGTTTCATTTGTGTCTGTAAATGAGCTTGACTATGTTGAAATGTGTTCAGGTATTGGATCGAGGCAAATGCTATTCCGGAGATGCAATCTTATAATTATCCCACAACGTGATGTGGGTGTACAGTCTTTTAGCTCCAGTACTGTAGGGAAGTTAGCGTTGTATAAATGCTACTATAGAAGTACTTGTTGTATAATAAGTATTAAATAGATCATTCTGTAATCTGAAATGACTGCGTGGCTAGTGGGCCACTTTTCACTCCTGGAGGGCTGCATTTTGGCCCGCCGGCTAGCGGTTGGGCACCCCTCTGTTAAACTACATCTGGTGTCTGTGAAACCGCTGTATTGATTCCTCCCCACAGCACCTGGTGCATGAAGTATATTAATTTGTGTCCTAGTCTGTCTTATAATAGTCTCCTTATTTCAAGACTTATGAAACTTTAGTAACTCAAGCCCAAAGAGATTATAGTAGACAATCCCCATTTTACGAATGAGGCCGACATCATGTGGCTGAGCGGGTTTATAGAAAATACTGATGAGAGAAAAAAGGTAGAGAGAGAGAGAGAGATTTCCTTAATTCAGTTGGTCAGTGTCTGTATTGGCCTAGTCGTTGTGATTCTAGGTACCTTTCCCGAATATTTCTGCCAATATTTGATCTAAAATTGAATGTGTCGTATTGAAATAAACATTCTCATAAGTTCCGAACATATTGTGGATATTATGCAGCTGCGTTCCTGAGTCAATCTTTACCAAGCAGTGAATGAATCTGAAAGCCACGCAATCGGTGTTAATTTTGGGTTAAGGTTAGGCGGATGGCAATGTCGTAAAGATTCCCCCATCTTTCAGTTTTCATTAAGAGAGATAAGCATCCTGAATATTAAATTTAGAAAATCACCATCAAATTCATAGCATGAATTTATTTCATATCTTCAGGGTCATGATCCCCGAGAATAATACGTTTGGTTGTAAATTTACAGCCGAATTTAGCCCAGTCTTCAGTTAAACACCTAAAAAGTTTGATCGAAATCGCCGCTGAAAAAGTCGAGCGGTTCTGAGCTTATACTCGTTCGTATATAAGTAGCTGTATAATACAAAATTGTCGACGCAGCGCCACAGCAGTCGTTTTGGAAATGATTATGTATATAATCCTGATTATATTGTATTAGATTTTCAACAAGTGCCAAAAGAATTTCAGAAATACGCAAGAGTGCTGGAATGTGATAGTCAGTTTATGGTATTGTTAGGAAAGTGTAGCTGTAGTCCTGACAAAAATATTTTAATGTTTTTAATAATAGTAAATTATTGTCATATGTATGATACTTACACCCCAACGTCAATACATGTGCAGTGGAGGACCCTCTATACGGACAATAAGCATGCGTTTGGTGTGGAAATAGCCAACTTATTTTAGAGATGTCCTTAATATTGAGGTCCACCGTAGTGAATTTGGTATCGGTGCATATGAAATATTATGCTCATGAGATATATACTTAAGAAATGAGTGCGAAATATCGAGATTCCACAGTACTCCGAACATAATATGATGATCGTAGCGTCAGAAAATGCCGCTTTGTGCACGTGTAATTAACTACCTACCACCGCCAGCTCTTCAATGATGCACACGGCACCGTGCACGTAGGCGTTGGCTTCATTTTTCGCTTTCATTTTAAAACTGAGGACCGGAGGCAAAAAATACATTTCGTCATATTTATCTCATCATTCAACTGCCGTGGCATGTGGTAGGCAGATCTGTGACCTGCAAGTTTGTAAACTGTTTAATTAAGAAATGAGTTGTCTGTGGATCTGCAAGGGTGTAGTTTGTTTTGGTGTTTTTTAAAAGCAGGAAAAACACTCACTATGGGCGTAAGACATCGTCGGCACTGGCGTATAAAAGGATTCCCACGGGTTCTTGAAAGTAATTAAACCTTAATTTTGTTCAGATGGCTTTAAGGTTTTGAATTTTTAAAACTTGCCCATCCGATCCGTGAAAAAATCATTAGAATGTGGTATTTGCCAGTCTTGAATCCTCTTATGCCATTGAGATAAAAGTAAGCTTTATAGCATTAGCGATCACAGTTTTGATTTGGTCTGGTTATGACAGTAAGCTTCTCACACAAAAAAAAAGAGACTACGGATTCCCATGGAGTTTACTAGATGGCAATACTCAGTAAATGAGCTGCATCCGAAATAGTATTTAAATAGAATGACGTTGTGCTGTTAAGATTCGTACTCACTTTTTTTTTTTTTGAGAAGTCCTTGTTTCTCGGAAATGCATATGACCCCTACATTAGTCCATGTCCCATAAATTAGGTCAAGTGCTAAAATCGATATAATTTTCTTTAGGATTTGAAGCTGGTTCTTGGTGGGATAATCGGAATTTGTATCAGACCTAAACATTTTATTTAGAAAATCCATTCTCTTCATGCTTACAAAATGGTTGTTGATGCCATTGCAATTTTCTTCAGGCCTCGTGTCTCAGGAATAGGACATGTGACCTTATATTTTATCACAGATGCCAGCTACCAAGCCTTACAACACCAAATGTCAGCCCAGAACCGAAAAAAAAAATCAATTGAGTTTGAAGGGGTGCTGATTAATATTGTTCAGGAATCTGTTCATTTTTGGTTGTTGTTTTTTTTTTTTCCTGATGGCGGATGAAAGAATGCATCTTGCGAAGCCTGTGGATGAAAATTACTTTGCATGCTGAAAATAGTTCAGTTTGTGATAATGTTCTTCGTTAAAGGGCAAGAGGTGGGAAGAAAACTAAAGTAACTTGCCTATATTTATCATACAGATCGGTAAATGTGACATTTACGTTGCACGAAAAGCCATCACAAGCACCGAGTCACACTGAAATTTCATGCACAAGTAAACCGCGAAACGACCTGTGTCCACCAATAAACTCAACGATTCAAATCTTGGTGACCAGGAAGAGTCAGGCATGTGCAAAACTATGCCTAAAGATATGTAGATTGTGCAAAGACATATGAAAAAATAACGGCGCCAAATTATTTCTTTTTACAGATCGAGTAAAAAATTGTGCCTTCGTATTGAGCCAATTTTAAGACTTCATAAACTGATCTAAATTTGGCAAGTCTGCTGTAATGTAAATGGCTGAAATTCGTAGGATTAATGTACATGAAGATTATGTAGGTCATTAAATAACTTCAGCAGATATTCTGCTCAAGATTCCCCAACCCTCTACCGATGGTGAGTTATGGGCAATAAGTTACTTACGTTAAAAAAAAAATTAAAAAAAAAAAAAGACAAATGGAAGGGGTCGAGATAATGATTTTATAGTTTTGACGATTGCATAATTACTGTAAAACTTAAAGATTTATGTTACCGGTCCATTTTCTACAGTGTAGTGATTTTGGCGCAAACTACATACATAGTATGGAAATTGGCGCAGTCTGTAACATCCGAAAGATTCCCTCGTAATTTCGGTTTTGCTTTTTATTGGCTCCGCTCACCTGTGTTCCTAATAATGTTCCGGATGTGAAAGAGCGACGCATCGCATTGGTCAGTAAAAGCCGGTGCTTCAGAACATGGTATTAGTCAGACAATTTCACAAAAGTTGTGTTATGAGCAAACTCATGGAGATTTATCAACTCACTGAAAACATATATTTTTATACACTCCTTCACCGTGCACCAGCCAAGAGTTCACAAAGTGTTATAAGGTCATCTTTCTTGTAAGGTTATCTTTCATGTACAAGGCTAAGTACCATGTAAGATGTCCTGCTTGCTCACTAACCCAGTCAAAAACTTTCATGTTTTTGTCATACGCTGTTATTGGAAATTGTTTAGTTTTCGTGTCACAATGCCACATCGTTAATAAAAACTGTCCAGTCCTCAACGAGTTAACACATTCAGAATGAGTGTGCAGAGTCTGCCAGAAGCAGGTCTGCACGTGTACGTACGCGCTGTTGTGCCTTGTTTCGCTTGTCCTTTTTTTTATTTAAATGTAAAAAAAAAAAAAACTGGACGGAAGAAGCAGAGAACAAAATGTGTTATGGCGGTGTTTTATCAATTGTGACATTTGACATAGTGTTCCACAAGCTTCTGTTGATGTTATATTATTAGTATCTTGCATGTGCAGAGACCCCCGTAAACAGAGAACCTATCAAGCTGATACACGTGGCTGTCATTGTCTAATATATTATGCATTTATCGAGATATATGTGTATATGGATGATGCGAAGCATAAACCAATGGCAGTGATAATAGTAGTCGATCAGCCTTGGGTGTATGTAGGATAATAATAATAATTATACAATTCAGTCAACTCCGCCTAGTTCTTATTCTGTGTAAACATCAATGAATAACCGCGAACTCCTTGTAATCTCAGCTTTTTCCTCATGCTTGGGAGGAGTTTCCATCATGGCTGTATCAGAGATGAGGCTTGAACCCTCGTCAGGTCGTCGACAAGTGGATGCCATTGAAATATTTTGAAATCATGAGGTTGAAGGTCCCACTGATTTTGTAACATGAAGTTCTTGAGCTTATTTCTACGGGCCCCGCAGTCTCCTGTCATTATATTATGAAGTACCTACAGCCCTTTACACTGGGAACAATATGTCTTAGTAATATCGAAAGGGGCTGTAGTGGTGATTACATTGCAGCGGATTTATAAAAGATCAAAGGCCAGGGTGAGCAGCCTTGAGTGCGCATTATTGGTATTGAACGTACACGTTGATGGGATTATGATGTTAGAAGCAGCAACTTTCAGGGAGTTCATTACGAGCATGTCTAGGCTAGTACTACTTTAGTACTAGACTAGTGTTGAGTATCGACTTTATATAATAGCAGTCCATTTATTTAATCCTACCTCTCGCATAATTAACCGCAAAAGTGTTCAGACAACGAAGTCACTTGATCGATGTCACTGCATTATACTGTTTTTTCCTTTCAACTGGTTTTATTTGCAAGATTTTTCATGTTCCCTAACACTAGCGATTAAACTAATTTTACAGGCGCATGTATACAATGTCCGTGTTGATCGCACACGAACGGGCGGGCGTGTGTCTTTGTATAACAGCGTTTAAGTGTGCGTGCGTAAGAAAGGGAAGAGGAACTAACTTGTCTGTATTTTATGTGTATGATTGGTTTATATACATATAGTGAATCAGACTATGTTCCTGTATGGACAAATAAAAAAAAACATATCCTGTCTTATCTTATCTTATTCTATCGTATCTTTTTGTAATAAGTCTTTCATCAGGACCCATTTACATCCTTCTCTATCTGATCTGTCCTCTTTGTGCGAAACGGATTCTCTGTAATAATCTTGTGTTATTACCGCAATTAAAAAAAATATAATAATAAAATGTATTCCCAAACATGATTGCTTAGATGTATCGTGTTTCAAACAAAATTAATTCTTACACGTACTAGGAACGAACAAAAAAAAAAGCATTCGTAATGAGTATGCTATTATTTCTACAACGATTGTGTTTTTATTTCCTGAAAGAGTCATAGAAGGAGTAGTTCATGACGGCCCATGTATTATTTTACTTTAGTTACTGGACACATATTATAATTGACGAAATTTGTCTTCCTGTTGTGAATGAAATGACACATGTTTTAAAAACGGCCGTTTTTTTTTTTTGTCTTCTTGAAATCCCCGCCGCTCCTTCACAGTAAAAAACAAAAAAAGGTGAATTAATAGACTTGTCTTGGGTGACTTAAAAAAAATAGCCTCCCCCCCCAAAAAAAGACCTTGTGCGGAAAGACTGCCCAAAAGAAAAAAAACAACTCTTCGTAGGGAAATTTAACTCAGTTTTGGTAAATGAGGTTGAGTTTCTTCCTCCTGACAGATATGTGAATTACTAGTCCTCTAAAATATGCCTTGCTGTAGTCATATGTTATTTTTTCGCCCTTTTCCATATGCTGGTATGTCAAGTCATTTTTAATCTTTGTTTCACTTTGTAAATGCAATTAAGAACTAATCTGTTAAAAGAGCGCTTGAAAATAGAGTTAGTTGAAAGTTAAAGTAACTTATAACGAAAAGTCTCCCTTTTAAAAAAGAATGTCAGCTGTGAACGCTTTATGTACAGTGTTCTATTCTCAAAAATATTTTTTTTCTTCTTTTGTCTGTAATGAGTTTTATATGAGTTTTGAAAAAGTACGGGGGGGGGGGGGGGGGGGGGGGAGNGGGGGGGGGGGGGGGGGGGGGGGGCGTTGAACACTTTGTCCGATGGATCTCAGGTGCGTTAAACATGGTTATTATTATTATCATCACTATTATTTATTATCTTTATTATTACTACTTCTACTACTACTGTTACAACAACAACAACTATTATTACTACTACTGCACCACAGATATAGTGGTCGGAGACTAGTAACATTGCAGTTAAGATTATACAGGCAGGTAAACAGTAACAAACCGTTAAGAATTAGAAGTGATTATTCCTCTGTGACTCAAATGGCCTGTTCTCATCCGCTGTTCCCATCGGACAGTGTAATAAACACATTTTGTAAGCAACTCCTCTCTCAGCTGCAGACTGTTGTCAAAACGTATCGCATTTAAGTGAAGTAGGTGAGGTCTAAACATCTTCAGACAGAACGGCTTATCTTTAGCCACAGCTTGCTTCTGAGAAAATGAAATGGTTCTGTTCGAATACATGTATTTCTTTGCTACAACGAAATTCTCGTCTAGTTGTCTAGCAAAGGCATTCCCAGTTTCGCAAAAAATAGTTTGTTTGGAAATAAGTATTGATATAATGCCACAAAAATACAAAACAGTTCGTATCGGTAGACGTTAAAGTTTGTGTGAATTACAGGAAAATCACCGCCGGACTTCTCTTCTGCGACTCCTTCCTTGTTTTTTTCTCTTTCACTGTTCACGCCATCTGCCTTACTGTTGTCACCATGCTAGAACATGAGATGAAAAGAGATGGTGTCGACTCCGCTTAATCGCAAACCAGATAATCACAATATTTTCTGCATCACTAAATGCTGTTATTCTCTCTAAAAAGTCACTGCATAATCGCAACACCTTTTAATGGCTGCATTTTTTTTCATGCTTGCGAGGCGTTGCCAATGAACGGAGTTGACTGTACCTATAATACATTCCCAAACTATCCCGCCCCGCCCCACTCCACTCGCTCATGTGACACTGCTTATCTCAACAAGTCTGAAATCAGAGGGGGAAGAGAAAAGCTAAAAATAACCTTGCAAGTCTCCCAAGACGTGCACTATAACTGCGGTGTAAGCCAGTGGTGAGGATGAGTACAGGCAGGGCGGGTGCTGCTCACGGACATGATAATGGGGAGATAAAAATGAGAGGTCGAGAGTATTACGAGGCGAGTTTGCAGTTTTTGTTTTCTTTTAAGCCTCAATGCGTTCTGGGTTAGATGGGTGGGTAGGTGGGTTGTGTGTGTGTGTGTGTGTGTGTGTG
>JAWQUT010000169.1:476234-489306 GCA_033807755.1 Ellobium chinense
GAGCCAAAGTTGCGCTTATCGGGATAGTGATTAAGCGAGGTCGACTGTTTTATGTTGTATGCGCAGACAGACAGGCACATTATCAGTCTCTCTCTCTCTCTCTCTCTCTCTCTCTCTCTCTCTCTCTCTCTCTCACTACCTCCTTCCATTCTTATTCTTCTCTTTCTCTCTCTCTCTCTCTCTCTCTCTCTCTCCTGCCTCATATATATTATAAACCATTATAAACAAATACCTGTTGACAAACCAGGCCCCAGCAGACGACGCACTAACTGAGAATTGGTAAACACAAAGGTAACGGGTCACCTGGCCACTCTAAATCTACTCCTAACCAGTTCACTGACTGTACACTGTACATATTAACACCCACATCCACTCAGCGATCTTTTCACACAATCATACACGAAGACAAAGAGAAAAAGAAAAAGGCCACCACGCCAAACGAGAGCAAAAATAATAATAAAAACTAGAGAAAGTTATTGACCAGCGCCCATTGTTTATCCCGTTGGTCCGGCAGGCCACACCAGACACAGTTACTCTGGGCCCCATTAAGTAAGTCAGTCTCGAAGCGAGGCAGTCGTCCAGCCGCTCGCTCTCTCCAGGTTTGTTACGTGTGTAACGGTGAGGTCACGACTCCGGAGGGCGTTGACTCCTGTCCACACCAAGGGAGGTGCTGGTTGCCGGCTCGGGCGAGAAGTCACGTATTAGGATTATATGATTTGGATTTGTCCTCTATGGCTCTGTGTGTGTGTGTGTGTGTGTGTGTGTGTGTGTGTGTGTGTGTGTGTGTGTTGTGATTTTGGTGAAGTGTGGTGAGGTGTAGAGAGGTTTGTGATGCATGTAGTTGTTTGGTTCTTATGAACGGATCCTTTTATTATCTTCATTATCATTGTTAATGATTGTGTTCCGACGCCCCAGGCCCTCCACCCTGGATCTTTAGCTGCTTCACTATGATTGTAGGAGCTCCTCCCCGCCTTTCGCCTTCTGCAACCACTACGCCTTCACCTGCCCTGCCCTCTCCCATAAGTACTGTGCATTTGGCTCCTTTGTAAACGCCCCCGCAACCAAGCATCCTTTTACCTTCGCATTCGTACCTCTGACAAACTGTCACCTAGAGGGAGGTGATCCAGTATGGGATTCTGGATCTTCCCCTCCCCCCCCNAAACTGCCCTTTTTTTTTTTTTGTTTTACATCCCCCTTAATTAACCAGTAGTGAAAGTTAATGATTTCTGTTCCAAAACAGATAAAGCTTCGCTACCATGTAATGGCATGTATCATTCAAAGCGGTCAGTTGCTTTCCAAGTAAGCCTGCCTACCAACCAAGAAATAAAATCAGAAGAAAACATAACTCCTTGCTTGGAACAAAAACAAAAAAAAGTGCATATAAGAGAACAACAATAACAACTGACATACGCATCCATCATGCAATATACACCATCCTTTCCCCCACCCCCACCCTCCGTTCCTTTCCACGTTAATAACCAATCAAGCGACGCCTTTGGATGTTGCTTTTCTTACGCGGGCCGCAATACGTAACCCATCCGGTAGTTTATTGTGCTGCGATTGACCCGACGAGGTCACCCTGTCACCCTGTCACCCTTAGCCGAAACAAAGAAGGAAGTGCTGAGTCTGAGCTTGTTTTAACGAATACCTTTTTATTATTACATATATCGGCCTGGCGCACTTAACCCGCTTAACGTTTCTTTTTCTTTCCTTTAGCCGAGCCTAACGTTTCCTCTGGTATGTCGTGTGTAGTTCGCTTCCCCCAGTAAAACCCTTTGGGTGTTGGTGGTTGAGGTTATTAATCGACGTCAAAGAATACAAAATGCGTCATCTGTAGCAGTATTGTGACAGCGTTGTTAGATAATGATAACAGTAATGATGGTAATAATCCAATGTAGTAATGATGATATTGCGGTTTATAAGTCTTCTCCAAGCTAATACCTGCTCAAGTGACTTCACGTTATTATTACCCCAGCAGGCCCGATCACTGTAGAACTCCCTATACTCCCTGGGCAGCATACAGTGTCCCTGCCATTTATAGGTGCTAGTCACTGGTATTCTGACATTATCTTCCACTGCCTATAGCCAGGTACCCATTTTACAGACGGATGGACAGGGAAAATGCGAATAGTTTCTCTTACACGAAAAATGCTTTGCCAACAATACAGGCGCAGTGGCGCTTCCAAGAACTCAGATACGGAAGGGCCACTTCTTGAGTGATATGACGTGATAACACTGATGACAGTTGAATCCAAGGGCACTGGTGTAAACAATATGGAGATGATAGGGAATTTTCGGGGGAGTGGGTGAAGATGGGGCGGCAGAGCCAGGTTAATGAAGTTCCCAGCCTTGGGCTGTACATGCTTTGCAATTGCAATTTCATACCGCGGGCCAATTAACGACCGACCTTAAGTACTCTGAGAGTGGCTGCTCTTTTCTAGCAGTGTGAAGAGCACAAAACACTTCTCACCGATGGTGTTTCAGATACGTCATGCACTAGCCCTGTGCTCTCTTCTAAAGTAGACTTTGAAAAGGACTCGAAATAATTGGCAGTATCTGGTACCTTTTATGTAAGCGCAATCGACCACACCAGATCGCATCTCTTTGAGAGCATGGAAAAAATGCTATGAGTTTCGATTATCTGGTGGCTTTATCAAATACAAAAACAAAAACAAAAAAAAGTTTCAATTAAACGGAAGTTGCTATTAAGTGATGTCGATGTAAATGAGGTTAAATCAAAACAGCAGAAAGAATATCAGATCCCTCTACAAGGACAATCGAATTTGTACATGGCGATTATCTGTCATTCCTAGGGAAGGCGATCATCTTAGACAACATTTCCGTTGTTTTGTTGGGTTGTTGTTGTTGTTTTTTTTTTTTGGGGGGGGGGNNGGGGGGGGTGGGGCGGTTGTCAGGGCATGAAGAATTTGTTTTCCTCCCTCTCCAGACTTAAAGATATAATAATAATAATAATAAAGATAATTTTTATAGCGCCTCACCCTCGAAGCGCTTGAGGCGCTTTACACAGAATACATTTCTTTTAAACACCAGCCATATTACAAGCATAAACATACTCACTCGCACATACTTCATACTTATTGCATAATATAGACATACATTTCAAAGATATTCTTGATACAGCAAGCATTCCGAGTACGAACTGCAGTAGCTACTCTGACAAATACATTACAAATGATTCAAAACTGGAAGAATTTCTAATATTTTATATATAATATATATTTCTAATATAATATATATTTATATATATGATTTTGGAGGTATCGGGCTGCCTTATAAGCTCAATAAAACACATTTGTTTATTTCAACCATAAGGAATCTTTTTTTCAACCCTGTGGTCGACTCAGAAACCATAACGGTATTTCAGATCAGCCAATTAGCCATATACAGTTTTATGTTTTTTTTTATAATGCTTTACAGTATCCTACATGTATTTCGGACATGAGAAACGGAGGTCGCGTTCGCGTTAGACAGATGGTCGCCATATGGAATTGAGATAAAAAGAAAAATGATTGCTCTTGAAAGCTATGACCATATGCATGTATGCGTAATCCTTGCGTTAATTAACAGTGAACACTAACAATACTTTGGGAGTTTCTTGTGGTTACCGCACTGCGTTCAGTGCTTTAATTAACGTAAGACTACCGGTTATGGCTACCGGTCGCCACGGCAGGGTGGTCTCAATATACAGGTGTTCGACTGGTCGCCTCAACAGATTCGACTGTACTACTTCGCCCCCCCCCCNCCTTCTTACTCTCCCCACCCGCACCTTAACCTGCACTGATATGTATCACTGATACGCAGCTCTTGTAGAGAACATCAAGAGCAGCTACCGCCCCAGATATTTTCACAATAAATAACGGCATCTGATCGACAAAATGTTCAAGCTTTCAGCACTGATTAAATCTAATTGCTGGAACGCGATCATCACAGAGTATCCTCTAGAACCTTAACACACATTTTGCCTTCATAAGTGTCATAACTTCATAAGTGTCAAACCAGTTTGAAAAGCTGAAGGAGAATAGCAACAACAATTATGTGTAGAATTTTGGTGGGTTGTTGTTGTTGTTGTTTTTTCCAGGGTTCCAGGAGGTGGAAGCGGTGGATATCATAGGTCATAGGTGAGTTACTAATAGACTGAATAAATGTAAACAATTAATGTGTTAATAGAAAGTTCTAGGGCTTGATTTTCTTGCCGTAGGTTTTTGTTTTGCCAGCAGGTTGACTCCTTTCATGCACGTCAACCAGACAAGGACCTGATACCAAAACAAATCGCGAGCGTTTGAGCCCCCATAGGGCTTCACACTTGTTTTGCTGCACGGTTCCTTTTATCAGCGTGACATGGGCGTTGAATTATGGTTTGGGTAGCCGCCCGACTGTGACATCTGAAGATCATTGTTAATTGTTGTTTCTTAGATATTGCCGCTGTCAGTCTTTAGTATAGGAGTGTGAAGAAGTGGAGGGGGGGGGGGGCAAACCTCNGGGGGGGGGGCAAACCTCTCTGCCAGTATTGAAAGAGTGCGCAAAGGTCTGTGACCCCTTATTGTATTCTTCCTTCCTTTTGCTGAAAACGAACATAATAATCCTGACGGAACCGATTTATAACAGTTTTGACTGGAACGGGAACCCGGTTGTAACAAGAAAAGACGAGTCGTTGACCGTAACTGTGAATACAGTCTGCGTCATCTGCTATTACGGGATGTTGCTATAAAGAAAAATTTACCGAAGACACGATCTCCTCGTTATACCCGAGTTCCAGAACACATTAATTATAAATAGTGAACACTGTGTCAGTAAAATCATGTACCCAAAGGCACTAATGAATTAACAGTGAAATGTGTAACAACACGAATTTCTATTATGCTATGTAGAAGACGTCACTATACTATTTTGAACATCCGAACGTCATATGCTCCAAAATCTCGTACACTCACTGTAACGGTCTGGTTCTGGCTCTTGTTCTTTTCTACATCACAAGTTAATCAGTAATTCTTAACATCTTACAAAATCGAAATTATGGATTTGACCCATGAAATGCAAATTGTGAGGTTCTCCCGTGTCAGAAACACCAGTCATGACTAACATTTCACTAGAGGTATACGCGAATTTCATGAGCTGTCTTTCCTTATCAGAAATGAGTGGCATATCTCTAGCGAGAAGTTTGCTGGGGTTTGTATTTATTGTAAAGNGGGGGGGGGGGGGGGGAGTAAGGAGTATATTTGAGAATAGTTCATGTTTAAAATTTTCAATAGGCCGGGCATAACAGGACACAATTTTCCCAAAACTGCCTTCGTGCCTCCTGCGCATAATCTCCCCAAAATGCCTCTAGGCCTTATTGAGAATAGTTCGCATTAAGTACACTTATTGTGAGATTTATCGGATATCCTTCGAACATTTTTGGGAAGCAAAACCCGGTGTGGCTAAATAGACAGCTGTCGATCCAACCTGCTGTACATGTACTTTAATAGCTGATCTGATAAACGGGGGTCGGTATCAGAAGGTTTGTTCAAAGTTAGGGTAACCTAACCGCGGCCACCTAAGCTCGCCCAGTTTGAATATGAGCACTCCTTGAACCGCTTTATGCATTCTTCAATCTTCAATCCACTGGAGTTCTGGCCGCGGTTCAAAGTCAACCTGTTTGTGTTTTTTGTATTATATTTTAAGATTGGAAAAACAAAAGCGACAGAACAAGAAAGGTACTGGGAGACGAAAATGGGCGCTCCATCACACGCAACAAGCAGCTAACTTTAGTGTCCTGTTTATTCTAGAGCGAGGCTCCTCTGCCTACACTCTCATTGGAAATGAAAATAAAAAAAGGAATTCCTTTCGGTTTGTCTTCCACAAGTGAAGCAAAAATTTCTGCCAGCTGGCAAATTTACATTTTTTTCCCCGCTCAAAATAGTGGGTTTGTTTTGAAAGCCTGATTCGGTCTGCCCCTCCTCCCTCCCTTTCTTTCTTTCGTGCCTGTTTTTAATGATTTACCTGCACATTTTTTTTTTGCAGTGGTTCATTCTTGTCAATTGTTGCGGGCTTTTCTTTGCATGTACATCTTTTGTATTCTTTACCCTTTGTAACAAACAGCTTTTAGATGTTCCGATGCGAACCGGGAGTAGCATTCCTGTGATTGTATGTAGTGTGTACTCGTCCGTCTTATTTCCTGTATAATGAATTACATTAGATAAAACCCACAGTAATCTGGTGTCATCAATTCTCGAAAAACATGACATTGCAAAGAGGTTGGCCAAGAGGAGAGGAGAGGAGAGGAGGGGGGTTATTTTTCAGTTTCATCTCATAACATTAGTTTGTTATCCAGCATTTATTCCCTCCCTTCCTCTTCACATCCGGTCAGCCTAGTGTAGCTTTTGCTGTCTTCCTTTTTTTTTTAGTCTTGACCTCGAACTTGCACTTTCGGAGAAAGAAATTTCCTCGTTTTCATCCCTTTTTAGCCCCCCCCCCCCCCCCCCCNCCAAAAAAAAATCCTTGCTGGCCAAGTAATATTTCTTTTTCAACTATTTTACCCCGGTATTTCTGGCTAGCTCTGACCCTTTGTTCATAAATTCCTCGCACTTGATGTCCAAAGCTATCATTACAAAGATAAAGATTCTATATGTATTTTGTGCACAATCGGCGGAACAAGAAAAAATGATTGAGAAATATCTTTTACAAAGCTCATAAAACAAATAAAGCAGGAAATTTAATAAGCGAAAGTCCCCGCCCCTTTAAGTCACTGAGAGGAAAATCCTTTTTCCTTTAAATTTCCTTCGGAGAACAAAAATTTCTTTAGAAAAAAGGAAGTTTCCTTAAAAGTGACAGCGTTGACTTGACCCCTGTTCAGTTCTTTGCCCACGTAAATCCTTTTGGTTTGTTGTTTTTTTTTTCGGTGTGTTTTCTTTTAACATGGCATCAAGAGTTTATTTCCTGTTTCTGCGCCAATTAACCACCCCTCTTCGCTTGCCCTCCCCCGCCTTCCCCCAGTCATTTATATTGCCCTTTAATAAATTCCTCCTCGTCATAATATTTTTCGGCCTGGTGTAAATAGAAATTTGCGATGGGAGGTAAGTTCATTAAAGAGCGTCATTGGGTGAAGTCGAGAAAGCGCGCGGGTTGGGAGAGGTTTGAAGAAGATGGCACAAGGACGATGTAGTGCATTACGAGTTGGGGAGCGATAGGGTCGTGATGAGGGACGCTTTTTTTTAGGGGCGAGGGGGGAGGGGAGGGTGTAGTCACTGTCATCGGTCCTTCAGTCCTTGTATTCATCTGGGGTCACAGGGTCATCATGGCCCTTTTATTGATTGGAGTCTTGTCTGTGTGTGTGAGAGAGAGAGAGGAGGGCGGGGATGGTGGTCTGCTTCGAAAAAGAGGTCATCAGAGTAATGTCGAACTGGAAATAGTAATGTGATTGCATGACGCATAGGCGACAATTTGCATAATCAGTCTTATTTCTTAAACCCGTTTTGATTTTTGTTTTTGTTTTTCTTTGTCCAGACTGCACTTTATTTTGTATTTTGAAATTTTTTTTTAAAAAAGGACAAAAAAATATCGAACGTAATTGCTTCGCACAGTTGAGAAGCTAAAGGATTCAGTTTTAAAGGAGGGCATAAATGACGGAGGTAGACTTTACGATCTTATGGTCTGTTGCAGAAACTTCGTTTACCCCGATAGAGAACTTTTGTTACAGAGCTGGGCCTACATTGATTTTAAACAGTGGACGTTAGATGTTTCTCTCTCTCTCTCTCTCTCTCCCNCCCCCCCCGCCGGCTGTCTTAGAAACTCACGCAAGCAAGCAAACACACATGCACGCATCCCGTTCCTCAACCATTGGCAACCTCTTTTCACAAACACACACACACACACACACACACACACACAGCTGTTACACCAGCCAACACTTATCCGTGCAGCTTTATGTACATAATCTTATCAATTTATTGTCAATTATTACCTTAAAACAAGGCGAATAGCAACGTAACCCAGTCAATGTAAACAGCTAGGCTAGGTGGGAAGTCGGAATTGAGTCAATATGTGTTGCGTCCTCGGCCAAAAGCAGTTTATGTTGAAGTTTTAACGGAACTGGATGGAAAACAAAACAAAACGGTCAGCAGAGTCCTGGAAAATACTCGGAAATAAAAATGATATGATTCGTGAGTTTCCACACGTCCTACGCAGTCACAGCGTGCAGACGTGAGTGGCAGCACATGTCATCACTCACTGTTTGTGACATGGTCGGCGCCCGGTCGCTTTATGTTTCACGTTATACGCAAAGATGTTGAGAGTTGGTTGGGTCAAAGGGGATGGATATGAAGTTATGAATCTACCTCCTCTCCCCCTCCCCCTCTCCCTTCCCCGAACATCATGCCTTTGAGCACTTAATGACATGGTCGTCGCCGGTCGCTTGATGTTTCACATTGTATGGAAATATCTTAGATGGGTCCAAAAGGATGTAGAGGGAGGGGATGAAGCTCCCGCCCCCCCCCCCCCCCNCCCCCTCCCCGATCATCGTGCTTTTGCGCACTAAGTGACGATTCATTCAGTAGATGATCCACGCTCACTCACCACACAGCACTGCCCACACAGATCTCCTTGGACTGTCATCTGTCAACCCACACGACACTGCGCGCAAAGCTGGCCTGGCACGGGGNGGGGGTACTTGTGCAGGAGGAGGTTTGGACAGCAGAAATATGAACCGGCTGTGGATGGAGTTGGGAGGAATTTCAAGCGTGGGAAGAGGTCTGTTGTAATCTCTGTTGTTATTCAGCAACGATGAACGGTTCACAGAGATGTCTTCATTACAGGGTCAGTCTCTTGGTGTCTTCTTGTCATCTTCTTGTCACAGAACTTTTCCGCTTTTCAGGGAGTTCCGAAGATCTTTGACGCATTCATTTTCGCGGTGAAATTGATGTTCTCATCTCTTCCACGTCATCTTTGAAAACTTTGCCATCCGATTGGTACTGTCGGAAAGTAAGTCTCGTCTACTGATAGCCTTGGACACAAGTCTCGATTCAGATGGATTTGCTCTCTTATTTCAGATACTAGACCTTTTTTTTTTCTTTCATTTTCTTTATCTGTTTCCCTGACTTTAATGATCTGCAAAGATTCAATGCGGTATGAAATCCTTTTATTTGTGAAGTCTGGGGGAAAAAAAAAAGCGCTCTGATTTGAATCGTGAGACTGAACTCCAAGTAGTGAAGAAATGCCCCATCATGCCTCTTGTTTACTTTTATACCTCGGACGACCTTCCAAGTCGTTATTATCCTCTGAATAGTGAATTTGAACCTGACTCAGAGATGCATTTATCTATGAATGTTAAGCATTTAAAGCAAAGAGAGAGACTGAGAAATATGGATTCCCTCAAGAGATATGACTTTTAAAAGTAACTAAAATTATATTTGTCAAGAACACTTTTATCCCTATGATGCAGAGAGGTATCTGATTTTAACAGCAGTGAAAATGGACTGAGTGTGTTTTGGAAATATTTTGGTGTGGATTCGAAATCAAAGGCAAGCCAAGTGAAGTTTTCGCACTTTTGAAATTCGTCCTGTTGTCGTGAAAGTTCTAGTTTACCAAGAGAGCATCACAACAGTGGGTGTTAACCATATAATGACATATTTACGGTTTAGATTATGATTCCGGAAAAAAAAATATTAAGCCAACAACATTGTTTAATTAAGAAAAGTTCGCCTTATGAGAGTGATACTCTTTTTAACAGCTCAGACTAAAACTGGTGGTACCCGGACATTACGAATATTTCAGGATCGTTCAGTTAGATATTCGAATTGTCACTTTCTGGAGAATAATACGTCGTTCGATTAAGAATTGGATTTAGAGAAGTTCAGCTATTACTCTTTGACAGCTTGGAGTATTGGTGGTAACTGGACATGACGAATATTGCCGGGTCGTGGGATTGCCGATTTGGGGATTCGAATTGCCATATTTTGAGCGAATATTTCAGGATCGTTGGATTATGGATTCGCGTTTTCATTTCCTGGTTGATTCGTGGCCAGAATCGTCTGCCTGTTCTAATATCGGCGGCCCTGAGCCTTTTTCTGCCGCATTGTCAGCCCCGTCCCATTATAACATTTAGTACGCGCACTCTCCCTCCGTATCTCATCATGATAGACGAAAATAGACTCGTCCTTCCCGTGTCGTTAGTGAGTGTCCAAAGTGGCTCCGATATAGACAGGGGCTGAAAATAGAATATCACCGCGGGCATTGTCATTTTGTCTTCCAGCTTTGTTCCTCCTGCGCTCTTCTTCATCCCCTGTTCCCTTCCCGCCTCCCCTTTCAATCTCCCTAATCTTCTGTTGTTGAGCGTGGCGGCCCCTTGTTTGACTTTTGGAGGAGTGGGTGATNGGGGGGGGGGGGGGGGGTTAGCGTGAGTGAACGAAAGAGGTGGAGGAGGGGTGATGCGTTAGTGGTGAGTGAAAGAAAGAGAAGGAGGGGAAAGCTGAAGCCTGCGGTCCAAGAGGAGAGTAGAGGGGATAGAGAGTTACCTATGGTGAGGGGAACGGCATGGTGTGGTTTGCTTAGTAGATGTAGAACAATATTGTTAAAATGGCAATAGTGCTTGGTGACAATATGTGACAAACGCTTGTCACGCCATTGATCGTGGCATATTTGTACGTTTCCTAACCTTACTAAAAACTCTGTGGCTACGATCACCTTAACTTCCTTCAGTGTCACAATCCATTTCATTGCCATCACCTGTCACAACAACAACAACAACAACAACAACTGCCACTTTCTCAATCAGCACAGTTACCACAATCACTTTTATAGCTGCCCATCATCATCATCATCTAAACAACCATCACCGTCATCTTTTTCCACCACCACAGTCACTTTCACACAACCACAGCGACCATCACACGACCACCACCATCACCCCACAATCACAACGACCACCACCACTCACAGTCACCACCATCACAAGCATCTCCATAGCCACAACTACTGCTACCCTCACAACAACTTCCCCCACTATCATCACAGTTGTAACTACCACCGTCATCTCTCCAGCCACCACCACTACCATCATCTCTACCACCACCACCACAACCACCTTCACAGACGCCCACCACCCAGGTGAATTACAGAAATCTAATACTGTTTAACAATTGATTTTTGCTGCGTCTTAGCTCGTGCAATCCTGTTTTGTTTTCTTTTACCATGGCAATACAATATTGAATTAATTATCCGATTCTCTCCCCCCCCCCCCCCCNCCCCGTTACGTATGAGCAACTGCTATCTTCTGTGTTTTCTCCCTTTCCCATCTTCGCTTCTCAGCGCGTCTCCTCTCTCCGTCCTCTGCCCCTCTCACCACGCCTACCCTAGTCCCTCCCCACCTCCCAGTCCTCCCCACCTGTTTCGCCTCTGTGGTGTCGGCCTGTAAAAGTTGTCGTCACGCGGATCAATAGAGCCATCGCTGAGGGTTTTTTTTTTCTTTATTTCTTTTGTTCTATTTATTAGGTTTAATTCCCTCCTTTTATTCTTGTGTATCTCGCAAGCTCTCGGTCCTAGTCTCTTCAGGGCTGCCATTCCTAGTGATTTTCTCACTAGATCTAGTCAAATTAAGTTGGTTTTTTTTTCTAGTGATCTATTGGGAAAATCCAGTGAAAAGTTGTGAGCGTAAAAAAACATATAAAACTAACTTATTTTAGTATTTAGGCCCACTCTCTGGGCAAATGACAATATTGAATATTGATTTATTCAACTTAAAAAAAAAAACAACTAACAGACAGCTTATTAAATTATGGTCTAAACTCAACCTAACCGTTAAAAACAGCTGACCCATTACGCACGGTCTAGACTTTTTAGACCCACAAAATAGTTTTGATTTTGAAAAAAAAAAAAAGCCTCATACATGTCCACTTGTAGGTCAAAATGAGGCTACCAAGTGAAGATGTTTTACATTTCCCCTCTTCTTGTTTCTTTGTTCGTTTCATGCTTTTAATAATTCATTTCCCTTCATTAATTGTAATATGCATTTAAATAACATTTGTAAAATATCAAACACAGATTCGGAGAGGGGAGGACGGGCGGGAGGTGGTTAAAAAGATTATCTTATGAAATTTGGCCTTTAATCTAGTGAAATGGCTAAAATCAGAGTGGCAGCCCTGGTCCTCTCGTATATTCATTTTGTAGCCTTTCCTCATAATTGACCTTGTATCTATCCTCCTCTTCTTACACCCCCCCCCCCCCCNGGCCAGGTCAGATGTTGGGGTTTGTGATGTTGAGAGGCACCTTTTTTTGGTGTGGTGGGGAAGAGATAAAAGGAATGATAATACAGATACTAGGGAAGGACATCAGTCTTCCCAATCACCACTCAACAAGTTGAGTCTCTGTCGCTGATCTTTTTTCTTGTGTCCCAAATAAGTGAAATGCATCATTGAATTCGTAATCATATATGGTGACATAAGGAGCTGGTTTGATTTTCCATTGTCCCCATCCGGACAAGAATAATGGGAACGCTGGCGGTTTTCTGTGGGGTTTTTTTTTTTTTGAAAAGGACGGGGCGGGAGGGATGGGATGGGATGAGATGATCGGTTCAAGGAGTGTTGTCGCTTGCCATTTCAGCAACCAGCGTTACCGATAGCAATTGTGTCGCTTTCACTTTGTGTTGACGTGCAGTCTGAGAGGGCTGATCGAGACACAATCAGCGTGGCGACGTGGTAGATGATGTTCCGGTTTCGCTGCGAGGCTGGTGACGGCCCTTGGCGACAGTCGAGCTATGAACTGGGGTTGGCTCTGACGACTCGTGTGTTCGTATCGATTCCAGGGCGACTGGTGGTGGGGAGGTAGCCGCCAGTACGGGCGGGCTATGGGAGGCGGCGTGGGGTAGGGAAAGGGAGAGGGGGATGTTTGGGAAGTGAATTAGTTTAAGGTAAGGGAAGGGGAGAGGAGTTGGATGAGTTAGAATGGCTAATGTTATCTTCAGGGAAACTTGTGGATAGGATAGGCCTATGATGTGAATGAACAACATGGTGGGTCCGTGCATTTTTTTTTCTCGAAGGATCAGCCAAGGAGGAAAGAAACTGGCAGAGAGGCAACAGAGGGG
>JAWQUT010000169.1:501127-522477 GCA_033807755.1 Ellobium chinense
CCATCTTACTCAGTATCAAATAAACAATGTGCAACCTTAGATTTCATAATGCACAAGATATAGCACTACACCCATTCACCCCCTTCTATTTCATAATAATATGTAAATACATAATAACATAAAGGCACATGATGAACAGTTTCTTAGAACTTTCTTTAACATGTGAAGGGTGAAATATATGTATAGTGCTTAGAAAACTAATTACAGAAATATTCCCTGGGAGGGTTGGGGGTTCACGGTCACTTTATGAACAGTCCCTGGACCTGCCAATGTTGGAGTTATGAGGTGCACTTTTATTTATGGTCTGGTCAGTGCTGAAACCATATTCAGTAGGAAATGATGTTAGGGTGAAAATACACTATCAGTGTTATACTCCTCCTCCCCCCCCCCCCCNCCCCTCCAACCTATTTCTTTTTTTTGTGGATCCACTCATAAGCCTATCACCCCCCTTAATCAACTGCTTTCCTATGTGCCTAGTCTCTTTGCCCGGGGTCATAGTTGTGGTCAGTTTAGAAAAAATACCAGGGACTTGGCGAGCTGGGATGGGCCAGTCATAAGGAGGGTTTGTTTTGGTCACTTTCCCAAGGGAGATATGGGTGGTGGTGGTGGTATAGAATTGATAAACATGTTTTGCACAGTCTAATAAAGCACCATAAGTAGTAGCCTGATTTAAAAAAAAACAACCAGCCACTTTTGGTGAATTACTAAGGCAACTAAGACAGACAAAGACTAATTTGAACCCCAAAAAAACCATCATAATGTTGATGTAAAATCACATTATTGAAAACTTATTTCATAGTGGATGTTTGTCAGTAAAATACTTGTACTGGATATTGTGTCTGAGATACAGGTAGAAAGATAATGTAGTGACAACGTTTGAGGTTAGAATAACCTTTTGTTATATTTTAGTACCCATGTGAGGGCGAGGTTTTCTCATCTCTTTTCTCATGTCTATGCATCACAGCACCTGGTCACGAGCCCTGGGTAACAAGTCACCATAACTAATGCACCATCTTGCAATTTGGCACGTAATATTACATGTCAAGTCCAAAGACAGCTGCGGCAGCTGTAAGCAAGGCATGTTTAATGCAAAGTGATTTTAAAAAATGGATTTCGAATAAGTTTGCCTTGAACATGCCTTGTCATGCAACTCTGGTGTAGTTGTCACTGGATTTGACATTAAAGATTCCACGCCAAAGTGCAACATGATGCATTAGTTATGTGTTGTTAGCCCAGTCACGTGACCTGAGCGGGCCACACCCGGAAACGCTGCAAATCTGATGACCCATTTGGTTGGTTCTGTGTAGGTTGTAAAACTTCCAGTAAGCTTTCTGCACTTAGAACAATAAACAAAAAAAGAAACAACTCCCAAACATAGTTGGCTTTGAGTATGATATGTACTGTTGCCATTTTCTGATGACACAGAAGTAAACTATCTGTACTTACAGAAGGAAAAAAAATAGCAACTACCAAGAACAGTTAGCTGTGAGCATGACATGTACATTGTCATTTTCTGTTAACACAGAAGTAAACCATCTGTACTTAAGGAAGAACAAGAAAAAAAAGTCTCAAAGATATTTGGCTTTGGGGATGACATGTATTGTTGTCCTTTTCTACAAACACAGAAGTAAACTATCTGTGCTTACAGAAGAACAAAGAAAGCATTTCCTCAGTACAATTGATGGTAGACATGGCATGGCATGTTGTCATTTTGTGCCAACACAGAAGTAAAATATCTCTACCTAAAGAAGAAGAAAAAATTATGTAATTCCCAAACACATTTGGCTGTGGGCATGACCTTACTTTTGTCATTTTGTGCTAACACAGAAGTAAAATAGCTCTACTAAAGAAATAAAAAAAAAGCAACGCCCAAACACAGTCGACTTGACATAGTGCATCAGCAAGTGGGTGTCTAACCCAGCCTGGTAGGAATGTAGGTCAAGTGATGATGATAAGACCCTTGAAAATTGTGCAACCTCATTTCAGGCGATACATAATGTAAAGAACATTGGAGATCTGGGCTTATCTATTGGTCAAGTTATGTCAAAATGTTGTGTGCATCCATAACATTAACAGTGTGTCTTGCTTCATGTCTTATTAAAGGGGAATGTTTGATAGGCAGCTACATAGCTCTGTAGTAAACTGAAGAGAGGTCAGAGGTGGAAGGGGTGTGAGGGGTGTGTGCATTTGTAGATAGTATGAATGGATAGCAAACAAGAGTGGTTACATAATGTAACCAACAACATCATGTTGACACAACATCTAAGAACATGTGCGATGGTGATAGATAGATTGATTGGGAGAGAGGATGAGGGTGTGATCACGGTGATGTTTTGTGGTGTGCACCTGTTACATAGGAATTGATGCACTGTAAGAAAATCGCAATCTGCATTCTGATTATTACACCTTAATTATTAGGTCTTTGAGGGCACCATAGATAAGCCTTATCTGTTGGGTCACCCTACTTTTAAAAAAAAAAAAGATGTAGTAGGACTAATATTTATAGTTAATAGTTTGTGCAGTCTATCCATTTGTGTGAAGCAAATAACTTCAGTATTAGAGGGATGGATGTCACTACTGTAGAGACATTCAGAGAGAACTGTTCGAGATTGGAGAACATGATATCCTTTGACCTGTACTGATGTTTGTCTGTCTGACATTTTCTTTCTGGAATTGTACACTTGTGTAAAAACAACAATCCTTGAGACTGGACAATAAGATGTCTATAAATCTGTACTGGTGTTTTTACATCTTTCAGTTTTTTTCTGGGATTGTGTACTTTGTGTGGGATTATACAATTTGTGTAAGCAATTCTTGATGAGGGAGGATATAATATGCATAGACCTGAAGTGATGTTTTCCTGCTGTTTTTCATTTTTCCCTTTGGAACTTTAGACTTTGTGTAAACCTACAATGTTTCTCTCTTATTGATCTGGAGATTGTATTTTTCATAAATATCTTAAGCTTTGCCTTGTACTTTTCATAAATATCTTACATCTCTCTTCCTTCTCACCATCCATTCTCATCCATCCTTTCTGCTCCAGCTTGCAATCATTTACTCTGTCATTTCAACTTATTGATTGTCAATGTAGTTTTCTGTTTGTGTGTTGTTGATTTGGGTTTTTTTCGATACTATTGAAAACTCTCAAAATTTACAATTCATTTTCTCTTTCTGGTTGCAGCGGAGACCCAAACTCAGGATGGGGAGGACCAAACCAAGGCCAGACTCAGCTGAATGTTGTCACTACCATTTTCCCTGTTCACACCACCCAGAGCGGCCCCTTTACACACAACACACCAGGATTTGCCAACACAACTATGACTGGCGCATCAGGACACACGCAGCAGCCCCAGGGCTATTCTGGCATGAACAAACCAGGCTATAACCCACAGGCCATGGCACCTTACAAGTAAGTCCACACTTTTGTTCATAGAAGCTGGGAATGGTGGACACAAACACATGCTCACACAGTGCCAGATAAAAGGGGAAGCGCATAAGAAGACAAATACAGAGAGAAAGTGAAAGAAAGAAAGGAGATGATGTGGCAGGAATCAAACCGGCAACCTCTGCGTGCGTTAACACCCATGGCCTCGCTGTCAGTTTGCAGTCAGGTAGAGGTTTATATCCAGCCACACCATTACTTCAAAAACAAAAGGCAGCTTAGTGGCTGGGATCTTTCCAAAAGCCAAACAGAGACTTGCATGTTCATGCAGATGAATGAAGGTTTGAGAAAAACAAGACGTTGACACCAATTTTAATTGTTTAGGGGGGCTGCTTACACGGTGTTTTAGGTATCAGATTTACTACCTAGGACAGTAATATTGTTTTAGATATGTTGTTTGAAGTAAGTACACAGAGGAAATCTCGTCTCCCTTTTAAAATTTGAATACAATTGTCTCCATTTCAGTGGCTACCCACCCACCCCCAACACACCCGGCTCTAACCAGCCACCAATGTCAGCAGCTCCCAATGACTATACAGCACCACCAGGGGCATTGTCAGCAGCAGCATATGTAGCAGCAGCGGCCACAGCAACAGCCACCGCTACTGCAACAGCTAGTATGGTCGCCATCGAACAGCAAACCCAGCAGCAGATGAACATCAACATGCAAATGAACATGAATAATCAGTATGCACCTGGCATGCAGGTAGGTGAACAAAAACAGCAACAAGATATAGCAACTAAGCAATTAGAAGTAGAAAGTAGAAGCTAGGGAAACAATGCTACTTTGGTCACATGCTGAGGACAGTGCATCACCATACTTTACAGCACCATTTTGCACTTTGGTAGGTGATATTCAATGTTAGATCTAAAGAGAGCTGCACTAGAATTGGACACCAGCTATGTTCTAGGCTCTCTTCAGATAGAAGATTGCACACCAAAGTGCAAAATGGTGCTTTAGTTATGGTGATGCATTATCCTTGGCACACGACTATGATGGTGTGCAGCATAGTCAGATTCACAGATATTTTGTTAAAGTGACACAGACATCAAAGAATTGACTGAGATGCGTGAATTGAAATGTAACAGTTTCTTAAAATTTTTTCTCCTTCAGACTATCACAAGCTTCCAAGGGGCAATGTGATAATAGTATTTGCTCCCTGATTGATTTATTTATGGGAGATTTTTATGATTTCAGTTTCTTTATATCTCAAGAGTCAAATGTTTGAGATGTATTGATTTAGGCATTAGATTCATTTTGCTGTCTCATGATCTAACTATTATACGTAAGCCTTGATAGCTAAATGAGTACATCTTTTCAATTAGATCATGCTGTTTAGTTATACTACCCTTTAATGACAGTTTTTCTAAGTTCATTTGAATGAGTGGTCTGCATCTGGCCACTCACAAAGTACCTGTTCACTACATAAGAATGCATTTGCCTCGGTTTTCCAAAGAAGCAGCATTAAAATTAATTTCAGTTGGTTTATTTGCTTGAGTCATCTGATCACTCAAAATCCTTGATGTGGCAAATGGATTTTTGCATAATATTTTATATTGGTGGTAGGGGTCTGGAAAAAAATCTGTCAGCTTGTTTAAAGTTGCATGCCGACTCCTGTCCACAGATGCCACCTGGGCAGCACCAGTACGGTGGCCAGTATCCTGGCATGCCTGGTCAGAGACATCCAGGACCCCCAATGCCCATGGGAGGGGGCCCCTGCCCAGGACCTGGGCCCATGAAGCCCAGTATGGGATCCATGTACCAGAGACGGCCAGTGCCGTACCACAATCCTTACATGCAGAAGAGACAACCTATGTATCCCAATGGGGCCCAGATGGATGTAAGTTAGAAATAGTGTGGTGATAAGTCTTAGAGTCACTTTCTGATAGTCTGATTCTGTCTAGAAAATCAGTTTAAGAGGAAAATTACCAGTGTTGAGATCTTAAAACTTAGATACATGGCTCCTGGGGGTATTAGGATCATATGATCAGCTTTTACAGTTTACATTCGAGCTACCATGGTCCAGTTAATGTACAATTTCATCAAGCTGTTTTGGCAGCAAGGAATTGCCCCAAAAGGAAAAAATCAAAACATTCTTTTAATTTGTTTGGCACTGTCATGTTAGATTGAATAATGCAATAAAGTTATGAACTTCAATCAGTATATCTGATTATCATTAATAATACTGTATCATTCTTGTTTCTCTTAGCAGTTTGTCCCAGGCGGTCCCGGCCCTCATGGTCCTTACATGGGGCCCCACCAACAGTATCCTGGCAAGCCAGGCTACCCACCCAGTCAGCAACCTCTGCCCTCACCGACATATGGAATGCCTCAGGGAATGGGGGGCATGCGGCCCGGGGGCCCCTCCCCATACCCCAATGGTCAACACCCGTACATGACACAGGGACAGTATGGCCATCCCCAGCGCCAGCCAGGACCTGCACCAAATTATAGCCAGTATCCAGGACAAACAGTGAGTACATAAGTATGATGCGACTTCAGAAAGATTCCTGTGAGAGGGCTTAGGTCATTAAAGTTTTTAAGATACCATATTCCCTCTAACTGGTGCGCTTTGTCACATTCAAACTTCTCTAGGCAGCAAAGCACAAAAGAACATCAACACAGTGAGGAAGGATACTAGACTTTGACACCTACCTTACAACATAACCATTTAAAATCTGGTCATTAGTTTTTTCACTGCAATACCCTCTTAAGACTTCTTTCAGCCAGTATCTGCTACTTGTTAGTCTTCAAACTTTCAAAGTTTTCCTTGTTATTCAAATTCTACTTAATGATGCTCTGGTTATCTCATCTCCCCTGTGCAACTGTCTGTTGTGAAAATTTTGAGTTGAAAGTGGACCTTAACTGGGTAATGCAAAGCTTTATTTATGTAATGTTCTGAATTTCTAGAATATTCCATATAAAATTGTTGTTGACACCTTGTATTATATTCAGTGGATTCTCTATTTAACCAGAATAAAAACAGAAAAGAAACGATAAAATTAGCCGGCATATGATTAGCCCAAACAAGATGGTTATAGCACAACCAGTCACTTTGCCCACAAAAACTGCTCTACAGGGGCCTTCTATATATATACTATGACTTCTTGTACTAATCTGGCAGGTATGCCAAGGTCAGAAACTACATCGTCTTGTGACCTTTCTAATAATATTCATAATTATCCTCATAATAGTATATTTGTATTTTAGTCATATAAGCTTCAGGTAACCTTGTTTGGTAGTACCAACTTACTCCTTGTTTTTATGTGTTTGGAGCTAGACTGATCTTTTCTTACTGTCATGACTATGGGGCTCATTAATCTTTTCTTTGACATACATCCTTATGTTAAGTAACTGGGTCATGTTAGATCCTAGTCTTACCTTTTGACACACCTATGAGGTTGAGACCGACAGGAATTTATCCTTGAGATGAGCCAGTTGCTAGCTTTCTTGTTTAGCTTATCTTTAACATGCAAAAACTGCAGATGGCTCCTGGAAGAAAAAAAAGGGGGCAACTGCACAGTTGTCCTTCCTTAATTAAAGTAAAAGAAAAATTAAGCTTTGACCTTAGCTAATGGGAACCCGAACTTTCCAGAAGCTACATTTATTGGAAAGTTGATTATGGATATACTTCAGCTTCAGCTTTTTTTCATATTGAGAGTGAATGGTTGAGAATCGGATGCAGTAATTTGATTTGTGGAGAAAATATTGTATTGCAGTTACCAGATAGTTTTCAGTATCTCCCATCTATTCTTATCCTTGCCTTTTTCTTGATTCAACAGCCAAACAGCTTCCCCCATTCTCCCATCCCTGGCAACCCCACCCCACCCATCACACCAGGGGCTGTTCCAGGTTATCCTGGGGACATGAAGCCAGCATACCCGCCAGATGTTAAACCCATGGTGAAATCAAGTGAGTATCCAAACTGCTCACTCTCTGATCTAGCATTTGTTAGGCTGTTGAGAGAGATGGGTGTATTGCTCTTTAGTTAAAATGTCCTAAATATATTGGAGGAAAAGAAAGAGACTTAAACGGTTTTTAAAAGAAAAGTAATGATGAGCAGTTCCACGATAAGAGGAGTCCAGTGAGATGGGCAGTGAGTTATGAATGGCGAGTGTAAGCCTGTGATTATCCTTGTCCTGTTTTCCTGCTTTTTTCTTTTTGTTGCATTCAAGCCATCTCCGAGTTTCTGGTGTTTGGCTGTAACTACAGCATAGCACTTGAAATGTTAAGCTTGTGTTTATTGATCCAGCACATTAAAGGCCTTGGCCCCTCACTTAAGCAAGGCCCTGCACTTAACATGTGCTGAAATGAAAGGTTGGGGAAAAAAAATGAGCATGTAATATATGTTCTATTGTATTGAAAGCTCACTAACATCTGCTCTTACAGTGATTACCTTTGTTACTAGAAGACCTTGTTTTGCCAAATTTAGTACAGGACACTGTTGAAAAGATAAAAAGTAGTGTTAGCTAGCAGAACAACATAAGATGGAGGATATATTAAGAAACACTTTAAAGAGAGGCATCATAATTCAGCTGCGGTAACAAAGCATTATGCACTGTGCAACAGTCAAACACATGAGTTATGAAAACACAGATCAGAGAATGTCATGCTGCTTCCAGCTGCAGTCCTTGATTCCCTTCATTACGATGATATTTTCACAGATCCAGATGAAATGAGGTTAACTTTTCCAGTGAGAGATGGAGTGGTGTTGCCTCCTTTCAGGCTGGAGCACAACTTGGCAGTCAGCAACCACGTGTTCCAGCTGAGAGAAACAGTCTACAATACACTCATGTACAGGTTAGTATAGAGAAGCAGTATGCTTTTGAGACACTGATTGAGATTTGGGAAGTGGCTGTACATGGCAGGTGATCCTATTTGGCTGGAAAGATCTCTGTGGATGTGTTCTGGAGAAAAGAGAGAGAAGATATACTTATTCAATGATATAGTGTAAAAATCTTATAAGTTGTGTGTAACCTTGGTCAAAATCTTTCAGGTTGTGATGTTGTTTTCTCCATAGATCGGATCTAGAGCTCCAACTCAAATGCTTCCATCATGAAGACCGTCAGATGAGCACCAACTGGCCTGCCTCCGTGACGGTAAGCGTCAATGCCACGCCCCTCAACATTGAGCGAGGGGACAACAAGTCCACACACAAACCACTGTACCTCAAGGATGTCTGTCAGGCAGGCCGCAACACTATTCAGATCACTGTCACGGCATGCTGCTGCGTAAGTTGTTCGTCTGTACTGTCCTGGTCATCTTAACTTAGTTCACACATGTTCTTAAGATCTTCAGAACCCTTAAGTTTCATGTAAAATAGGTTTTGAGGCCTTAGAAAATTCTTAATATTGACTTGGCAATTTTTCAGGCTTAAAAAATCCATAAGAGCATTTGCCAACTATCTGCACCAAAATCTGTTGCGAGTCCGTCTTTTGAGAATAAAAAAATTGTGACCTTTGCAGTAAGAGTAGTCTAGTAGAAGTAAAGGCAACAGTATTTGAAAATGTCCTTAATTTTCATTTTAAAATATATTTTTATGAACCCGCTTCAATGTTGTGCAGTTCAGTTCAGGTGCTCTTTCTGTGGCATATTTCTACACGTCTTCTTTTTGTGGCGCACTTCAATACAGGTCCTCTTTATGTTTTTGCAAACAGTGCGGCCTCATAAATAGGTTGACTTTATAATTTTATGTGCCAGATTGCGCCGTGGTGATGTTAGTTTTTGCTTTCACAGGTTCACAGTTTGACAGATTATCATGTAGATAAATTGTAAAGCCTTTCTCACTCAGCACCTAAGAAAGAGATGTGCCATATTGTTCTTTTGGTGTACAGTTGTGTAACATGAATACTGTGAAACCCGAGATTGCTTTTCTTCAGCAAAATATGTATCTTGAGAATGGTTTTATGTTTCAGAATTGAATAGCATGTGTCATTTTGTTCTTTGCAGTCGCACCTATTTGTTCTCCAACTAGTCCATCGACCAAGCATCCGGTCCGTGTTGCAAGGCTTATTACGGAAACGTTTGCTCCCTGCAGAACACTGTATCACCAAAAGTAAGTTTTTGTAGATTGAGATTTTCCCGAATTAAGATTTGCCTTGTGTTTAGAACTCACTCAAGTATGCAAATTCACTGACTGTGGGTCATATGAAAATCGATGTTAAAATGCACTTAGACAGTATGATTTTCTTATACTCTGGATTCATGAATCTAGTATGAAATGGTGTATTTCTTTCAATGGTTTTGATACCATCACATACTTCATAAACAGTTCCAAACCAAATTGATGCAGATGATTTGATCAGCATGTTGATCAGTCTAGGCTTTCCTATCTCAGTACATGTTGTTTGTGTAGTAAAAATGAAGCCTGACTGCAGAGCCATGCCAATCCTTGCAAGTGTTCTAAACTAAATGTATCACATGTGACAAGATTTCCAACATTCTTAATGAATTGTGAAATGTTGTGTGATGTGCTGTCAAACAAGAGAGTTCAGCACTGGTTTGCTTTAGTTGTTTTTTATTCTTCTTAATTTCATCTTTCAGGCATGATCAGGCTTAATATGGAACTCAAATTTAAAATTTAAAAGAATCAAATTTGACTAGCTGTTACTGTTAATTGATGCAACAATCAAACTTGATGTATGAGATTATATTATATTTTTTTTGTCATTTAATAATTTCAGTCAAAAGAAATTTTTCCAATGTTCCTCCTAACAATGCTGTGAATGGAGAGGACGGGGTTGAACAGACAGCAATCAAAGTCCCGCTAAAATGTCCTATTACGTGTCGGAGGATAACGTTACCAGCCCGAGGACATGACTGCAAACACATACAGGTACTATCCATTCCAATTCACTAGCCTCCATATACCAGTCAAAATAGTAACATTTTGCAATGCCCTATTCTAGAGATTTGGTTTCAAAGAACTTTTGAAAGTAACGTGTACATACTGTAAATTTAAGTCATTTAATTGGTATGGTTATTGGGGAGAGAGATGACAAAATCTTCACCACAGTCATGTTATGTTTTCTATATTTGCAGTTGAATTAAAAACTCACTGATGTTTTTAATGAATGTTCATCAGTCTTTTTCAAAACTTTTTTTTTTGTTTGTGTTTGTACTGTTGGTCGTTACGTTTCTGTATAAATATTGTTCATCACACTTACTTTCCTATTGCTCTACAGTGCTTTGATCTGGAATCGTACTTACAGTTAAACTGTGACAAAGGCTTGTGGAAATGTCCAGTTTGCAAGTAAGGCTTTGTTGTGTACTATTTTGAGATTGATAGCCTTTTGTTGTTTTTCCCAAGACCATAAAGTTTTCTCACTCTCAAAAAAACCCATTTGAATCATGAGTCTAGAATGTCTCCCACAGAAGATATACAAATTCAGTGTGAAAATAAGTTCTTGATAATGTGATATGGAACTGCACATAAATTGTATTGATTGATGAATCCTGTCATTTGGAAGTGATTGTAATGGAATAGCTCAGGAGTAAAAATTTTGTTTCAGTTTTGTGATCTTAACCCAAAATATGAATTATTGTTCTGACAATAAGTCTGCCCTGCTGAAAGGGTTAGACATTGACCAGTATTGTTGAGGCATCCTGACCTGTTAATCCAACTGTTAATTGTTATCTTGCAGTAAATCAGCACTGCTGGAAGGGTTAGAGATTGACCAGTACATCTGGGGCATCTTGACCAACATGACCAACCTCCAGTTTGAGGAGGTGACCATCAACCAGACGGCAAGCTGGAAACCTGTCCCTATCAAATCCATGGTCAAGGAGGAAGATAGTGGTAGGTGCTGCTGTCATAGTCACCCGTCCCACCCGTCTGGTATGTCCAAATTTCTTAGCAACTTCAACTGTTTTCAGTAGATGGCTCACCCTCTCGTTATATCTAAAACCATAACAACAGCTGCAACTTTGGCGCTTTTTTTTTTTCTAATTGTATTTGTTGCATTGAATGTTCTGTGAAGTTAGCAAGCAGAGAGATGATTGACTGGAAATTTTTTTTTTTTAATTTTGTAACATATCCCAACATTTTTAGATGTGGTCATGTCCAGGGTCATTCAAAATATTTGGGGCCAGACAGAAGGTCTGAAGTCACAGAACATTCTTTGCAACAAATTTAACCCTTTAAAAAATTCTAAATGTTAACATTGTTCACTGTCATAATCCCGTCCCAACCTGTTGCTAAGTTAGCATTGACTAATGCTTCCTTTTCCAATAAGATCATGTTAACATTTGTCTCTTGTGGTCATTTGTGTAACATTTATCATGTAGTAACATTTATTATGTAGTAACATGCATTTTTACTGATGTTTTTAAGAAAAAATTTACAATGCTGCCTAAGTCCGTAGCTTGTATCAGTTATTTTAAAAGCATAAGCTCATGTAAGGTTTTCTTAACATTATGTTATGATGATGCTAAATAGAATTGAGATGAACTATTGTTACGTTGAGCATGCGGTATGCACAGAGTATTTACTTTACTGGATTTTTCTCTCAGTAATTGAAAATTTAGAAGATTTCATTTGAGATGCCGCTTAATACAGGAAGCTTTATGATTTTTAAAGAAAGAAAAGGTATTTTTGTATGTTACTTTTGCAACATTACATGACCTTACACTGATGTCAACAATAGCAATAATTTTATTTGCTCAGGTATTAATAAAAAGATGTACATTTGAGCCGAACCTACCATTTTAAGATAAGAAATTAGATATACTTTGCAAGTATTAGAGCAAAGACTAGACAGTATATCTACAAGAAAGAAAGAAGAAAAACAAACATATCTGTAGACCACAGCATCATAGTAAGTTCAGGATTGTTCTTGTTGGGATCTAATCTCAAATATCTCTTCCCTCCTTAGGCAATCCTGAATCATGCCAGAGTAACTGGATGAAAGCTATGTCACCCTCCAGTATGCAGCTGCCCACAATGATGTCATGGGATGCTGGACCTCAGGCCTCTCCTTACAACCTCCCACCCCCCTCAACACCAGGTGAGTACATCCCTAATCCCTGACCTCTGACCTACACTGTAAGTCTTGCTTTAGAATTTAGCTAACTTGCCCCTTTCTGGTTGGTAATTTCCATTCATTCTTTAAATATAAATGAGGTCAGTTTGATCAATATGTGTCATTATCATAGATATATATAAGGTTTCTGTTTGTCTGACAACATATTGTCAGATGCCTGTTTTCTTGAGTACACTGTCATCTCATCACTGATAACTTAAATGACAATATTAACCTGTACATAAATCTTTGGTTTATTTCTTTTCTTATATAGTCAGATAGCTCCAAGATCGATCAAATGTACCTGATGAAGCATTGCCTTTATTTACAGTAGGTTCAGGTTTTAGATTAAAGTCAGGCTTCAGCTGTTTGTGATTTATCATTTGCAGGTGATCCTATGAGTCAGGGCTTGCGGCACCAAGACCCATCAAGACCACCCAGTAACAATCACATGACGCCACGCCCATCATCACAACCTCATCCGCAAAATGGCAGCCACAGCAACCTCTCCCATCCGTCTCCCAACAGCAGCAACAACAACACCACATCATCCAGCAATACCCCCACCACTTGTAACAGCAGCAACAGCAATGGTGTTCCAAACAGTAGTAGTAACAACATCAGTAGCTCATTACCATCTGATTGCCACTCATTAGGGGACTTGAACTTTGACCCTGCTGCAATTATCAATGGGGACAGCAGTGCTGCTCAGGGGCTTGAGGTAAGGAATCGCTCACTCTTTTCCTCTTATCTCTCTTAGGACTGAAACCCCTTTTTTTGTACATGGTCATTCAGGACTAGCTAGGATTTCAAGATCCTGTTTGCAGATATGCCCCAAAAAAGTACTTAACAATATTAATGAAATTTGGAGATAATATTTTTAAGATGTCAAACTTTCAAATGAAATAAGATGTATTTATTTATATTCATTAATTCTTTCTTAATGTCACAGCTTTTTTTTTTTTTTGAAAATAGAAAAATATCTTTTATGAAAAAAAAAAAAGGTCCTCCTTCAGATATACCCTCCATGCCCATATTTACTGCTAATTTTGTGGCTCTGGTATGTCGAAATATTAATAATGTCATGAAAATCTACACTCGAGCTAGCTTAAATGTTGCTTTTGAGTAAAGTTCCATGATAACAAACGAAAACAACTGTACTATTTAATAAAAGCCTGCATAGCATACATTGAACAACAGATGCAACAATGTAATTGCTTTTTTTTTTGTCCTTGTAATGCAATTTATATGGCTACCCTTGTCTGTTCTCTCAGTAGTGTCACTAACAAAAAGCTGTCTTTTTTTCTTACTTGCAGTTGTTAGCGGA
Source organism: Ellobium chinense (assembly GCA_033807755.1). Classification (NCBI taxonomy): domain Eukaryota; kingdom Metazoa; phylum Mollusca; class Gastropoda; order Ellobiida; family Ellobiidae; genus Ellobium; species Ellobium chinense. The sequence continues at coordinate 514,918 of JAWQUT010000169.1, forward strand.
CAACTTCAGTGATATGGAGTTGCTGACGGCCTACCTTGGACCCTCAGACTCCACGGGTGACAACGGCCAGAACTCATCCAGTGCAGGTGACGACCTCCTCGCGTTGTTTGAGAACTAGAAGCTACCAGAGACTTATCATCTTGTTGACCACTTTGTTATCAGTGTGACGGCAGCTTATGCCACACCCAGTGTTTTGTGGATGCTCGGCAGATCGCTCCTCGTGATCCTGGGAGTTTGATCAACCCCTGTGACCAAACTTCTGTGGCCCTGGAACTTATCTCATAGAGATGTGGGGTACCACACTTATACTGCACTTACACAGATTCACCAGCTGTCTGTTTCACAGACTGAGGCAGCAGTAGGGCTGGATATATCCTCAACATGTCCAGTCATCGTGGATCAAGAAATATACGCAGACTGTTGACTGCATTATCTCACTACTACTACCACCATCATCACCACATGGTTGTGGCTGAAATGTGCACTCAAGATTTTGTTGTGAGACTTTCTCTCTTCCACTGCACTCATGGCCAGCTTCATGGCCTGTCCCACAAGACTGGACTAATATTAACAGTGCCTCGTAGCAACCTCTGCATGAATTCTGGACTTACACAGTATGCTAAACACACAGTGCCACATGTGATTGGACATTCTAATGGATCATTACTGACCTGCTGTGTAGGTTACAATAAAAAAATGTGAATTTCTTCAATGGGTTATTGCTAAGTTGCACCACATTACTCTGGTGCAAACATGACTGGGTTGTGATTTAATTTTTCTGCAAACTATTCTGGAGGTGCAGTGGCACAGTGGACTAAGATCTCTCATGAACAGCAATCAAAGACCTCTATGAAACACACATCATGTGAAACCCTACATCCATGTACATGTCTTGTGACATAGACTACCATAGATCTTATGTTGCCACAAGATCAAAATAAAAGAAACTTGCATCATTTCTGTCATGTGAGCTGTGATTGGTCCAAACCAACCCTCAATGACAACTTTAGCCAATCATATCATCACACATACAGACAAGTATCCTGCTGGTTCAAGTGTACTTGCTGACTCAAGCCTGGTTTATCATGTCAGAATCAAAATGGCCACCGCCATAAAAACTTACTTACATGCACATATGGATTCTAGTGCTTTCACCATGTTTATATGACTTGATGGCTCTAAATAAGCCTAGCTGCTGGTTTAAGGAACTTACTGTTGTCCCATTTATGTGGTTATTCACTTGGACACACCCAATTCCAAGAAGTGAAGAAGATGGACACATCCGTATTACATTGTGCTTTTTAAATTAATGTTATGACAGACTTACGCAGTGACTTGGTCTTGAAGTACCAGACACCTGTTTGTGCATTTTCATTTGTTGGATCACAAAAACTGTATCAAGAATGCTATGGAGCTGCAAGCTTCAGGGATCTTAAGAATTGGAGGATTTGGTCTATCATCAAGCTGGAACACAACTTGTGGATTTAATCTTTTTAGAATATTGAATCTATACACAATATTCTTGTGGCAGAAGGAAGAGTTTTGTATTTGAAGAGTAACTGAAACCCAGATAATGATATCTATATGACAGGGACTGCTATCTCAGAGTAACTTTGTCCATATTGTTGACTCATCAGCTTCACCATCACAGTGAGATAGTTTGCCATATCATGGGAAAGGGATGGGTGAAGGAGAACAAAGTGGCCATGTTGTGTACAGGTGGTCCAAGCAAACCAAAAACAAACAATGATTTCACAAAAATGGCCTTCCATCCGCTTCTTTAGCTTTTGGTCTCACTTAAGCAGGATAAATTCTTTTTCCTAATCCAAAGATATTTTGAGGTTTGCCCGTGTCGTTTTCCAGGCTCATTTTCCTATCACTAAGAAAAAAAAATTCTTACAGCTGAAACTGTTCCTTTCCAATTCTGTTTTAGAATGTAGGAAATAAAACATGATAGCAACAGCCAAGACTTGATGCTACCTGATGATTTAAACCAGAAAGTTATTAAAATGTCCTTTGGCATTAATATTCATGAAATCTAAAGATATGACTAGTTGCGACAATCCCACCCCGCCCATCCCATGATCTGTGGCAGGGCATCTTACTGCTGTCATAACATCAGATTGTCTCATGCCACACATTTTCACATCAGGTCAGTTCCATTAATTTTCAACAAAGGAAGGATCTATGCTGCCAGTGGCTGCCTCTGTCTTGAGTAATGGATGTTATGCACCATCTCCTGGTATGCTCCACATGATAAGTGAAGAAGTCAAAACTTGATATTTCACAGTATGGATGGTGGGCATAGTCTCGAAGAAGAAGAAGAAAACAAGGAGGGAATTATATGGATAATGGGAGCTGTAGCTCCAATGCAGTACCTTTATAGTTCTGCATCGGCCAGTTATGGTGTCAGTATTAACCTTGACAATTATGGTGCATAATGTTCATTGAACTCCATGGTCTGGCCACTTTGTCCACTGATCTGTGGCCATGGCTATTCAGAAAAATAATGTCACAACTGGCCATGTGTTGTCATTTTGATCTCCCTCTCTTCTGTCCCCCTACTCCACCTTTTTTTTTCTGGAAACTTAAAACACTGAAGAATTCTTTGGGACATTTTTAGACTATAAAAGATAAGGACAGCCCAAGATTGCTGCATGAATAAATGATGTAAGAGATACAGTGAATTTTATCATTTGCTTACAACGGTTCTTTCCATCCCTTTTCCACCTTTTCTGAGTGGATTGAAAAAAAGCAAAATGTGATTGGTATGATTTTTTGTGCCTGTTGTGTTGTTTTTTTTTTCGTCATCTAATCAGGGAGCTCAAAATGCTTGTTGGTCATGAGCCTACAGAAACAAGACTGAGGCAATCACTATGGCTCAGCTAAATCATGCAAATACTAACAGTGTCATTGTCCTTTATGCGGATGTTATGTGCTATGTATGTCACTCTCATAATGTCATGTTCCCCTCTCCCATGTCAACCAGTTGATGAACCTCGTATGGTTCCTGTCAGGCAGCAAATCACATCTTCAGACTCACCACAACACATATTTCTTTATGAAAACTCAGTCCTCTGTCATCACATATCCATTAAATTGTTTCTATCTTGTAACGTTGCCATTAACCCAAGGTAAGTGACAAGTCTTAGAGGTGGTGGCAGCGTTCCAGGATGAGAAGACCATCACAGGATCATTTGATGTTCATTTACCAGACTCTTCGTCATTTCATCACTCTGACCATACAGGATCTATGTTTATCTGTTTTAAAGTTGACTTGAAGATAATTACAGTTGATCATATCAGAAGCTTCTCTCATGGCATTTTTATTGATCATCCCTCATGCTCTCATCAACAATTTTATTTATTTCGTCATTTTTTAAATTCTACTATTGGCTCTCAGCGGCCATGAAGGCAACCAAGATACATTTACTGAATGTTCTGATATCATCAATGTTGTAGAAACTATTCTTATTGCATCTGCGCTTATTACTGGATTATTCTTTAAATATATATAACTATTCTGTAAATGAATGTCATTGTACAGATTTGCAAATACTGTATCAATGTTCTGTGACTTCGTTTCTTCTATTTGTTGTCCAACTAGCAAATTTAATAGCAATACCTGTTCTATAATTTTTAAGCAAACTTCTTGCATATATTATTACAGTGGTTGATATTGAGTTGTTTTCAATGATCAGCAAATGTATCTCTGTATCTGAAGTCCTTTTATTTATTGACTTTTTATGTTTCCCTGAGACAACAAAGATGGCAATGTGTTCAAAGATTTTATCCCCCGCGCAATCAATTTTTTTTTTTTTCACCGTGACACAAATCAAATGCAAAAAAAAAATTTATTTTGGTGTTTTTTAAAAAAAAACCACGTAGCTTTTACTTCTTGTTTTATATTTGTCATTAGAAAACCAAGTGTTTTAATTATATTTCCTGAGGTTTCATCTCCTTTAAATATAAGCTTTACATTACGTTGGAAGGTAGTTCCCAATCATCTTGAAGATTTAAACAAAGGAAACATTCATATCTTAAAAAAAAATCAAAATGTGCATGCATTTGAACATTTGTTTTCTTGTTTATTTACGTTCTGTTTGCTTTCTGTTGCAGTATGCTTCGGTGGTTTGGCCAAGGTTAAACCTTAGTGAGAATTAAGTTTTGTAGATTAGTAGTGTCACTCTCAGTACATCATTAATTGACGACGATGGGAATTTTTCCTTTTCTCTGAATTCATGCCAGCTACAGGCTGTAGTATGATTTTTAGCCTCCTGAGGTTTGAGGTTAAGTAGATTTGCATTCCCTCTCATTTGGATTGGTTTCTTAGTTTAGTGAAACTTGCAGCATCTGACTTTGGATGAATGCCACACTGTAATGTTCAGCTTACCTTGTTACATGAGCAAGAGGAAGCCAAAGCTTTAAATTTAAACATGTTGTGACTAACAGATGGTAGTCTCACACTGAACGATCAAGTATGTTGGTCTTCACAGACTCTGCTCTTCAGATTAACTTTTGAACTAAAGTGGTAGCTGGTAGCCAAGCATGAAGCAACCTCAGCTTAATTTCTGTGTTCAAAGATCATTGAAGTTGCTTCTCTCAGCAGTTTGGAGAGAGAATGCAAATGTGTGAAAACCAAGCTTCAGAGTTGTCTGTCCCTTTTTTTATTTTTTTGGTTTTGTTTCAAAGAACATCTCCATACACAAAGCATCTTTCCTGTGGGATCTGAGTTTTATACATAGTTTGTTGTTTTAGACATTGTTTCCATCACTCCTGGCTGGACTTTTTTAGGGGTTGAAAATAACAGAGCCAAAGATCGAGAAGAAGGTTTATATTCAGCAGTAGTCAGAATTTAACAAGCTGTTTTTACCAAGGCCAGTTTAAAGGACTGTAAGTTTAAATCACAGATGGGCTGCTTGACTATCTGAAACTGACATGTCTGTCAAAAATGATTTTTGAAGGTATTATTTACATGTAGAACACTGTCTTGTTTAAAATGTCTGCCCTCTGCGATTAAATACAGCACCAGTTCCTTGGACTATTGTAAAAGTACCGATCTGAGAAAAGGCTTAAACAAAGGTGGCAGCAAGATGGTCAGATGTTTCTGTCAAGCAATAGGTTCCTCATGCATGCATGCCAAGTTTCTGTTTCTGTGTTTGCTGGTATTGTCCCAATTATTTCGTTGTAGAGTTATCTGCTTGCTTTATTTGTTCATTGCAAACATCAGACAAGAAGTGAAAACTAATATAACTATGATGAGGGATATAATTAAATCACAGTATTCCAAAAATATTAGGGAAAGTTCTCTGTACCAGTCTTACCTCATGACTTAATTTCCATGGACAAACTTAAATTGCACTTCTTCCATAGTGTCTTGTATTTTACTTTTTCTGTCTGTATTTTACTATATTTCTATCCAATAGAACTCAGTTGAGCATTTGCAATCTACAATATCTTATTTGACTGGGAGTCTCTCTCAATAAATTAATGACATGTTAAATAATCTTTACCGATCAAGTTTTCACATGAATGCTATCATCATAAGCATTCATTAACGAAGCATCAAGCACATAATAGTACAGGGGGGCCTGTCCTGAAATTTTTGCTTATTTGGCCCAAGTTTAGTTCCAACACAAAGCCCAGCCTCTTGGGTTTCACATACTGTAGTTCATTTATCAAATCGGCGGAGGAGAACCTTTTTGGATTTTGGTTTAAGCATTATCTTCAACAGCAGAAATCTGTTGATCACATGTATCAGTGATAGACATCTCATAGTTACTATACTGAGATCTTCAGTGGAGGATGGAACTTCTCATGGATGGAGATGGGGAAATGTCATGAATCTAACAATATCTTCAGGAAATGAAGAAGTTGCCTGTCCACAAGGATGGAGAGCTTATTTTTAATACTCTTTTTGAGTTTTTAGAATCGAAAAAATATCTCAACTGATTTGCTATTATAAAAGGAAATCTGAAAATTTATTTTTCTACAAGATGCACTTTCTCTCTTCTTAAGACACTTTGTTTTGTCCTGATTATTTGTAAAGTAGGTCACCAGGTGTACACTGATAAAACACTGGTTGTGAATAAAACAGAATCTGTATAAAGATTTGTCTGAGCAAATTTATATGCATGTGTATATTTATCAAATTCATTTGTTCACACCTAGACATGAATTCATTTCTCTTTTAACTGTACAGTAGCTTTTTTTTTTCTGAATATAATCTGTATGAAATGATTTTTTTGTTTTTTTGGTCACTGTATCTTTACCCCCTCCCCCTTTCTGATTTACAGATTTGCGAATGAAACATGACCACTATATGTCTTACATTATTTAATACGACAACTTGTATATTTATCATCAGAACCCAAGGTTTTTCTCCTTTTTTTCAAAGTTTTTGTTTGAGACATTTACAGTATTGAGGTAGGCGGTCTGAACCTACACTGTTTGTAACTTCTTCTACATAATGTTTAATTTATTAAGTTTCATGTTCTCATAAGTTTCATTTGTGCTGTCTCTTACATTGTTTTGTTCTCCAGCACTCATTCTTTCACAGTCATCTCTCCTTCCTTCTTTCATATTGACAGCTTCGACAACAATCACACTGTCTTGTCCAACTCCAAGAATGTGGTCCTATGGTGAAGGCCGCGTGCTTGTTCTCCTAGTAGTTGATATCTGCTGTCTTCCCCATCTTCTTCTGATCTCCTGCTTCCTTCTTACTGTTTCATACCAGTTCAGGATGGGGCTTTCCTCCTCTGAATAGTGAGAGTCAGTCTTTGTTGCCAGCCAATCTTGTTTGTCTTGTTTCTATCCGTCTTCTTTATTTGTCTGTTTGTTTCATGCCAGTCTTAAGTACAGCCAAAGAAACAATACACTTCCTGATCTATCTACTTTCTTATTTTTCTCTGGTCTCTGTGACATCCGATAATTGTGTCATGCTGAAATAAGAAATGTGTAAGTTTTGCATTGCTATGATAGGTTTTTACCATACAAGGAAATGAACATTTTGCATTACTGTTTCGGTTTTTGGTTATGCAGAATAATCCAGTGTTTTTGCATCAGTGCATACTGCTTGTGGTTTAATTGAAAGTAAGTAATGCATTGCAAACCAGGATTAAAGGCAGCATGTGCTAACAATAGTTAGTAGGTACCATCTTGCATTGTGGGAGGTATCCTACCAGGCCAGCTTAGAGCCAGTTAATAAAAGTATTTTAGATAGGAAAAATGGTCACATCGCTTGGAACAACACAGAGACATTGCGAGTGAAGCTGCACATCAATGTGTGAAACCAGTTCTAGAAAAGATAATCATATGACTGAGATGTATGACTGAGATAGAGTCATAGAATGTGACAGCTCAGCATTAACTGCCTTCTCAGATCATCTGACTATTGTTGTCGGCTTTGTGATTTTTAGAAAGAACTGAAAATGTTGATTGAGATTATTAGCATTTGGAGTTTTCAACCTCTTGAGCTAGCCATATACAAGCTACCCCAAAGAACAGGATACTTTTACAATGAAAAAGAGAATATGGTTGTTAGATGCTTTTGCCGCCCCC
>JAWQUT010000169.1:528530-538779 GCA_033807755.1 Ellobium chinense
CACACACACACACACACACACACACACACACACACACACACACACACACACACACACACACACACACACACATACGTGAGCTCTCGCACGCACACACACATACATACATACATACATACATACATACATACATACATACATACATACATACATACATACATACATACATACATACATACATACATTCTCATTTGTGGATTTCAGCTGGCTTCGTAAACGTATGTATCACACACACACGCACATACACACACACACACACACACACACACACACACACACACACACACACACACACACACACACACACACACACACAAACAAACACACACACACACACGAGCGTGCGCACACAGACAAACACACAAACATACATATCAAAGTTCTTTATTTCTAAAGTTGTACAGGGTACAATGACATGATATCATATAATAAGGAACCTTAATACTTACACCAGATCAGTATGGAAATTATTACAGGACACTAGAGATTTAGAAGTATGATCAGCAAGCTACAGACCAAAGAGCTGAAATCCATAATCCATAATCCATACATACATACATACATACATACATACATACATACATACATACGTCATATCAATACACACACACACACACACACACACACACACACACACACACACACACACACACACACACACACACACACACACACACACACACACAAATACGAGGAAACAAAAGCACAAGAAGTTTTAACCAATCTCAGAACGGGCTTAAATCTTTTCTAACTGTTGAGGTCAGTTTGATAAATTTACTTAGTTGTAAATCTAGACGCATTTAACAGAATCCTGGCTCTTATTTAAGCCAGGAGAGCTAATCACACTAAGAAAGATAGACATATTAGTAAAAGCCATTATTTGATCTGTGCACTCCATTTTTCAACAACTGTTAAGATGAACAGATGTTGCAGAGCACAGACAGCATACATGTATTACTAGTATCGTTATTATTACTGATCCTGTAAAGGATTGTTACAATTCGGGGCCACGAGTGCGGGAGAAATTTGAATTTGAGGGGTGAAAAACAGTTTGTATTATGTATTGATTAAAAAAAAAATTCACATCCATTTCGTTTAAGTCGAATGGCATATTTTGTGTTACCACCGATTATGACTTCTGACTTTGTAACAGTACCCATTGTGTCAAGTTTGTAAATTCCAGATTTGCTTTCCTAGCATCATACATAGGATGATGTGTTCTTTAGGTTAAAGTCTCCCTCACTCTAAGTCTTGAATGTATACATGCAATATCCCCACAATAATATGGGAAGCCGTAGACAGACAGACAGGCAGGCAGGCACCCACCCAGGCAGCAGGCAGGCAAGCAGACAGGCAGGCAGTCAAGCAGGCAGGCAGGCAGGCAGACAGGCAGGCCGGCTGGCAGGTAAGCAGGCAGACAGATAGGTAAACAGGCAGGTAGGCAGACAGACGACAAGCAGACAGACAGATAGACAGGCAAGCAGGCACCCAGGCAGCAGGCAGGCAAGCAGACAGGCAGGCAGTCAAGCAGGCAGGCAGGCCGGCTGGCAGGTAAGCAGGCAGACAGATAGGTAAATAGGCAGGTAGGCAGACAGACGACAAGCAGACAGACAGACAGACAGGCAGGCAGGCAGGCAGGCAAGCAAGCAGGCAAGCAGACAGACAGGGACAGGCAGGCAAGCAAGCAGGCAGACAGGCAGGCAGTCAGACAGACAGGCAAACCAGCACAGACAGACAGACAGNCAGGCAGTCAAGCAGGCAGGCAGGCAGGCAGGCAGGCAGGCAGACAGGAAGGCCGGCTGGCAGGTAAGCAGGCAGACAGATAGGTAAACAGGCAGGTAGGCAGACAGACGACAAGCAGACAGACAGACAGGCAGGCAGGCAGGCAGGCAGGCAAGCAAGCTGGCAAGCAGACAGACAGGGACAGGCAGGCAAGCAAGCAGGCAGACAGGCAGGCAGTCAGACAGACAGGCAAACCAGCACAGACAGACAGACAGGCAGGCAGGCAAGCAAGCAAGCAGGCAAGCAGACAGACAGACAGACAGACAGACAGACAGACAGACAGACAGACAGACAGACAGTTTTCACACCTGACAATACAATTTGAAGTGAAATAATGTGCCTGATCTGGTGTGAACACGCTCGACTCGAAAAAGTTACATGGTGAAAAGTTTCGGCCTGGTCTGGAAAAAAAACTATTAAGGGAAGATTAAACCCCTATGGTATAGTCTAGCTACAGATATTTTCAACAATACTTGTCTTAATTATCTTTAATATCATTGTTTAACAAAACAAAAAAAAAAGGAGAGTGAGAAATTCAGTTAATGCAATAGATTAATAGCACCAAAAAAAAAGTGTGAATTAAGCCTACATTATTTTTTTTTCTGACAACCTCAAGAAAAAAAAAAATCTGGAGATGTACTTTGAATGTTCTCTTGCCAATGATGACTCAGACAATTTTTATTTCATTTTTTTTTTATTTTTGTTTTGCCCGAACTTGGCATACAGCTTTGTTGAGTGTCAAGATGACACTGGTGACATTGTGAGTTTAAAGTGAATTATTTAAATCGGCCGGTCTAAATTGTGTTCAGAAAACCAGCGAAATGCTTTAGAGTTTGGAGATTTTTGTGTGTAGGAGAGAGGAGAAGTTCTCTTTACATGAGAAGTGTTGAGAAATATACTTGTTATCTCATACGTTTATCCAACGTGGATTGTGTTATACAATTTAAAAACTACAGAATCTCACGCCCTCAGCCTCAGGCTTTGTGACGCTACAGTCTCTCGCTCCATATTATGTCTATGTTAAAGGGACATGGCAGGGATAGATATCTGCTTTACAGCCTAAAAAATCAACATTAGTTATTCATAAACTATAAACCGCATACAGTTTTCTTCTGTCTGATCATTTCTGAAAAAAAATAGCGCGAAAAGGATGAGATTTTCACGCTCTATACAGCTCCATTATTCGTGCTGCGTGACATCATAAAGCGAGAAAAGCTAGCAGATGACAAGTGAAGACGCATGCGCAAACTGTCCGGGCCAATCGTCTGCTAGTCTGTCTCACGTTTTGGTGTCATGCAGCATGAATATTGGCAGCTCGAGCAGGATAAAAATCCCGACATTCCTGTGGTATTTCCTCACAAACGTCAGAGGATAGGAAAAAATATACGCGGTTTAAATGTTATGAATAAATAGTGTGGATTTATCAATCTGTGAAACTAATATCATCCCTGTCCCTTTATATCTGGCTCAGCAACTCCAATACTTTACGGACTCGAATTTCTATGCTGTTTCCCCCGAAATGGAGTCCATCAAGTGGCGTCGCGTCACTGGAATCATAGATGACTAGCACCCCCTGTCCCTCCTATCCCCTTGTACAATTAAATATTAGATGATTCTGCAACTAATTACACATGTTAGGGCTTGTACATGACACAGTGTTACCGTTTTGTTCAAGCCTCATAACTGTCTTCTTACCTTCAGTGTGTAAGAATAAGGGTACTGTTTTGTTCTATTTTCAATGTGTAAGAATATGGGTACTGTTTTGTTCAAACCTCGCTAATGTCTTCTTTCCTTCAGTATGTATTATATAAAAACAGGGGTATTTTGTCTGGACAGCCAGACTATCCTCTAGAGAGTATTTTTTGTTGGACAACTACACAGTAAGATTTATGCATTTGACAAACAGATATGAACTTAATAAATCGGAAAACAAGTTTCTGTCAACCTTTTAAAATTAAATAGCATGCCACGCGACGCCTCTGTAACAAGCAGTGCTTTCTTTAATATTAACCACGATCAGTACGGAAATTTATGTAAGTGGCTGTACATAAATATTTTATTGGCTTAGAGTTCCAAATAATAATAGAAGGGCACTGGGGCGAATTTTAAAAAAAACAAAACCNGGGGGGGGGGGGGGGAGTCCCCACATTACAGACTTCAGCCTGTGGGACTGTCCTTAGGGATTGTCAGTTTAAGTTAGTGGTCATTGTCGAGTGTTACCATAAAGGATACCCTTCTTTGAATTTCGGATTACCAATACAGTATTATGTACAGCAATTCCATATTTCATAATATACACGAATTTCCGTCTTCCACCCCATCATAATACTGCTTGTGTCTGAGACATACATAAATCTATAGGCTGATCGCCTTCTTAGGTCTACCGACAAGTGAAGCATAAAATATATATAGATGGTGTTCACAGTATAATTACAAAGAAAAAAAAAAAGGAGGCTAAGAGTTCACGAGCATCCGGTGATCTCCCATCCTTAGATCCGCCTCTGGGATGTTTTGTTCCCAAGGCTAACATTCATGTTCGTTTCACTGCAGTCTCGACTCATCAAGAAAACATGCTAAGCTACCAACACGTCCTTCACCCTACTCTCCTTCCCCTTCCTCTTTTCCCCTTTAACTTGCACAACCCATTTCCCTCCCCCGAGACTTTGTAGATCATCTAGATTGTTAATGATAAAGGATGTGCTTTTAATATAACATTTAATGTCTTCCTTCTTATGTTATACGTAAAAACGAAAGAGCAGAATAGAATCTTAAAAGCGAGAGTGTTGTAAATACATTTAGATCTAGTACATCTATGCAGAACACATAGGACACTATGGCTCCGAAGCAACAAATCATCACACGATGTTCAGACATAAAGAGGATATAAAATTTATAATCACGTTCTCGAGGGTATGAATACATGATTGACTGATCACAGCACAAGGAGATATTTTTGCAACAGGCAACTTTGCGAGAACCGGATAGGGTGACCCAGTTTTATGACGGCGATGATTCTGCACCTATGTTAGACCTGTCTTGACTTGCAGCTTGTACCCATCATTACCGTCTTCCTCAATCTCGTAACTATCTTCTTTTCTTCACTCTGTAATATTTTAGAACAGGAGTATTTCGGCCGGACAGCAAGACTACCCTGTGGAAAGTATGCTGGCTCAGTAACCAGACTAGATGGCAAGATTTTTGTATGTGTGTGTTTTGTTGCACAGCAACACGTTTCTCAGGTATCTGAATAAAAGAAGGAAAAAAAAGGAAATTAATTATAGTCTGATTAATGTGGTCTTTCTGCAGATTTTGAATCAGCGTGATAATCTGAGCTAGACAGCAGCTGGCAGATATGAATGAATTTAGGATGAAAAATATGTGACTGTGCTGTGCATCATCCAAACGCTGAAGTAACGCATAGCGTTAAGCACGATGAATCAAACAGTACTAATGTTTTGGGAGTTTTCCGTGGTTACCCCAGTGCGTCCACTAAAGTAAGGATTATGTATACGGCCACGGGTTTCATTCCGCAAGGTGTGTTCTGGCTGGCCAACTAAAATACTCATTGCCATTTTATTTCGTGATTTAAATAGAACAGACTGGTAACGCCAAGTTATACTGTAGCACACGTTAGAACTAATAGAACTTCACAAACTCAATTTCTAGGAAACAAAGTCCATAATGTCGAGCTTGTGAGGTGCTTTAGAACGTGAGTATAGACTACTACTGTAGAGAATAAGAGAGCTGCGATCAGAGTATAGCAACGACTATGTGCTTTTTTCGAGGGCATGGGGTTCCAGGTCGTGACGTCCTATGGGGAGTATTTTCAGATCAATAGGATCAACTTTTTTCCCCCATTACATGCGTAATTTCAATAAATGTACCGGTTGCTCTATGTCTTTGAATCAGTGGCGAATCTTTGGAAGGGGACGGCGTGGATACATGAAATCAAATGTTCAGGTGACGAGAACTGGTTAGAATGACTGATTCAGACTGGCACGGCCATATTTTGAGGTATACAATTTTCCTTTGGGTCCCACGACCAGTGGCCATATGCATAATCCTTATGTTAGTTAGGGCACCATGGCAACCATGAGACACAGTCAGTAATACAGTCAAACTCCGGAAATATAAGTAGTGTTCTCTGTAGTTAACGCAGTACGTCAAATAACGTATGGATTATCATATGGTCACAAGGCCTTTTATTAAACCCTGTGGGGACTTCAATAAGTTTCTAAGCCTCAGTCAAGTTTCCTATATTTATTTGTAATTTCCTATCGAAGGCACACCTCTCTCTCTTTCTCTCTCTCTCTCCCTCTCCCTCCTACGGAGAACTCAGCACCGCCACTGTCTCCAGTCATGAAGTCATGATACTTTGCACTCGCCGCCCTTCCCCCCAGGTAACAAACTGCCATGTCTGACAATGAGTTTAAAGTGTTTTTAAAAATCTACGCAGGAACTTAAATGAGGACACAATACATTTAATATATCCATGTAGGCCATGTCAATAAATACGGTTCAAAATTCACGGTAAAATAAAGCGAAAAGAAAAAAAAAACCCATGGCGTAACATCCTTAATGTCATGTAATATAGTGATTTATTGTGCAGTGACAGCTAAATTATGGAAAACATCAGGCACAAACAGTTCAGGGTGAAGACAGACAATTTCAGCGATCTTGAAAACCGAAGTAATTAGTGAATGTATCACAGTTTCACTCTTACCACATTCTCAAAAAAACTCTGTTTTCGCTCTCACCTGGTGACCTAAAAAGTAAGGTAGGGCAATCGTGTGACATATCTCGCGGAAAATCGCCGCTTAAAATAAGAAGTGCTCTATCTGCATATCGCTGATGTGGATGTATAGGTCCCTGTGATTCTTAGGTCACGCCAATTCGCAGTCGGGTCAGAAAGCGACAGTGTGAGCATGTAGCGTGAAGACCGCCGCGGGCAAGGTTCATTTTCACTCTTAAAGTCACGCAAAGTCAATGGAGCGGGAATATCTTTCTCACATCAACATGCGACCTTGTATAAACTGTTTACTGTAAAACTCTCATTTAATAATCACTTTCAAATGATCAGAATTTCTTTTCTTTCTTTCTTTTTTTTTTTTGGTTGCTGTAGTATTTATTTGTAGATAAAAATTACCAGAACTGGACGCTCACTTTCCTTCTTGAGAACTGATTCCATTTTCACAGAAAATGATAAAAATCTTGTTGTCTAGTGTCGCAGTAGTGTTTAGTCAAATATTCATTTGCATGTCTATAGCAATCAACAGCTAAGTAATGAACTGACTCCTTTCTCGATTTCACATCATAAATCAATCAGAATCGATTCGAAAAACTGAAATGGAATAGTTTCAAGTATTCCTATAAAAATACAAAAATCATCTTAATCTTAGCAATTGCTACACATAAATCTTAACTAACTGAAAAATTTGACCTGTAAGTAGTATGTTTCAGACTAATCTGAGCTCCCGTCCTATATCCTTCGTTGCAACCCACTATTCTGGAGAGTACTTGGAATTGTTTTGGATGCTTCCGGAATGTACTTGGACTCGAATAGATTCTAAAATCTATGGAATCGCCCGCTTTTAAAGCCATTAAATGAGACTGTACGTCGTCTGAAACCCTTTATATACAAACAACATAAATTGTAATTCTTTCTTTTTCAATGGACAAAAGAAATGTAGCGGCAGATAAGGGACCAAAACAAAAGTACTAAAGCTAAAAAACAACAACAACATACAAACAAGAGGCAGAAAACAAAACCACAACAGAACAAAAAACAAAAGTAGACAAATCTTCCCCCTCTCCATGTGTTTACTGTTACTCCATCCTACACAAGCCAAATGCGATGATTGTTTATCTCCATTTTGTCCAGTGTTGATAATTGTTAGTGTCAAACATGCGTTTTAGCGTCACTGTTTTATTGTTATAAGAAAAAAATACCTGATAATGTATTCGTATCCAATAACCCATTAGACAGTCACCCTCTCATTTTGTCAGATTGTTGGCTTTGAAAGCGGATTTACATTAGGATTGGCCTAGTAAACTGTCTTTGAGTTTAAACAAAGCTTTTTGGTTTGTGAGATAAAGTCCACCAGCTTGGAACACTGCGCAGCCGTCTGATGCGGTATATTAGAATACTGTGAAATAGGGGCGGAAAACATAAAAAGATAGAGAATATTTTGATTTTAATGGTATAACATATTAAAGAATTCTCTTCTAATCGACACCAAGTACTTGGACTTTCTATAGTACTATTAGTAGTTACAGTACAGCAGCTAAGCTTATTCAAAACGGGATAGTTCTTCGCGAAAAAAAATCATTTACTAATATGTTTCTGCATTCTTTAAACGTGATAGTAGGTGACTAAATTGCCTGCTGATAAACGTCTTTATTTATGCAATTTACAGTAATAATGATTAGATTTTAAAATTCTCTTGTTGAGCGACGCCAGTTTCCCATTCCAAAAGATTAGTAACACTAATGTGACGCTATTGGTCTTGCATTTTGCTCTTTAGCACAGAATGATCAATGCATCTCTATTGCCTTCAAGAGCCACATTATGGGGAGCGTCCATTACAAAGTATTGATACTTTCTTTAAATCTGTATCTTTAAATCCTGATCCAGTCACTTGCAAAACACCGAAAAGACACCTATAACAACATTATGTCTTTTTGTGAATTTTTGACTGTACCTGCTGTTTCCCTACGGCGTTCTCGATGTCACAACTTTGAACTTGTATTTTCTTTTGGGTATATTTATATAAGCTTATGAAACACGTTAGCTGTACTTAAGACCAGCGATATAGTCAACTGACTTGTCCGGTTAACTGTCCGACACGAGACTTTCTACACTTCTTTATGGTTGCTTGAAGCTTCTCTTTTTCTTACGTAGAAGTAGTTAATGCTAATGTAAAACAGTGCATGAAAATGGAATTCTCTATCTCCTGGCCTGCCATTAGGGACAGCATAATTATCCCCATTTATTCCTCATATATGAATTTCAGTGTCATATAATGGTAAATATGAAAAAAAAGATAATGACGATTAGTTTGTTAGGTTCAAGAATAGGCACACACCGTAGAAAAGTTTGGCTCAATCTGTCTAAAAAATGTTGGTGCGATATGCTTATTTTTTTTTTCTCTTTCTCAACCTGCATATCTTTTGGTGCAAAATGCGAACGCTCCTCTGGATAAAGTCTTCTTTAGGGACAGGCAAGGACGCAAAGGCAACAACAGCCACTGTATCAAATTATACACACAGCCATGGTTTTATTGCAAGTGAGGAAGACTATGGTTTACTCAAAAAAAAAAAAAGAATTAGGACATTTCTTAAGAAATCTAATAACGTATTCAAGGAAATGTCGGGACTTGCAAACTGTTTATTGATCTCGCTAGTTTCGTATTAAGTATCTATATAATAAACGTATCAAACGTGTAACAAACGTGTTCATGTGTTACAATCATCTGATGCTTTCGCACTCTCCCACCCCCCTCCCCTTTCTCTCTCTTTGTCTCCTCATTTCTTTCCTCCAGTCTTTTGTTTTTTTTTCTTTAAATTCATTGACAGGACCTCCTAAATGCCCGTGGTCCTGAGCCATAACCCATTCTTCACTTAAATTCACCATTGATTCCATTGACTGCATTATGTCGTTTGGACGCAATACCCTGAAAAACGCCACTTTAACCAAAGTTAATGCAAAGCCACTGCCAATAATGTCGCGCATATTTGTGTCAAAACTTTAGAAATCTAGCTTTAATATTTCATGGTACGACACGAAAGTTTCATTATTATAGTCTAATTCACCGATAGGAAAAATAATGTCGATACTTTGCGCACACTTCTCCAGGCATTGCACAAAAAATAATTCATGAAAAGATTAGTGCTCTTTCCTGACAGGTGCCAATGCCACAATGTCAGTGACAAAAACAAATGTCTATTTTTTTTAAAAACTTTAGTTATGTAAATTCTGACTCTGAAGCATAGTCTGAAGATCTAGACTTCATTTTATTTTATATTATATCACATTCACCAGTAGAGTTTACTTACAAATAATCGCTTTAGGGAGTGCAGTTTTACGACAATGCGACAAATTTTGCTTCTCCTTTAATACTGACTTACTTGGGTATTGCACTCAAGCGATTGTGTAGCATCTAATGCCTTAACTAGTAGTATATCGCAATGAGGAGATTCATAAAGATAAGAGTGGTACAGTAAGTAAATTTGTGTCATTGTGTCTCTGTGTCAACGACCTTGACATGCTTGGATACCTTCGTGTAACCGCGACTTTGTCACTTTCAGTTGCCCGCAGGGCTTTAATGAAATGACAAGAATATATTTGGAGTTTGCGCCGACAGGATAACGGAATTTAAAATGAATTGAGGACGGTGCAGATTTTCTTTTTCTTTCCCGTTTATCTAGTTTAGTACAACAAAAAATGTCTGTCTATTCCATGTCGGGG
>JAWQUT010000169.1:538785-571899 GCA_033807755.1 Ellobium chinense
GGATAATCATTCAGCTGCGAAACCAAATTAATTCCCTTTCCATTTTAAGGGATGAGCTGAGTGAAAGTTTAGGCCTAAGCTTGCATTGACAAGGACGATGGAGAAAGCTGGGAGGGGGAGGAAGAGATACAGAGGGAGAACCAGACAGAGAGAGAGAGAAAGAGAGAGAGAGAGAATGACAAGAATATACAGTAGGCCTATATATATGGAGTTTGCTCCGACTATAATGGAATTTGAAATGAACTGAGGATGATCCAGATTTTTTTTTCTTTTCCGTTGATTTAGTCCAGTCCACGTGTGAGCAGCTGGGAAATGTGTTAGGGTCACGGGTAAACACTTGGCACGCACGGGGAGGTTAGGGAACAATGTTAAGCAGTCGGTAGATGTATTTAAGAATTAACTGACGTGGTGTTTCGCGCCCCTGTGGTGTAGTGGTAGCACGTTCAGACCTGCAAGCTGAGAGACCCTGGGTTCGATTCCCGGTAGTGGCATGAATTTTTTTTCGGCCAAGCTTCTAAGTATCTTTCACAGCAATCTGGTATAATCCCTCGTGACACACTTCCCTAGATAACATGTAACATCATAAAAAATAATTATCAGTTGAGTTCACTTAACGAAAAGGAGAACTATATGCCTTGCCACCCGTTTATACAAGTATAACAAAAAATGTCTATGATGACAGGGGAGGCATAATCATTCCACTGCGAAACTAAATTAATTCTCTTTCCATTTTGGGGGATGAGCTAAGTGAAAGTGTGGATCTAGTGCGAATTCTACTGTATAATCCACACTAGCTGTGATGTTCCAGTGCTGCTTGCACAGACAAGGCCGATGGAGAAAGCTGCGAGGGGGAGGAAGAGATACAGAGGGAGAAACAGACAGAGAGAGAGAGAGAGAGAGAGAGAGAGAGAGGCGGGAGGGCAGACGGACGGACGGACAGACAGACGGATAGACAAAGATACACAAAGAGACACACACAGAGCACCTTTGTACAGATACACTGACTCACACTTGTCAGGAAGAAAAAAGTGAGAGCTTTATTTTCTGTATCCATGTTACATAACCATTCTACAGACACACTTTATTGCACTGGTAAAAGTAAGGAAGGGTGGCAATTACACTGGGTGTTGACACAAACATTTGCAACTTTAATTCTGAAAAACTCAATAGAGCCTTAAGCAAACTTTCCAAAGCACTGATAGCATGAAATGTATTCATTTCAAAGTTTGTTTCATACAATAAAATGTCAAGATTGTGCAAAGAGAAAACCAGGTTTACAAAATAATCTTTAAGAAACATATAAAATATCAGACCACTTAAACACTTCATTCCATCAAAATAGCAGATGTTTTGCAAGATTTTAAGCAAAAGCAAACAATTTTCATTTTCAATCATATTATTTTGCATGAATGCAGTAAAATAACAACCATGTAAATGGTATAAAATAATGAGGCCTGTGCAGTGTTTGTGAGTGTGAACTGCTTTGGTAATGTAAATAAGTTTGGGTTAATACATCACCATAACTAATGCACCATTTTGATCTTTGACACGCATTCTTCAATGTCAAATCCAAAGAGAGCTACACAAGAGTTGCATACCAAGGCGTTCAAGACAAATTGATCTAAAATCCAGTTATTTTATTTAATCTGTTTGCATTGTGCATCCCCAGGCCTGCAATTTTGCTGCAGCTCTCTTTGTATTTGACACCAAAGACTGTATGTCAAAGTGCAAAATGGTGTATTAGTAATGGCGATGTATTACTCAAGGCATGTGACCATAGGGATGTGATGCATAGACTTATTCATGCCAACTGGATACTCATAACACATGCTCTGATTGACCTTAACTCTTTCCAGCTAAGTCCTGATGACATGTCTGAAACTACATCTACAACTGTTGGCATGAAATACTTTTTACTGCAGTGTGAATGGCCTTTTTCGATATGGGAAAACATAGATCTTCAAACACCAAATTGTTACCATCACATATGCTCAAACAAAAGAGTCAAGTGGCGTACATTGGGCGCTAAAATTTGATGACTAATGATGTGTCCGAAAATGTTCTAACAACCACATTATCGGTAAATGAGAATGGCAGCATGAAGTTTGTATAGTAATGACTGGACACAAACGGAATGTTCCAATGGATAAATTTGTCCATCCTTGTAGCTTGTGCCTAGCACATTCAGTGGGGAAACCCCCAAAATTATAGCAATGCAGAAAAGTAAGCTGTGATGATACATTATAGATTCAGGAAAATCTGCATTACATAATTAACATCTGAAAATATCAGCCAGACAAGATTCTAAGAGATATTCATCATATAGAATAGTAAATGTTCTATGGTGTTGTTTCACAAGTAAATACCCTGAATGTTAATAAAAGCAGAAAAAGAATTAACTTCTTCCTCTACATGTACATATATATACTGTATATATATATATATACAGAATGTATGCAGTGTTTTGGCTGGTGACCTAGTAACATACTCTAATTATGAGGTTTAGTAATCTCATATCCTGGCAATGCCTGCTCATGTGATTCACATTTTTATTACCCCAGCAGGCCATGTCATTCACTTACTCTCAGCTCCCTGCGTTAATTGAAGAATTTTGCTATGAATAACGAGGATCTTTGGATGAAGATATTCTTTTCTATCAAGTTAACTGAGATTTTGGGTAAAGCGCTATCATGGTGAATGAGTTCTACTGTATAATCCACACTAGCTGAAATGTCCCAGAACTGCCCAAGGAAGGGCATTCAAATTCATGCCACATCTACATGCATTTATACTGCTCTTGTTAGAGCAAAATTATTATCAGACCTTTCCAAGAATATGTCTTCATAACCCCAACTTGGCAACTCGGGGCTGCAATGTTCTTGTACTTGACATTCAGATGACAAGTCTGAGGCATTTTTGTCAGAAAATGAAACAACCGGCTTGCCCTTGGATTTAGCTTTCTAATTTAGCAGTGACTGTAGTAATCTCTATATCTTGGTTCAGTACACAAAAGGATCTGTTTACATCCCCTGGAGTCTTAAGGGGTCACTTGGGTCTAAAGATATATGTCTCACATGATACAGAATGCATGACAGCTTTTCTATTGTTTAGATTTATCAACCTGTCACTGGTGGAAGCCTGACTTTCTAGTACATTTATACAGTATTCACAAGAAGATGATGACCTATTATTGCAATCTGCATTACTCTCAACTTCTCTGCTCAAATACCTGTAAGAAAACCATCTAGCAGGGCTTGCAGAAATTAGATCATCATGCGAATACCATTTCTGTCTTTTCGTGAAGATCTGATTCTTGCTAAGAAAACCACTCTGATAGCAGTTATGCTGTATGATACAGAACTGGCTAAACGTGGTGAGCAATGATATGGTCCCATAGTAATACACATTGTCCATGCTGGTGGATAACATCACATACTTCTCTTTAGAGGGGTAGACTATCCTTCTACTGTAGGCTGTACAGCATTTCTGTGGTGCGGTTTGCTCTTTCCTAGTTAGGTACATTTTGCATACAAGACTGTGCACCAAAATGTAGGGTTCTTTTTCTTATTGTGGTTCTTGATCTTAAATAAAACTCAGTCGCATAATATAGATGTTTCACCACCAGATTTCATACTTGTACCTGAGACACATTAATGCCCATAATGACAGAGGAGTTTTCAATATTTGTGTCTCAAGAATAAGTTATATAAGACCAAGGAAAAGGGCTGTGTTGCAAAGAGATCTAATGAGAACTAAATTTATGAAGATAAAAGTTCTTTGTCAGTGGAGATGTATGAACAATGTATCTAAAATAAATGTGTGAAAACTGGTGGTGAAGTAATAAGTGTATTTTGAAATAAATCTTTCATGAGATCAATTTCTATAACAGAAAAAAGTGGACTTTTCAACACTTTGGCGTGCAATTTTGCATGCAAAATGTACAGAGTTAGATACCGGCACTGTGCTTCACAGTAATATATTTTAGGAACGTTACTTATGTGAGTTCATTAGAAATATCCTGAGTAACTACAAAATCAGAACTTAGTGAGCTCAAAGAGTCTTCGTGGAGTTCAATGTTTTATTATTGCAATCATGGACAAGACAATGTCAATTTTACACAGAATCAACCACCAAAGCAAGCTCATTGTTTGTCTCTCTTCTTCCTCATTCACAATGATGTAAGTAGCAAAATAAGTACACAGGGTGTACTGTGTACCCAAGTGTTATAAAAAAAAATAATAAAATAAAACTATTTACAGCATGAAGGCTGTGAAAATACTAACTACATGTTAAAAAAGAATGACAGTGACAGCAAAGAACACATAATCACAATAACCACCAACAATGCCAGCAAGAAACATCTGACACCAATTATAATGACATTAAAGCCACTGATATTAGAACAGTGTTACACTGATAATAAACATGAACCTTTAAACACAACTGACAAACTTTCCATCTACTAGGGACCTGCCCCAGCACCATCAAAGTTTTACAGTACTTCAAACCACATTGGTAAATATTTAAATGCATAAACCAATATTACCGGTAAAGTTTGTTCAAAACAAATAATCATCTGAACATGATCTGAGCTGTCCACACTCTTTATGAATAGCATCATGTAATTTCTAACTCCAAGGCCTCTTTCACTGGAGCAGGTGATGTATGGACCCAACACATGTCCACAATCCTTTGTATGGTGGCACGTGTGAACATTTTTTTTGTTCAGTTTGCACACACATAGGCAACCACGTTAAAATTGACCCGTGCAAAGTGTACAGAGGTGGGTTTCATCCGCCACACATAAAAGCATGCAATGAAAGAGATATTCTAGACCATCTTTGCATGCATGCCCCGATCAGCTGACCCAAGAGGCAAACGGGCTGCACTTCCTCCAGGTGCAGATGATTATCCTCATTTCACTCTGTCTGAAAAGTTCAGTTCAAAACATCCGTTAAGAGTCTAGGCAGGTTTGCACTTAGACGTGGAATCAACCATCACCTGCTCTGTGTGAAAGAGGCCCCACATCCAAGAGTTACTGGCATGACTTGAGATTTTGCTTCGGTCTCATGATGACTCTTATGTCTCCAGCAGTTGTTCACATCAAATTCAAATACAAGCTTTGTTACTGAGATACTCTGCTTCTATCTGCAAACAAAGCTGATGAACCATTTTAACTTTGTAAAAAAACAACCTATGTCAGCTAGACTATTCTGCACAAATATTCTCAGATAAGGGGCATTTGTTCTTTCAAACACCTCTTCATGCACCAAAACAGTTCGTTGATAAACTAATGGGTCTTCTTACAGGACATGAGAAATCCCAAGATCATGTTTTTTGAGCTTTCTAGCAACAGTGCCAGATTTAGCTTCTCTAACTACCATCTACAGAGATGCAAAGGTTAACTTCACTTGCCTCCCACTGCTCAACCCACAGAGGCAAATGACAGATTAGATCACATGATATCAAAGTGCCCACTCAGCAAATAATCTAACAAGGCAAATATATGGCGTTTTGCACTGACACTAGCTGGCAATCTTGGCATGCTAGAAGCTTGGTGTGTTACACGGGTTGAAAAATTACATAATATTACTCATATTATATGAATGGAGTTATTCATATCTTTATCAACTGGTCCCACTGATTTTATACAGGAAAAAAACACCAAAAAACAAATGCAAGTGGTCCCTTTTGGGTAGAGGTCAGTATGCCTGGGTTTCCCAAACTACTTAAGATTTTCTCAGCAGATTAGTGCAACAAAATTTGTGCCCCTTCACCCCTCGCTCCCCCCTCCCCCCAACAACCCTAAATATATCAATTAACTTTTAGATATACTAGTTTGGGAAGCCCTGACTTCTGGATTAATCAATAACTGATGATGACGGTCATGATGAAAATGGCAATGATTGAGTGATTTTATACAGTGAGTTCAATGTCTTTTTAAAACTGTGGCAAGCAAGCATACAATGACCAAATCCAACAAATACATTTGGTGTGATTTCCAGTTTTCCATGGAAGCCAGCAATATACAGTCTGAGCAAGTACATCACTGCAAACAGCTGAGAAACCAAGTCTCAAAATATGTTATTTGTTGCAAGCCTTATCCATTAGCAAGACTGATTTTTTGAGAAAAGCAGCATAACATCCCGTACCTATGAGTGCTTGCCAGTGTAAAAAGTGTGTGATTATAAAAACAGCTCAATAAAATCTACATACAAGCAGCCGATCACAGAATGATAGACCTCCTCACTGAAAAAGTGGTCAGTGATATTAAAGATGAAAACATCCCAAAATGGGCACTCTGCGCCAATGAATCTATTTCTCTTCATGGAATAAACATTGACTTGAAACATGTTCTTTCTCTTAAGAAGAAAGAGACAAAATAAAAACAAGAAGAAGTATTCAGTAAAAAAACCAAATGTTTAGAGAATATGCAAAGGTCACTGGATGACTATGTCCGTTTCCCAATAGCAGCACCATTAAAACAATGCGCTTCTTGCTAAAAAAGATTTCATGTTACTTATTTGAAACGTAACCCCTTGCAAACCATTTTCAGTAATGTATAATTCTATTCAAGTCCCACTTCCCTAGAATAATCCTGCTGCAGGCTGCAAGTATCACAATAGTATATGCTACATTAGTATCCCAGGACAGACCTTGCGTTTCCTGGTGTGACCCACATACTTCTTCTTATACGGCCTTAACCCTCGTCATCTATGACATTCACGTTTTTTTCTTTGTGTGACCTTCACCCTTACTTTCTCAAATGTGACCATAGGCATCTTACATTGTGACCTTGACCTTCTCTATCCCTTTCTTACCGGTAATCTCCAAGTTTTATTCCATACCATCATCAGCACTTATTATGTGTGACCTCTTTTAATATATAAGCTACACAATTCTTATTGGGTGCTTTTACTCTTTAGTGTGACCTTTATGTGGCATTCACACTTCACTCTTAAGCTTTCTTAAATGTGACCACACAAATTGCTTGCTGACTCAGTTTTGGGGTGGACCACATCTGAACTACAGAAATGACTGCTTACTGATAACATTTCACACTGAAAAATCTGAATTGCTTTTCAAACTTCTGGACCTACCTTGTAAAGCCATACCGATCTATTATGTTCAGTAATAACTTAAAATAAGACATCAAACGTCTCCACAGCAAGAAAAGCCACAAAAAGCCAAAACCATTTTGGTCCCTGTCACGGTAGTCCAATAATGCTTATGTTATATCACCCTGGTGGTGATTTCAACAAAGATGAGATCCCGCTTTGTCTGTTTCATGTGCATGTCATCGACTCCTCCAACAAAACCACCGTTGCTTTGGCTGCATCCCGGACCTTCTCATCTCCATGGCTTACACTTATCGTCTTCACAAGGTCAGTGACTCCTGAGTTAACGATTTCCTCTTGAAGATTTTCTGTCAGGAGGAAGAAGAAAAGATAAAAGAAAAGGCAAGAATATAAGTACCAATGGTAAGACATGTCAAGAGCTGAACAAATTTTTTTACAATGATAGAGCACAAGAAATATGCATAATTTCCATTCCTTACTAAACATGTCCAGAGCAGCAAGGCATATTATCCTCAGAACAACTCTCGACATCCTTGCAATTTTCAATCTTAGCTGCCTTCTTAATTATATACTGCCCATGCTGGCTTTCAAGATCATAAAGCACATTAAGTTATACTGTAATCGATCCGAAATGTCAACAGGATGGTACATGATGTATTGCTGACAGAAATGCAATGAGAGTATTGAAAGTATAACTGCAGCCAAAAATACAGTATTGGCAATAAAAGTATTGCTAAAAGCATTGGCAATATTAATAACTCTTTTCCCAAAAAGCTATGCCCTGACCTATTAATTTAAACGAAAAAGTACTTCCTCAGAAATTTCTAGCACCATGCAAAATGAATATCCTTGACATTATAACACTATACAGGCCATTTTCTCATGCTCTTGCTACACCAAGACTCAGGTTTCACATCTCAGCACAAGAAGAAAACAAAATGGAAAGCCCACTACAACAGAGTGTCTGGCAGCCAGTCAAAATGGGTTTACATCATTGAACTAAGAAATGAGCTATCAGACTGTGATGATTATGGCCTGCAGAGATCAAGAGTAAAATCATTTCTCTACACAAAAACACTGATTTTAATGGTCGGTAGTTGTGGGGAGATCTGTGTTTTCATGAGGTAGATTAAATGAATTATATAATATAAAATTGTTCTATAATCGCGATTTTCTCCGAATTTTTTTTTCAGTGGGATCACCCCTTGTCACTTTCAACAAGTATATCTTAGGTCAAATTAATGCTAAATTTAAAAAGTTTTCACCTAACGAAAGTGCACTTATTATTTCTTTATTTTAAGCCAATTACGAAATAGCCAAAAAGCGATATAAGCCTAATTTTGACAGGCTGCAAGACATATAATATGCTGAATTGATGATGAACTCAGTTTCGCTGTACACATTATGAATATAATTATGCAAATCAGAAAACATTAACATCAACAGCTGGTAACTCTTCAAAGTGCACAAATTTATGTTCTTGGGATAAGGCAATATCTTCAAGGCAATGTGCTTGAAGCGGTACAAAAAAAAAAAATCAATGCAAGACTTAAAAGTATGTCATCTGTATGGACCATGTGCTGTTACTGCACAGTGCAATTACACGTACTTGGATTTAAGGCATGGACCCACCCTCTTATGAATATCCTCACCACTGTCTCCTAACAGGATTAAAGGAGGGCAAGGGGAATAGAGTTTCTGTTGAGAATTTCTGATGAGGAGTCATCTTGCCCTATGGGACATTCAATAAAGCCTAGTGATGACAAGATTTTCTATGGTGCCCAACAAAAAGGTTTTAACAAAACAAGGCAACTGACTTGTGATATTTCCCACGGAGAAAAGTTTTGAAAAATAACAATAATATGCTTAAGATATATATGCAAAAGTCACTGGATAAATATGCCCATTTCCCAAAAGCAGCACCATTTAAACAATGTGCTTCTTGCTAAAAGATATTTCATTTTATTTATCTGATGTTATACAGTAATGTTAAATACCCTGATTTTCACTGAGCAAATATTTCAGCCATGTACTATAGAACATGCAACAGAGAAACATCAGCTAGCAGGACAACAAAGGCAATACAATAATACATCATAAAGACGGGGGAAGAGGCAAGCTTGCTGCCTCACATCTGTTGCAAATATATGCAAATATTTTAAGTGGTGTGACTCCAATAAATGATCATGCATAATAAAAATCAATAGCACACAACACTGATGCCGTTGGCTACACCACATATGTTTCACAGCTAGTCTGTTCACATATGAAAACCTATGCCATCAACTAAAAACAATGTGTCTCTATTACAGCCAGTAAACCATAACACCTGACTTGTTTGTTGGCGTTGCCCGGCCTTTTCAATCAATAGTTCTGTGACAGACTCTGGCCTGAATTACATTACCACCAACTGTTGACTGAGAATATAAATGCAATAACCTCATGATGTGTTCGTTCCACTTATTATAATGAAGGCAACCATCTGTTTCCCGCTGCTGCATTTTCTTTTTTACAAATCGCTTTCCAAATGTGACTGGAACCTTTATTTGTTCACATACTCACTTCGCTTTGAGTGAGCAGTTCCCCTTTTCCTCAATGCCTCTTCCTATCTCCCCATTCCCTCAGAAGCCTTTGGCAAAAACATCCAATTGTGAGGGCATGGATTAAATATGAGCATTTGATTGTCAACGGCCTAATTATAAAGAAATTACAAAATAACTTAACAAGATCCAAATAAAATAAGGGGAAATGGGTTGCGACACTAACAGTCTAAGGGAAATAACCTAGATATTTGCATATTTGGAGAGGCCGTGACGGTCTAGGGGGAATAATCAAAAGAATGCCATTGAAAATCCAGTTAGGTCCCTTAGACTAAAGCTGGCTCTGTCCGCAATGCCCGCTGAAGTACTGTATTATTGTACAGTATTTTCTTGTACGTTGATGGTAAAATCAGTTCACTTAAGATATTTCTGGTTTAGCGAAGATTATTAAAATACATACAAGAACAAAAAAAGGAAGATTACTTTCAGGCACTGGACAATGATTTACAGCACTGACAATTTTTTGTTCTTCCTGACGTTTTTGATCTAGACTAGGAGATATTTAATTTGGTGTTTCTGGAAGTCTCCCAGTTAGGCTATCCACTCTTGGGGACTATAAATACAACCGGATAACCAGCTCTCTGAGTCTATGACACAAATATGCAAAATAAATTATACAAACAAGACAATAAAGATATTCATTCAAGACTTTTGAACATTAAACATGTGGTGTTTCATTTTCATATCTATATGACTGCCTGTGACGAACCCAGTAGTTTGGGGTTTCACAGACCTACATCAGGTTCTTTCATTACACCAGGGCTGCCTACTGAATGAAAGTTGCCAGACCTGCCGATAAAGCCTGAGGACATACATCTGCTATTTGACAACTTTACACAGTGTTTCCATTAGAGAGAATTCGAATTCATGCATTTTTGGACGTGACTCCTGCACAGGCGCTGTCTATCAGGAAATTAAGGGGAGGTGCTATACTTTTCCAAAAGTTGTAATACAGATACCATGGTGCACAGCTTACCATCATAAATGCAGTGGAGTTTCTATGCATACTGGCATACTCAAGTGTTAAAGATATTCTTTTTTCCCCTAAGGGCGATTCATCTTACACAAATGTCATTTGCAAATGCACAAGTTGACCAGTTTGATGCAGATTTGAGTGGAACAAACATCGCTCTTTGATGTAAAAATAAAGTACAGTGTCTAGGCAGAACACCCAAAAAAGCCCACACAGGACCCTGTATAAAAGAATCTAAGGGACTTGCGTGATATCTGGTGTGAAAAGAACTGATGTCTCATTAAGGCTGACGATGATGCGCAGATTGCAGCGAAAGGCCTTCACAGAAACGTAAGTGATTTTCCATTGGATTACTACGATAGAACCTTCGATGTGTACAGACGTAATCTACTTATAAAACTACCATGAGCATTAGCACCGTCTGTATGACTATCATCCACAGTATTTCAAAATGAACTGATGCTAGTGTAAATGACACTGTTCAGAGAAAAAACAACTTCACGGAGAAAAATCCACCAGTCAGCACTTAAATATGCAATTTTGCATAGAAACTTCCATGCATTTATGACAACAAATGTGCACCATGTCATATGCATTACAACCACTGAGAAACTGTACTGCCTCCCTTTAACCTTGTAAGCCCAATAATATGAACAAACAACAAGACTGATGGCAGTATGAAAATCACGACTGCATGCTGACATCAAAATGAAGGCATCACAGGCAGAGAAAGCCACGAATCATCAAGTAAGCAAAGCATGTTTGTTTGGAGTCAACTTTGCTCCTCCAGGAAAGATTTCGTGCGAATAATAAACATGACATTATCTCTGATCTAGACTAGACTACTGAACTGTAAAATGAATATTTGTCAAAATCTGTGCTTAACAAGGGCAACAATACCAAATGGGTGAAGGCATTCTAAAGATAACATTCAACATCTGAGAAAAGTATAAGTTAAACATGAATGAAACTTTTGCCATTGCATACACCTGATTCCAACCAAATTCTGGTAAATGGAATGTTTTGGGGTTTTTTCTGTTAAAAAAGTGGCCTTGTAAATATGTATTTTCAGGTCTATAAAGAATTTGAAACTCTGTTTTTACCTTGTCTCAGCAATGGCATGTAGTCTATAACTTAATTAGCCATTGTCAGTGAACATAATGTGCACGTATATCACAATAAAAACTACATCAACTTTTAGGAATCAAAATCAGCTAATTTTGAGTGACACAAAGAGTAAATATTACATCAACGTTTAGGAATGAAAATCAGCTAGCTTTGAGTGACATAAAACTATTGATAAAAATGTTTTGGTCTCAATGATCACAGTGAATGACTGTAGCCGTCTACCTATGATGCTTTCAGAGAGACGAGCACGAGGTGAGAGAGGATAAAACCAAAAAGGGAGCCTACTGCGAACGTCGGGCATGAGGCCGGTGCACGCAAGAAGAGCACAGGGTGGAGGCACAGTTGGGGTGGCTGAAAATAGGGCAAGTGTTAGTCACCACATGCTAAAGATACAAGTAGTAATTGATCCGGGGGATTCCCAGTAATATTGCTCTACACATGTTTCTAACACTGGGATAATGCAGGTTAAAAATAGTTAACTCTTTCATTATAGAATCCTACACTATCATACCAAGTTTCAACAGTTGAGGAAGGAGGTTAAGGAATGACTGATAAGACACTGCCAAAGGATAACACAACAAATGGGACAGAAACCATTCCAAAGACATAAATTATTAACAACAGAAATGGACTTGGGGAAGAAAGGTCACTGCTGGCTATGCAAAGGAAAGTCTGCTGGACCTAATGATAATACCCTTTTGGTAAAAAATGCTGGCAGGTGAACAGGAAGGATAGAATAAAAGAAAGCATACCATTCAAACAAACGCACTGACGGTCGGAGAAGAAAAAGGTGATAAATTTCAATATGATAAAAGTAGATTTTGAGGTAAAAGCTGTTTTAGAAAAAGTCATGAAAAAGCTAGACTAGACCAATGAACATGTGAATAATTCAGACACTATTGTAGTTGTTAAGTAAGACAAACGGTGTTTTTCTTTTTGTGCAAGAACAGACGTATACAGAATCTATACGTGAGCAGTCGGGAAGTGTGTTAGGGTCACGGGTGAACACTAGGCTTGCACGTGGAAGTAGGGACCGATTCAGGCAGTAGGTATTTAAGGATTAAATTGTGTGAAGTTAGCGTCCCTGTAGTATAGTGGTAACACGTTCAGATTTGCAAACTGAGAGACCCTGGTTCGATCCCCGGCAGAGACAGAAATTTTCTAGTGTAAGCTTTTTCGGCCCTTCTCAAAAGTAATCATTCACAGTAATTTGGTAAAAATCCCTGGTGACAAACTTCCTTAAAATAATATCTAACATCAAGAGAATTATCAGACTGGGCTCACATTCCTTCCCCTNCCCCTTAACAATAAAGAATGAATACTATATTGTATAATTTGTCACCCGGTTACATCAATGGCAAATGAGAACAAAAAAATGGGTCACTACCCCCTCAGCCAAGTGAAGAGATTTACTTGTTTGTATTAGTACAGTAATGGCTATATCAGAGATGAGGCTTGGATCCTATTAAACATTTCCAAAACTACCCATGGACAAACATATTGCTGCAAGATTCAACCCAAGACAATTTGCCTCGAGTGACAAGCACATTCAACCTTCGGCCACTCTGCTGGCCAAGCAGAGAGAAAGAAACACACAGTTGATGAAGTTCTTGAACAAGTGGGTTACTTGGAAAGTCTGTGATGTATGCCAGTAAAACATCCACAAAATGAGGCTGAACTCAGACTGATAGATAAATTGTATCAGACCAAAGAGAAATGAGATAGAAAATTCTCACTGCGGAGAGCCAAACAACACGTGGCCATCAGAGGCAGCACCTACTTCACACAAAAGTCAGGATTTCAGCCCTTTGTATTTCCTGACACTCAAAGGAGACCAAGCCTCACAGATTATAATCTCCCTAGGTTATTACTGATATTATCTCGAAGTTTTGATTATTGATATTATCTGGAGGTTTTGATTATTGATATTATCTGGAGGTTTTGATTATTGAGATTATCTGGAGGTTTTGATTACTGATTTTATCTGGAGGTTTCAAATCTAGTTTTCACGGGTTCTTTGCAGCTTCGCCATATGCCAATGTGTCATACAGTGTCGCCACTCACCAATACAAGTTACAACTTTTCTATGTAACTCTAACTGAAGACATTCTATTGATTCTTTTGCTTAATCCAAAGCCCTTGACATCATTGTCTTGAATCAGTTTCTATCAAACAGTCTCATTTCACTGTCCATTACATCAAGGTGTGCAGGCTGATTCAGAGTGATTCTGTCTTTTCAAGGAAAGGTGACAAATCAGTATCAGTGTCCTTGAAAAAAAATACCTGCCACATGCTTAAGTAATAGAGAACTATTATTTTTAACTTCATGCCACATGCTTAAGTAATAGAGAACTATTATTTTTTAACTTCAGATTTCTTAGGGATCTGTATGGCTGGGATATGATATGGCTTTTCTTAATGTTATAATCAAACAGCACATCATGAACTTGATGGCAAATTCACATTTGATTCTAGCAGGTAACGCGCAGTATGAAAAGAACTTTTTTGGTTAGGTAAGAATACTAGGAACCAGTATTTAACTGGAGGGGGTACCAAGCTATAAGAGGCCATTCATCCTGATGAGGTTTCTACTGTAACTTGACTAGCCCCAGCCAAATTCAGTTCAACACGCAGTAACAGTCTAAGGGGAATAATCAGAACAATAACAATCTTTTTTAAAGTTATCTCCCTTCGACCAATGTTGGCACTGATATTTCAACGACAGGAAACACGCTAGCCAAAGTAACTGGTCATGTAACAGGTGAACAAACAGCTGGAAAACCTGTCACGATGAAAAGTAAGGCAGAGAGAGAAAATTCTGGATAAATAGCCTGGCTTTAAAGGTTCTTGGCACCTATTAAAAGAGCTAATCACTCATTTTGTACAACCCAAGCCTATAGTCAAAACCAACCAAATGAAAACTTGGGGACCAACTCAGAATTTGACGTGACCTTTTTCAAGGTTTGTGAAAAATTTTGGCTGTTGACCCCCTTTTTTCTTCCCTTTAAAAGATTGGGCAAAAATAGTACTTTAACCTCCATGGGAGAAATTTTCCGAAATCAGTGGTATTTGTAGAATAACACAAAATGTTAACATGACTAAAAAAAGAAAAAACAATAGGTTCCAATAACCTAAAGGCTAACAGCAAAAAGCCCCATTGAACTGCCTTCCTGGATTGCCAACTTGAGTTTGAGTCTGAGTTTGTATTTTACGGCGGGTCAGCACGATTACGGCTATATTACGCCCTCATGGTTACTGTGAACGTTTTTTAGTAGAATTTTCCTATCAATTTTGCCTGGACAGCGGCCGCTAGGCCTACTTTTTTACGATTTTAAAACTGCCAAGGGATTTTTAACGTGCGCAACGTGCACACGGGACCTCCTAGTTTTTCGTCCTTATCCGAGAAGACTAGACGCCGGCTTTCCTACTCTAAAAGCCAGAGTGTGACCGTCCTATCGGCTTCAAAACTGCAACAGGCGTCACTGTTGCAGGGTCACACTCCTAAAATGTGCAGAGACCATGTTTTAGGTAAAACGTTGTAGTACACAAACTGGGAGAAAATGTGAACAATGATTGCCAACAGCTGTCAGCATGTCACAAGATGACAAAGATGATGACAATGGATGATAATGATGATGATCATGATGATTGCTGTATAAGACAAGACACCTCTACGCATACTTTCTCTGTTGCCTTTCAATGACTATAAGACTTCTGACATTATCACTGAATCATACTACATTCCAATTTCACTATGTCATAGTTTTGACGGGGCAGAAGGATAAGGACAAAGAAGAAAAATTTAAATCCTTGGGAAAATAGACTGCAGATATTAACATGTCTTGTGGCCAGTCAAAACGAGGCCCATGTTCCTTTTTGGCTATAACAGGCTACTGGTGCGACAATAAAAGTTTGATGTGTGTACTTTCATTAGGTGAAAAAAATGACTGATTTGTCATTGTTCTAGCTCATACAGTTACTTGAAGTGGAAGGGAGACATTCCATCTAATGGACAAAAAATCGGAGAAATTCAGGATTGAAGAACTATTTTTATACTACATAATTCAGCGGATAAACCTCAAAAAAACTCAAATTTATCCATAATTACTGATCACTTGCCGAAATAATCAATCGTTTTGTGTAGAGAAATGAGTTTAGTCTTGATTGCGACAACTAACACAAATTCGAGATCAGATAGCCCAAATTTCATCATCTCAGTTCCTTGTCTAGCGACATAAGCCTCATTTGACTGGCTGCAAGACACAGTTAAATAAAGGCTGAATGCTCACAATAAAGCATGATGCACCACGGAGTCAGTGCTCAGCTACCACTCTCATAAAACTATGTATAGGGGGTTCAGTTCTTGCTTGGGTGCCAGTGCTTACCTGCTGAAGAAATTGCTCGGAGTAGGCTAAGAACATTGCACAGCATTTCAGGTGGCAGATTCTCATCTTTGAGAAGCATCAGCACTGTTTCTGTCAGGTCAGCTTCCTTCAAGGTTATGGCAGCTTCTCCTGCAGATGGAAATTGAAACAATTCGCTGACCTTTTTTTTTTTTGACATAGTGGCATATGGTGGTATATTTGAGAATTATACCTTGAGGTTACAATGGTATATCAAAACATTGATGAATTACTTGAGTTAGGAAATATTCATCCCTAGCAATTATTATGATGCACAGTGTGTAATTCATCCCTCTGTCAGGAGAAACTGAATGTAGTTCTATGACATATACTATTTTTACATGAGAAGAAAGTGAGGAAAATTGTATGATGTCCCATTGTCAGTGAAGGTAAGCAATACTTATGGTATGTCACAAAATAATGCTCATTTTTCTCTGCTGCTGACTGACACAGAGACTGTCTCATAATACTGAGATCCGGTAGAATTAGCAAAATAACTGACCTTTTGGAAAGACACTGACCGAATTGTCACATTAACTAGGCAAATGGTAAGACAACAAATAAATGAGACAAGATGACAGAACAAAACGTAATGCAATACTGCATACAAAACAATGAATTACATGCAGCTGACAACAGTTCACTACTCGTTTTCAGAGTCCCCATACCCTCAAAGGGGAACCAAACTGTTCTTGACCAAGTACAAACAAAAAAAAATTCAAAAGAACAGTAAAGAGCAACATACCCAAAGCTGTGCTGCATACTATGGTTAGAGCCATTAGGGCCTCATTTTGCATCACTAAATGCTCTGATGTTGCCATGGAAACCAAGTGACCCAGACCCTCAGCACGAACAAGGTTCTGTATAACAGCAATGGAGCGACTGTTCTTGATCAATGATGCCATTACCCTGGTAGCTTCCCCTGAAACAGAATTCCAAGAAAGTGGGATAACAGGTGGGAGGCAGTCATTATGTGATTGGATGCAATACCAAAAAAAAATGGAATTTTCTTTCTGTGGTTCAGTACAATTTATAAGAGGCTCCTGAGCTATGAGCATATAAAAAAACTAAATTGATATTCACATATTATCATCATTTACGACTAGAGACTGGAAGCTTTCACATAAATCAAGCTGCTACAGTTTGCCAGAAGTATGCCACTGATATTCTTAACTTGTAGACATGGCCACAAACACATGATGTGAAGAAAATCTACTAGTCAAATAAAAATTAAATTTAGAAAATGTTTTTTCACCCTCACTTCACAATACTGCTTAGAGCTCTCAGATTACCTTTGACCCCTGCGTGTGCCTCCACCCCACACCAGTCACTGAGACATTCCAAGAAGGCACGTTCTTGACCTAGCCTAATTGCCGCCGCCTCTGAAAACACCAAGCAAAAATCATTCAAGACAAATAAACACGGGAAGAAGAAATCAAAAGAAAGAATTTCATTTTTCCATTCTGAAGGCTAAAAACTTTACACCATATCAACATGCTCCGATGAACTAAAGTAACTAATTTTCTCTGACTGGTGCTGCTGTAAAAACTTGTATCAAATGTTCTGAATAGAATATGCGGTTTCAGAGAGATGCCATTAAAAATGGGTGTTGAAAATCCTCCTTGATCCTATAATGATCAACTTTGCTCTGCATTTGTCACTGTCTTGCAGCCACTGAATATAACTTTTTTGACTTACCATTACTGTTATGACATGAAAGCATATTGTGTGTCATGATGTGAAAAAAAAATTTTGACCATGGTTGCTTTTTTTTCAGTGAATTGCAATAACCCCCACAGAGCTCATGGTCTCACTCAACAAATTTACATCTTAAGAGAGGCCATACGACTGAGAGGGTAATTTACTTGACAAGGCAGTGTTATATAAAATGTTTATCACAATACATGACTCACCTTGCCCCTCGATCAACATGCGTAGAACTCCTAACAGCTTAAAGATAACCGCCATCACTTCAGAGTGGATCAGTGCCAAGCATGCATCCATCACACCAGCTTCCAGAAGTATAGGCTTGTTGGCCGCTGCAAGAGTTGAATGTTTACTGTTTAGGCTCAAGACCTCAAGGCTGTTTGTTCGATCTCTCCATAGTAACATTTTAAATGTTTTGGAGAAGCATGCTATTCATACTTCATCAGTCCACTAGTCTATAAACTGGGTACTTGGCTACTGGCAATGAAGGTTATTGTCTAAATGCTGTTGATTAGTGTCTGTAATATGATGGCAAAACTGTTTTTTCCCTAAAGAGTTGATAATGGCACAAACAGATCCAGGCTGCTGGACTAGTAATCATAACATGATGTCATGGGCAATACTAAGGTACGCAATAGAGTGAAAGCTCCAGATTTGTAAGATCAATAATGACAGTCATAAAAAGGACACAATGTAAATCTTCATTATTACAATTAATACTGCAAACAGCATGAATTCTTTGAACAAAAGTGTCACAGCTGATCTTAACCTACCCAGAATCACCCGGAAATAACTGCTGGGCATTATAAAACTGAACCTCAGAGCAGTTTGGCAGCTCATGTGATACTTCTTAAATTTTGTGCTCAAAAAATGTTCTTACCATACCTGCCAATGAGAAGCTGTCATATCAGCTAATACTGCACAACTCAAATGGGTATCTTGCACTGACAAGATTAGCACATATGTATTCTGTAAGACCCACTCCTCATTCAACAATTCATCATGAACCTCCACTATAGGCCATGCATTTTACTCTGTTCAGCTTTTCCAAAATGGTCACCATTTATTCCTGATCTAATCTGGCCTTTCCCCATCCCTCACTATGCTGGGAAAATCTTGGGAAATAAGACCAATCAAGATAACTCTTTTTCAATTCTTCTAGATGGCTAAAACTCCTTCTAACACTGAATACTGGATGCACATTGCATGTCAGCAGCACATTGTGGTGGTCAGTATCAGAGCTTACAATCAAATATCCATGGATCTGCTAAATCATTTCATATTAGGTTTATTAATTAATATTTCACTAGCCCTGGTGTGGACATTAACCAAGTCTTTGTCTGGCCAAACTGAGTATGTCTGGGGTGTGGGTTGCTAGCAAGAGGGCTGATTTATTACAACTGTGAGAGAAACTACAGTTTAATCCCTTGTAGGGGATTGAGAAATGCTTTGTAATGGGCAAATTTTTCATGAGATTAATGCTAGTTCCATGCAGTAGGCATAGAAAAAGATAATGTCAAAGCACTGATGTTTCAACTTGCAAATCTTTTCATGCTGTCAGTTTTTGTAATAAATGTGTTTGAGTGTCCACTGTGTGTCCATAAGGAAGTGACCAGGGTAATAACACTGTCATTAAGGAAGCCTTAGAGTGTGCCGACACAAGTTTCACAACCCTACACACTTTTCAAATATGGGATTCTGTGCTGGGAAATCTACTACTCACGTGGTATGGCCAAGTTTCTCAATGTGCTCAACACAGCATGCTGCAGAGTAAAACTAGACCCCGGTGCTGCACTCGCTCTTAGGATAGAAGTCAACTTCTCCACTATTCCTTTCTCCACCAGCTGTTGACAATAGGCATCTGGGAAAACAACAAATAAAGCACTAAATATCATACTGACTAAATAGACTCGGACAAAAACCCATTATATGAGCACATCAGTGCAACAACCTTGTAACAAACAATTTCTATAGGCGAGTGAAAAAACTGTTTCATTTCTCAGTGCATGGCCTAACATGTAGCAAACTCAGAGTTTATGCAGTGGTGCCTTAAGATATTTACTCTCGTAACACGAGGTATCCCAGGTTCAGCTTCTGGCTGCACGCAGTGCTGGGTAAGGAGATGTGAATTTCTTCTATTTTCATATTCAACCACAGCAAGTGGATGAAAAACCTAATTCCATCACTGCACCATAAGGGTTAATACAATATGCTACTGTAAAAAGTACATGAAATATCTCTCTCTCGCGCACGCACGCACACACACACACACACACACACAACAAATCAATCTTGAAATAAAGCAGATACAGGGTTATTGCACCCATGTAGTAAACATGAAACCCTGGCTATTCCAAAACATTTTGCAAGTCCCTAAGTGACTGCTGGGCTAGAACACATCGATACTGCAAAATCTGTTTGATAATGAAACAAGTTAGTGCATCCCATGAATTTCTTACTACACATGTTCAGGTGTATTTCAGTGGACCTTGCTCCATAATGGCCAAACAATGACGTGGATCCCAAATTAATTTGTGCCAGTAATTTATCATATGAGGCAGGGACAGACAAACATGAGATTGGCACAGCTAAGCACATACTGAACACACATTTTTTTAACAGAACAACAACTGAACACTAAAGAACGCAGTGACCAAAGTCCGGTATGAGAGGCATAAAAATCCTTCACGACAACATCCCAGCCAATAAAGCAGCCAAAACATTGGACATCCTTAAAACCCATAAAGTTCAAATTTTGCCCCATCCTCCCTACTCCCCAGATAATGCTCCCTGCGATTTTTTTCCCTTTCCCAACCCTAATAAAAACACCTTGCAGGCTGCCAATTTGCATCAAAGTCAGCCCTGGGAAGTGCTGTTTTTCAGTGTCTCCGGCATATACCCAAAGAAGATTACAAAAAGACATTCAAAAAATTGGATTAAAAGGCTTTATAGATGTTGGAGGGGAATACTTTGAAAATACAAATAAAAATAAATGACTTTCCGCTCCAGTTTCAGGTTCAGTCTCATGTTTGTCTTAAAGAGCTTTGGACTTTGAAGTTGATGAGTTGTTCTCGTGTCTTGAGTTTATAGTAACAGGGACAGTTTCTTCTTAGTTTAAAAATGAATCATTATCAGAAAGTGCAAAGCTATTTTGAAAACAGATCTGACATTCATGACATATATGTTTTCTATAAGTTTATAAATCTGGCTTTTCAGCAAACAGATGAATCCAATCTCACTCCCCCTATAACAAAAACATAAATGCAAGCTTAAATTGCAGAAATATAAACAGTGAGAAGCCCTCACCTCTCCTGGCAAAATTCCCAATAGCCAGAGTGCCAAGTGTTTTTAAACTGTCTTTTTCTGAGTTTAACCACTCCAAGGATTGTAAAAACACAGCTCCTTCTCCAGATGCATACAGCTTCTCCATGCTTGTGTCTAGAAAAGACAGAAAGTCAGCAGAATATCTATGAGGATGAATTTCATTGTTTGAGGCCTCTGGATTAGTATCAAAGGTCTACAAGATATAAATGATGAATGCTGTATGTGCATTTAGACAGGATTTATATGCCGGGTGACATAATCAATTTAATACTGCAGAAGGAGGAAGGAAACTGAAACAGGCTGCAAAGTCAACAAAATTACTTTCTACAATATTTAGACAGATGTCAACATCAAGACCATAACCACAACCACCACTTTCATCAAAACACCAAGAATTACTAATATTATTCTGTGACACTTTTATTTACACTATGTCCAACATTAACATCATCACCACCTACAATCTTTTTCATCATGTTACCATCAGTGATAAAGGTCACCCACCTCCAACTAAAATTGATATCAATACATCTGATGCTAGTTTGACCACCTCAGGACTGTGAAATTCTGACTGGGCAAGGCTGACCAATGACTGGCACAGACCGTTGTCCGCTGCTTTGTCTTTGGCCGCTTCTGCAAAATGAATATCGAATGTATATGTGTTTGGTAAATTATACACCACAAGCATTTAAGAACACCAGCAATTCATCATCTGGCACAGGCTGTAGAAGAGTAGACAGCATAGGATCAAGACAACAACATATTGCAAGCATCCAACTCCTCAACTGCTGAACACTCTTTGGCTGGCCAGGGTGATTCCTAACTGACAACTATTTCAACCTATGCTATTAGCAGATCTATAAAAACAAGGCAAGAAGTGAAACAGAAAATTCAACAAAGCTGCAGTGACTGAGCACAAATCAATATTAAATATTCTGATGGCCCTTTCAAAGAGTTTATCTTGTCTGCACAAGAATGGTGTAAGTAAATAACGAATCACCACATCAACTGCTCTTCACATTAAAATCTGCTCTGCTTGACAGCCCAGTTCTTTTGTATTACAACAGCTGGGTTCTAGTCAGCGACTTCTGTATTGCAAAAAATGAGTACATTAGTTAGTGCAATGCCCCCTATTAAGAAGCCACTATGCTGCCATCTGTTACATACCAGACTCTGTGAGAGAAGCAAGCAGATCCAGGATCATCTCCATCAAATGTTCTCCACCAGACTTGTCTATCAGCTTCTTGAATGTGTCCAGAAGTCCTGAACTACTGGCTGCTGCCTTGCCCGAGTCTGGAAACAGACAGTACCAGATATATTATACGGCCAGAAATGCTGTCTTTAAACAGGTATGTGAGTTGGAAAAGGGAGGAAGGGAAAGATGGATGGTTGGAGATAAATGGACAGAAGAAACATGTTGTGTTAATGGGTTGGATGGACACCAGCCAGACTAAATGAATGAATGGATGGACGGACAGACAGATGGACGATGGATGGATGGATGGATGGATGGATGGATGGATGGATGGATGGACAGACAGACAGACAGACCAGCACTAACCTGATTCAGTAATACTGCCAATGGTAAGTAATGCCATATTGGTGAGATCCTCATCGTCTATATGACTACAGATGCACTCATTAAGATGTTCCAATACGTTGGCCTCTATTGCTCTCTCTTGCAATAGTTCTGTAAACAAAAAAAAAGTAAAAAGGCACTTTATTCTTGCCCCATAATGTATTCTTGATAAAAATCAGCACAGATTCAAAGTGAGCCATGAATAAAACAGGACTCAAAAACCTCAAAGCTCTTCCAGGAGTGAAAGGTATCACAATGCAAACAGTAACAATAGCACCTTCGAGAAAAAAAAATGTTAGCAGGATAAGAAACGTCAAAACTTCTTAATGATTAAAGAAATACTATGGTGAGACATAGTGAAAAGATGATGTTTGCTTAATGGAAGCGGACACAGGGAAGGGTTTAGGCTGCTACGCTGAGGAAAAGTAGTAGAAACATACTGACATTTCTAACATATCATAAAACTGCATTTTCAGCAATCTTATATGGTCACCCTCATTCCACATTTGTCCAAGTCATTTTTATATTACTATGATCTTCCATTTAACTTCATTTTCCTGTTAAAACAACACAGAGCTTTGGTTGTTTCTTATATACCCCATTTTACAAGCTAATCCACATCTGCCTCATTGTTTTGCTTTGAGCAGCAGGTTGAGGGCGCTCAATTTCTCAAAACCTCAAAACATGACTTAGCCAAACGTGGAATGAGCGTGGCGATATGTTTGAGCGCGACGTGTTCAAATTTCATAAACATGGGTTACAGCGGTACACACGTTTGTCGATAAGATCAGTTTTAGTATCCCCACTTCAGTTCTAGCTGTTGACTGGAGGTAAAACCACAAAATACAGAAAATTGCTTGAAATGAGTGGACACAGAAAATAATGAATGAAGATCCGCGTGCGTTTTGGACATGTGGGTTAGAAAGGAATGGTGAATGTCTACGATGACTAGTGGCGGACCGATTCCTGAATTTTTTTAAGGGTTTAAATCAGTTTCGATATCCTAATATACCCAATACTGAATCGGAATTCCTAAATAGTGGAGGTATCGATAGTCATTACCGGTACTGCCCAACACAAGCTATGACTGACAGGCTGTTCAGCAGGTGTTCCTTGCCACTGACAAGGAAGTTTATCCTGTTATGACAACGTGCAATCACATTCATACATTTTCTGCTCATCTTTCCACTGGCAAAGAGCAAAGAATTTTGCAGATGTGTGTGTGTGTGTGTGTGCTCGCACGTGCGCGCGTGCATGTGTACGTCCCCGCGCGCATATGTGCGAAAGTATGTAAGCGTAACTTATCATATTGTAAAAATATATATATTTCGCTGAGAGATGGTCTAAATTCTTATGTGTTAATGATAATATGCCCCTATGTGTGGACGTTTCATTGTGTGCTTCCGGTTTCCGGCTTCCCGGAAGTGTTTGACAGTGTGAAACTTATCAAGGAAAGAATTTTTCATACTCCGATTCCACTGACAGAGCTAAAGTTATTACGGTTTGAGCGCTCCAGTGTGGTGTGACCGCCTGCATGCGTGAATGTGTGATACACAACCCCATGGATGGATGGATGGATGGATGGATGGATGGGATGGAATTTTCGAAGCACACAGATCTACGAGTATACACATTAATGAGACTTCATTAGCCTCTTTGCAATGTGCGACGTACATGTACGTCCTTACCCTTACCGGCAATATCACGGGGCTCTCCCATAGAGCGTTTGGTGTAGGCAAAGATTATTTCAGCTCTTTGATGTGGCATTTTCTTTTTATCTTAGTGAAGCCTGGGCCAAGAAAAAGCAATTTTATGATGAATTCACTTCTACTACATATTATTTTACCACGATGATATTTGTAAACAGACGCAGACAGGGCACCCTGACCTGTCTGTATTCGATTTTAACGGGTTGTCTGTCAATAAATAAATAAATAAATAAATATAGGGAAGCTGTGTAGTCGTTGGTGTAGGGTAAAGGCAACACAGCACTAAGTTGGAGTGTTCCCGGATATTGCCATCACTGGTTAAATAAAAAACATGACCTAGCGAGTGCTCTGCTTCTGCCACCTAAGACCAAAAAGAAGACACTTAAAAAAAGATCCTTTAAATGCCTGGGCGTTATTCCAAGACTGGGTTTGGAAAACACTCCAGCTGTTTACTCTATGGCTTCCAGTTTCACTAGAACAACTGGATAACGATGTGCGCAACACATTACAGGGACCTTCAGCCAGCCAGGTGAAACTGTCACTACTTTCAACACGGCCATTTGTTTAGCTCAGCACTTTCATTTGTCCCTGGCAGCCATGAAAGACGACCGACGACTACTTTTCAAACGCGATACCGTGTGCTGACAGTTCTGATACTGTACCTTAGGAACAACAACAACAACAACAACGACAACAAAACCAGTTTCAACAGCTACAATCCTAAAAAAAATGACAAATTTAATGTGAAATTGTCACACTACAAGTGGCAAACAGCGCCACAAACGCAGTAACTGCAGAAATCTTACAAAGTGGGCGACAAGAACAACAATTACATGGAGTACTCAGAGAAACTTTGTAGATCGTTAGTGTGTAATGAAGCGATTACATTCCCACTTGTAAATTTTTTTGCGAAAGACGTAAAAAAAACCCAAAAACAACCAATTTACGCAGTACGCTTTGTGGTGGAAATTAGGACTGAAGTACAGTCGACTCCGCTTAAACTCAATCCGGATAATCGCCAATTTCGCTTAATAGTAACACTTCCACGTAAAAAAAAAAGCTTTTTTCTTAATAAAAAAAAGTCAGAGAATGATCGCAACTTCGTTTAATCGCAAATTTGTATGAATTTCCCTGGAGTTTGGAGTTAAGAGGGTTGACTGTATTGCGGGGGTGGGGAAACGCAGAACTTTACACAACAAAATTTGCTAACGAAGTAGGATAATGGGCTCTGCGTGAAAGAGAAGCGTAAGGTTAAGAAGAAGGTGACAGGGGAAAGGAAAACAGGGAAAACCGACAGAAGTGAGGAGAAGTGCGAACACAGAGATTTAAATGACTCACGTCAGTTTATTTCTAAGCTTCCAATCACTCAACAGTAAGATATCCATTATGGTGAGTTTGCCTTGGTAGAGTCAGCATAGAATTTCTTATCTTTGAAATTTGAA
This sequence comes from Ellobium chinense, assembly GCA_033807755.1. Lineage (NCBI taxonomy): Eukaryota > Metazoa > Mollusca > Gastropoda > Ellobiida > Ellobiidae > Ellobium > Ellobium chinense. The sequence continues at coordinate 564,730 of JAWQUT010000169.1, forward strand.
TCTCTTACATCATGGCGGAGGTGGGCAGGCACAATATGGAATTTCTTGGTGTTGCATCCGTACTGCACGTTACTAATTGGAATCAGATGGAAGTTTCACGTTCTGTACGTAACGAGGAAGAAGATCGCAAAATAAGGAAAATACCATATGGGTCTTCTTGTCTCTGCCATAACGGTCCCTAAAAGATCCCAACTTAAAAATAAAAGCTCTCTATTATTACAGAATTTAGCATTACGACCTCGTTTGTGGTCTGCTAATACGCTAAATGCCATTTATACTGTAGCTCCACCCATCGTGTTAATGATGTCCTAATAGTTCAAGTTTACTGGAGTTTCCGTGATTTCGAATAATCGATCATCGACTGAACGATCAGTCGGTCGATCAGTCGGTCGGTCAACCAGTCAGTCAGTCAGCCAGCCAGTCAGCCAGCCAGCCAGCCAGCCTGCCAGCCAGCCAGCCAGCCAGCCAGCCAGTCAGTCAGTCAGTCAGTCAGTCAGTCAGTCAGTCAATCAATCAATCAATCAATCAATCAATCAGGTTCGAAAGACGCTCAAGCTTGAGTAGTTTTTCCTTCTTGTATTTCTGGCATTTCCTTTTGCAGTCTATTTCTGATATTTCTTAATGCGGTCTACTCATGGTGTTTCTTACTGCAATTTCACTTTCAATTTTTTTTTTGTTTGAAAAGGTTAAATAAACTGGCAAACGTTAATTAGAGAAAATGCCGCACGTGCAGTTACAAAGCAATCAAAATATTTTACGCCTGAAAATATGTTAAAACCTTAAAACTATGCCCGAAAAAAAGTGGAAATGAAAATGATAAAAATATTTTATAAAAAAACATTCGAACAGAAGAAAAACATACCACTAATTTGATGATGCTGATGTTTACCGAAAAGTGATGAAAATGTTAGCAAGGAAAGAAAGCTATTTAACGAAGGGGAATACATGGATAGGACTGGCACATGCCCAAAGCCTAAGCGTTTATCAACTTTAGAAAAAAATTGCTTTCCGTTCCATAAATGTATCAGATTAAACTATTTTTGACGGAGACTATTGCTTTGGACGTGTTAATTGGCCCAGAGCATGTGAACAGGACTAGGGAAAGGTGTGGATGAAAGTGGCTGGTACCGCCGATACACTGACACCTAATCGAACCTGATCTGACGAGTGAAGGCGAAAACAAAGCAGGAATAGTCCGCCCCCCCCCCCCCNNNNCCCAAAAAAAAAAAAAACGTGCAATAAAAACAGTCAAAACTTTTGTAAACTGAAACTGCCCCGCATATGCGATAAAAGGTGTCAGAATTATGTGTAAGTTAAAAAAATCTGTGTTGGTCAACTGTTAAGAAGAGTAAACATTTACTAAACAGTGCACTTTTTATTTAGCCACCCAAAATAATAGTTATATCCACCGCCACGGGCAGGCGGAAGTAAAATTCTGAGCAGCTGACAGACACAAATGATAATGTTTCAGTTACAGAGTTTATTATTGTTCTGTGTTGGCAGTGATAGTGGTGAATTTGGCACTTAAAGAAAATAGAGACAGGAAGCGAGAGAGACACAGGTAAGAAAGAAAAAAAAAAGGAGAATCTGAGCTGGGCAGATTAAAAATTGGCAAAAACAGAAAACAGCCCTGAAGATTTTTTTATAGATAGGCCTACTTAGTTCAGCTTCTATAGTAATCCCAGAGAATCTTTGCGCTGTTTTTGATGAGGGCAAAATATTGACTCCTGCATTGTTTTTGACGCCTTCGGTTATAACGATCACTTTCATACATATTCTCATCACCCTGCTGACAGGAGAGAAAAAAAAAATCTTAAAAGCCCTTAGGAACATTATGATTGATGAGCGGGTGATAGGGTGGAGAGGCTGCGAGTCCTTGGGGTCAGCCAAAGCGCTACAGCAAAGGAAGAAACGGCTGGGCAGTGGGCAGAGCAGAGCCCACTATCATCAAATGCTGACTGGCGCCGCAAGCAAGAAAACTTTGGTCCAGATACTGACACGGATGGCGGAGTGGCAATGGACCTGTCCTAACTGTGATCACGTCCACTGTACAATTAAGGAATGCAGTCGTCTCATCATCGGGATCTACCGAAAAGACTGTCCAGGGATGACCATTCATATTTCCTGCACATCTGACCTTCCCACTGCGAAAGGCCACAGCGGTTACTCACTTGTCAAACACTGAGCCCTAGGGACATACTGTAGAAAACTCCTTCTATTGGTGAATTTATGTTGCCTGCCTGCCTGCCTGCCAACCTGCATGTCTGTCTGACTGTCTGTCTGTTAGCCTGCCTGCCGGCCTGCCTGTCTGGCTGTTTGTCCATTTGGTAATGTGTCTATCTGGAAGTCTGGCAGACAATAAACGCGATCGACTTGTCTCGACATAGAGGAAAAGGCCAGGGATAATTAAGGACAAAAACACTGCTTTGAATGGGTTACCCCCTCCCCCCCACACCTTTTTTTTTTCTTTTTTTTTATATATTATTATATAAAAGCGATTCTCATGATATGATAATATCGGGCTTCCTTCACGCGGAAGAATGATCCAGCCGGGATGAAAGAGGGGGAGGAGGAGTCAAGTGTAAGGAAGCAGTGTTTTGAATTAGGTGATGGCAAGAGGGCAATGTACTGAATTACGGCTTCATGGCACGAAGAAGCCAAGCAACGAGCTGGCAACTTCTCAACACAGTTTTGAACTTCTTGCCAACACGTTCCACCAAACCTGTGTATTGTGATGTTCCCACCCTCTCCCCTCTCTCTACAATATTGCAAGTCCCTCTCAGGACAAGAAGAAAAAAAAACAGAAAGACACTTGGAAGTCATGACTCAGGTATGGCCCACCCCAAAGAGTGTCCCATAGTCAAAAGGGCAAAGACACTTGCTAGACCGGGGTATGTTCTCAAGATCTGTTGCTTCGCTGTCCGAGCTACTGAGCTTCTGTCTACGACTATTATAAAATTGTATCGAGTCCACATTATTCAATTAGGCCTTTAACAAATGCAAACAAATTTAATGTACAACCTGCAAACGAGTGAACAAACCAGACCTATATTTCTTTTTTATGACAGTGTAGAGATCTATTGCATGTTTCAAACTCCTGCACAACCACTCTTCTAATATAAAACTGTATAAACACATTTAGTGAAAAATAAGTTTATTCCCACTGTGACGATGTTACAAAAATGGACGAACGTAGAGCTATTATTGGACAGTACATAAGTAGACAAACAATAAGTAATAATAATATGCAATCGGACTTGGTCGAGCGACCGACTGTCTATGATGACCACCTGCGGAAGCGACCGGTACCATGCACGAGAGTTCACTTTCCCTATATATTTAATCTGTTTATAGCCACATCTTGTCTATGACGACTACTTTCTATGGCCACCCGCTTCAAGGATGGCCATGCATTTTTCCTGTATTATATTCAACCTGCTTAACGCAAACACCTGTCTAAGGCGACTACTTTTATCAACAACTAACGGTGGTCGCCATTCACAGGGCTGACTATGTCCCTAGATCAGGTCTTCCTCATGTTAACAAGTAGATGTGAGATGTGTTCTAATGGTTTCTCCCTGGAGCTCCTTTACTATCAATTACCAAGGCGTATGTAGTGTTAGGCCCATGCTACACCGCTATTTCGCTAATGTAATGTAACGTTCAGTTATCTTCAAGGCTACTTGCTTGACAACACAGAAGTTTGTCTGCAAGTCTGCCTGCCTGTTGTCTGCACTCCTCGTTATCTCTCTCATACACATAAAACATACAGACAACTCACGACTCCTTGCACTGGCCTCTGTTGAACTTCAGTGCAAACTCAATTTTAACACCACTTAACTTCTTAAGATTTCAACCTCCACATACTTCCCGTTTCCAAAATAAAATAAACAACCTTCTTAAAAATAGGCGCAATGTGTCTTTCCATATAACCACAGGTAGCGAGTGAGCAGTGTGCATTCATAGGTGCGACTCNGGAATGCAGGTAAATAATAACGTGTTCTCTTATTATGAATGAGTATATCTACCTTTGTGTGGAGAAGGAGAACGAGAAAGACAGAGAGAAAGATAGAGAAACAGAGAAAAGAGAGAAGAAGAAAAGAGAGAAATACAAGCGAGAGGAAAAAGAAAAGAAAAGAGACAGTGAGAAAGAAAAGAGAGAAGGGGAAAAGAAGAGATGCAAGAGAATATAAGAGAGAGAGAGACAGACAGAGAGAGACAGAGAGAGAGAGAGTGAGAGAGTAAATAAGAAAGAGAGGGAAAGCGTTGTGGATTAGAAGAAAAAGGATGGTGAAACTCAAGTAATGTATAATATCAATACAGTAAGACCTCAAAACACTGAATCCCATATACTCGAAAAATCCATAATAATATAGTGCTTGCAATGGTCTAGTCTCTTCATTCTATATCATATCTTCTCACCAGTTCCAACTCTTCACAACCTCTACAAACTAGTACCCAGTAACTTCAGTTAGAGAGATCCTACTGGTTATGAAAGGAGTGCGTGCGTCCGTGTGTGTGTGTGTGTGTGTGTGTGTGTGTGTGTGTGTGTGTGTGTGTGTGTGTGTGTGTGTGTGTGTGTGTGTGTGCGTGTGTGTGCGCGCGCTTGCGCATGTCAGGTAAGTTATGTTGGAGAGGGGAAGGGGTAAGCTTGTGTACAAGCATACAAAAAAAAAAAATTAACAGCATGTCAGTGAACGAGCTTCAATAGTTGTGTCTCAGTAGGCGTATGAACTTCAAACGGTATTAACATTAAATTATCTGTGACAGTCTGCGCATGAAATCGACTTTCACAAGCAGTCGTAAAACAATGTGCTTTGCAGAACACGTTGAAACTGAACAGACTGGATGCTAGCTAACTTCACTGCTTTTATTCCTCAAATACTCGCTTGCTTGCCATCTTATCAGGCCGACGTATTATTTCATACCTTCTCATCTTGGAATGGGCGATCCCAATTCCAGAAGTCAGTTCTCGATTTCATACAAGGAATCGATTAAAATCAATTTGAGACACTGGAAGTGAATCGATTACAAGTACTTCAATAAAACTACACAATTCACTGAAACTCAGAAGTTATTACGCAGACATCTTGACTCTCTTCTTTTTCTTCCATTTACGTAGTATTATTATGATAAAATTCCAAGTTTTACTGGACTAAACACAAATAAATGGCAAAAATCCGTACAACTCTCCACACCAAAGTTATCTGGCAGTGCAAATTGCAATTTTGCTCGAATAGATGATCAAATTTTCACTCTTTGCAGAGACTCATTAGAACACCAGGGACTCCCAACCTTGGGTTTCGCATAGACCCTTACTACAACCAATCACTGGCTGTCCTCGTTAGCCATCCTGTCGTCCCGATCCCGTCAGTTCTCATGGAAGCTATTATAAATACACAATGGTTATAAGGTGAACTTTCCTTTATCGTTAGCCCCTAAAACGTTACTTATATGTTCCAGATTGATTACCTAGCGCCCCAACTGTTCTCCCCTACCTCATATCCTTACTTGTAACCCGCTAAATCTGGCCAATACTTGGAATCGTACTCGAATCTTCCGAATCCGGATTCCAATGTACTTGGAACTGAATTCGATTCCAGAATCTGTGGAATCACCCGTCTCCTGTCTGAACTCACTAATGACATCATAATCCTGGCAACGATATCATGCACGAGGACAACTTACACCTACAACACATTATCGGCAACAACTGGCCGGACTTAACATTGTTCCCTGGCGGAATCAGACTGGTTGATTTGGTCCTTTGCAGGGGGTGGGTTTGGAGGAGCGAGAGGAGAGGGAGACTTCATCAGCGACCGGTGGGATGGCGCCCACGGTGGCACTTTCAGTGACAAAGAGAAAGAAAAGGAAGGAAGAAGAAGAGGGAAGAACTAGAAAATGGAGCAACAGAAAAACACAGGAGAAAGAATGGAGACTCCAAGTAAACGTTGTGCTGTTGGACGGTAGAAGGCGCCATTTTAAAGAGGGAGAGAAGGAGAAAGGTGGCGCCAAATTTTACTTAGGCTCTGGACACGAGATACCCTTGTGGTACCATCTCTTCCAACCCGCTCACCTCCCCATCCCTTTCGTGACCTCCCCTCTCAACCCTCACACAATTCTAAAAAAACCAGGACACAGATCGTGTTGGCGAGACAAAAATGAAATTAATTCGCCATTCATATTTTTCCCGTGGGCTGAGCAGTGTTGCCTGGCTGGCACCTAAAGCGCCAAATTTGGCTTCTTTTCAGCTTCTCGGCGTTTTGGTTTTTTTTGTTACGCCATGGCGCCTGGCGATTTTTATTTTTTTGGAAGTGAAACCAGCAGACTTATGTATGTTTAATTGAGAACTTGCCCGAGAGAACTTTGAAACATAAACTCTGAAACCGAGGTGCTTTTTCAAGCATGGTTTGGCTCCTTCATAAAATCTGACTTGGCAGCACTCGAGCTGAACAACCCAGGCCAGAGATCTGAAGATAATGAAGTTCCAAACAAATTCCTCAGGTCTGTTGAGGCAGGGCAATAAAATGGTGGCAATGGTAGGTTTTTGGCAAAATAAATAGTGCATTAGAGCGGTTGCCCTATTTGGTGACTACCCCAAAGCCCAAATATAACTTCCCTAGATGAAGGAGACTATGAATGGGTGAGTATAATATTCCGATCACATTAAAAACTCCCTACAGGAAAGGATGCCTATAATAAAGGAACTAACAATGGAACGGGAATAAAACTTTACATACTTTAACAACTGTCTAACATTTATTTCTGAAGTTAAGGACATAATTTCCTGAAGTTTGCAACTTACCACCGTTTGAGGAAAGCTGAGTAGGGCAAATCACCATCACTTGCTCCATAATATAGTGGGGAGTGTTTAATCCCATCCATTTAGGTCTATTTGAAGGGTGGCGGTACAAAATGTTATGTGGATCCCTATCATTCCAAGCACCGCGGATTTGGGAGAGAGAGAGTGAGAGAGAGGGGAGGGAGGGAAGGAGAGAGAGNGCAAAAAAAAATGATGAAACGCTGGACGGTTGGAAAAGTTAAAAATTTGCGACATAACAAAACACTGACTTCCTTATCCGAAGACAATATTTTACAACGCGTTTTTCATTTTTTTTTTAAAGTGGGGGCTTGGGGGGCTGGGGGTGGGAGAAAGGAAAGGGGGAGGGG
>JAWQUT010000169.1:578545-593086 GCA_033807755.1 Ellobium chinense
AACCCCCGCGTCAGACACGTCCATCATCAGTTCCCTGTGATCTGCGTCATTTCGCAAAACCGCCGAGGCCAAAATTACTCTAATGGATCTGACTCTAGACTAGATCTAATGGAGGAGAGAAACAGACCGTTCAATCGCTATCCGTGTATTATGTCCGCCACAGCTGACAGAATGTTAGAGACGAGACAGAGAATGATGGGGAAGGGAATAAAAAGACTAACAAGCAAAAACACCAGCAGCGTAGTGGTAGTGATGGTGGTTTGGGAAGGGGGATGATTGTAGTGGCAAAACCTTAACCGCAACAGACGGGGAACAACATCAGCAGAAATAGAAGTAGCAGTAATAGCAGCAGCAGCAGCATCATCATTGTCTCAAATAATATGCCACAGTTCGTAATAACCAGTTTTGCTATGTTTAGCCAGAAACTCGATTAAAACGCAGCAACTGGAAATGAGCTAGCAATACAAATGTTTACAGCGTGTACGGTGACAGGAGGCAGAAAATAAAATGCCTGAGAGATAAAGCACAAAGCGAAAAGAAAGAGAGAAAGACAAACAGACAGAATGAACGAAAGAAGCACACACAAAAAAATATATATGATAGAATGAGAATGAGGTGAGGCTTGAATGCAAACCTTTGGCGGAACTGTTCGTCTCTCAATATTGCCTGAAATTAATGGTAGCAAGCTGATGCTGCTGGCGATACGGGATCCTTGTTGCCATTTGCGTTAGAAAGTGAGATCTCGTTTATTTTGGAAGCGCATTCATACCGCTGATTACCTTCGCTGATTGGTGCGAAGCCTTGTTCAAACCTTGCATCTTTGACACAGGGAGCGAGATTTGATGACCACAGTCACACTACCGTTTTCTCCTAACTTCATTAGTTAAAGATTCAAGATTGTTTATTTAGGCAAAAGCCAACCACGTATCAATAAATACTTCAAATTGTTAAGAAGTGTGGTCTCAAATAATCTTTCGATATTTTCGGGGTATCGATATCTCTTTTTTTCCCAGATCATGAAAACAGAAGAATACAGTCACATCAGTGATCAGATAAATTACCTCCTCGTATTTTGTGATCTTATCTTTTATATTTGTATTTTTCTTTCATCCAAATAATCAAGTTGTGTTGAAGTTTTCCTCAAAAGTGCGTAGCTGGAAGACAGGATATGATGTAGCCTTTCTGTGTTAGTTATAGCAAGTTCTGCTTCGGTACTATGAAAATATTGAAAAACTAGTCGGGATCACATTGGTATGTAGCGTTCGAACCTGCACAAACTTGTAACTTTGTCAACTTTTTTTTTTCTTGCCGAACGAAACAACATCATCGCACTACACACAGTTCCATAATATAATGTGTTCTGTTCTCTAGTCTAGAATTCAACGAAAATCCTCTCTATAGAACTTCATCATAGTGAACAGTAACGGCAGAGCAGACAACAGTATAACTACTGTATATCATGTTGATAAACGGTGCTTATTTTCACTTTTATTCCACAAAAATTGTTGTAATATGTAATTACATTTACAGTCAGACACAGAAAATACACTAAGGGGTAACTGAGAGGATTTNGGGGGGGGGGGGGGAGGCTGCATGTTTATCCAGTTAAGCGAGACTTTAACCTTTTGAGGCGGAACAAGAAGAAATACGCCATCAAGTCCTACATCAAGTCCTACAAAACCACGAGTTAGTTACTAATAATTAATCAACAGAATGTATAGTTCTACTAAATTCTTCATATTTTTTTATCATTTCAGGGAAGGTGATTAGCCAATTGAGAGCTTGCGCATTAACGATGGGATCTCTTACCACCGTAAGAATTACATTGACTCTGCATGTGGAACGCCAATAAGAATGCAGTCAGCACCGATGCACTATTTTCTTACGACGGTAACAGATCACACCGTTACTGCGCAAGCACTCAAATGAAAGACAATATCGAGGTTATTCATGGGTTTTCCCAACCACAAGCTGAACTAATCGAGTGCAGTGATTTTCATTATCATGTTCTATCAAATACATGTATCATCAACGCGCAAGCACCAAATTCATTTTATCGGAAGGGTTTCTTTATCCTGCCACTCTTCAACCCTGGTCCTCTGTCCATCTCTCTCTCTATCTCTCTCTCTCTCTCCCTCTCTCTCTCTCTCTCGCTCACCCACTCACTCACTCACTCACTCACTCACTCACTCACTCACTCACTCACTCACCCACCCACCACACTCTACGTCCACATGCAAAGACACATAATCCTAAATGTCAGGGAGGAATATGACACTTCATGAATATGCATTATATGTTGTGAGCACTAGACTGGACAGGCGTATAATGAAATGTAGGGAAAACCTAGCCAAAATGATGGGGGAGGGATGAAGAAGGGATAGAGGGAAGGGATAGAGCGAGAGATCGGGGGAGGGATAGGGAGGGTGAAAAACAATTAGAAAGAGGAGAGGGGAGAGGGAAGAAGGTTCAACCATAACCTTTCAAGACTTCTTTTTTTAGGTTATTGATTGGAAGCACTGATGGGTTTTTGTTTGTTGTTGTTGGTTTGTCTCTGATACCCACTGGGTGATAAAATGAGCAATATGACCTTTATCTCTTTTCCCTTTCATCCACCAATCCAAATGAACTCAGCAGGAATAGACAAGAATAGCAGAGAAAAACGGGGAAGGAAAAATGAAATATCTAATCAAATTATGATCGATGGACAGACACGATGACCTTTGTCGAAGACCGGAGACGGGACGTGTCTGGGAGGCCACTCCGCTGCCCCATCACTGCGCTGCCCCACCACTGCGCTGCCCCACCGCTCCGCTGCCCCATGGCAGGCTGGAACTATAGAGCTCTAAAGGTTAAAAGATTTAGCCAGAGGGTTAGTGGATTTGGATCACTGACACTGACAGGACAAGATGTATCGGTGCCATGCATTCTGTTGGGGGATATCAAAAGCTACAAAATAACTTTTCTTGTAAGCTGATGGAGATTTCCCCTCGCAAATTTGAAGTCGTGAAGGTGGCCGCCAGTTTGCCGAGCTTCCGCTTCCGGTGATATATCATAGAGTATCCTCGAAATTCAAGAAAATAAATCCACAGTAAAGTTATATGTTTGATTACTGCTGTTTTATATGTATGAATTAGGAAAAGGTGGCATTGCAAAATATTTTCCTGACAGGGGTGCAGAAAAATCATTTTTCATATTTATATAATCCTTGGTGATACTAACTCTACCGTTGATTTTTTTTCTCGCCTTCCAGGCTAAAGAATGGACTCTGTTGACCCTTGTGCTTTGTAGCTTGGGTGTCTGCCGCTCATGCTAGCGTATGGTCTGTCTGTTGACCACCTTTACATGGATTACATAGTTTGTCTAGTGTCCGGTTGTGTTACTAGAGGAACTCAAATTTCTGGGGCAGTCCAGCTTGATCCTACAAAAAACCCACCCACGGACCATGGCCTTGGCATTAATTTGCGTCCTCTGGCGTAAGCTGGCTCTATTCAGAACCACCCCAATGTACCTAAATGGTCAACATCTTTCCAGAAGTGAGACAAAATTCATAATTTAAACCACCTCTTTGATACAGTATTTCTTTAATTATCGCAATACACATATTCTTGTGCACCACACTGTCTGTTTGATTCACATCAAATGTCAAACCCCAACGAGCTGAGTGAATGCAGAATTTCCCCGCTGAACTGACGAAATCCATCTAGCCCATGTCAATATTATCTGTCCGTTTTCTGACATTTTAAAGCTTACCCAGCATATCTCGGCATCGTCTGTTGGCTCGCGTTGCATTTCATCTGTTTCACTGACTGGAGACTATGAGATTGTCTCCCTTGGCATTTTTATCGGCCACAGCCTTGCCGACTACAGTATGTTTGCTGCCTGTTTAAAATTTTATCACTGTTTGTCTTTCTTGTCTCTCATAGGTTTGTCACCCGGCAAGCGGAACATGGCCGGCCCCGAACAAAAAAATGGTCTATACTTCAGCTTAATAGGTCTCATCACGAACAGTAGATTAAGGTAAACATTTTCACGGGTACGATTGGACACGTCACTCCAAAATCAATGGTCTGTGCCAAGCTCTCCGGGCTCAAAACTTCTTGGTTTGACTATGCAAGTCCAGAACTGTGCAGAAGCCTTAGAACAGTGTTTGTTTAGTGATCAGACAGCTGACAACATGTCTGGCGGTCTCTACTCCTTTGACTGAAATGAACCATGAAGGTGATTTCGTGACAGAGTGCTGTGAAATACCAAGATGGTCAAATCTGGGTAATGTTTTGGCAACCACTGCAAGAAAACCTGGCATGTCCGGTTTGGACTTTCGTCATGTTGTCAGGTTACACATGCCAAATAAACCCATAAAAGATTTTTTTTTTTTTTGTAAATCTGCGAGCTTTGTCTAAGTTTTCCACAATTTTATTATATATGCATTCTCATTATATCAAAAAAAAAAAGAAACAACAACAACCCAAAAACGAAGTCAGTACTTAAAGGGATAAATAATGGTGAATCTATAAAATGACATTAAAAGAATATATCGTAAGACAATTCCAAATTATACTTTTAAAATATATGTGTTCAAAAGGTCTGCACAGGCAGTACAGTCAGAAAAATGATGACTTCAGTCCAACGCAACAATCTTGTGTTTATACATTGTTTGCCAGCTGGATTTCCTTTCATCGTGATGTGTAAGCCTCACAGACAAATTTGTGTGCCTAAATTTGGCAACTCCATGATCTCCGTGTTGATTATATTCATGTGTAAAGATAACAACGCTAGTAAGAATAACAGCAATACAGTAATAAGAAAACCCGCAGGTTTTTATTCTCTCTTGGTTCCTTCGCACGTGCGCGCGCTGGTGTGTGTGTGTGTGTGTGTGTGTGTGTGTGTGTGTGTGTGTGTGTGTGTGCGCGCGCGCGCGCGCGCGCGCTGGCGCACTCATCTTTCAGGGGAGGGGTGGGGAGAGGAAGGAGACTTGTAATCTTTGAAAAGTGACATAATAATATAGAACAACGCCTACAATTATTAGCGCTGAGACAACATACTGTTCCAAGAGCACGCCCGGAAATAATGGCGCTTGATATTTTCTACATCATTTAACCCTGTCACTCCGAGGGTGAAAATGCTACTCACTCTGAAAATGATCGAGGTACTGAGGCATAAGGATAGAAAGACCACATGTATCCCAGTGATCCTTTCCTCTCCCCTCCCCCCGCCCCCCACACATACACAAGCACCCTTTTCGTATCCCCCACCAGGCCAAGGAAGGAAGACCATGAAAGTTATATCTCTCCTACTCCTCCAAATCCAGGGAAAATGAGCATGATATGAATAAAAAAAGTGCGAAGTATTTGTGCCTTGGTCATACAAGGGCCCGTCCAAATCTCTTAGCTGGAGGGGGCGGGAAGGGGGAGGCGGCGGTCTCCGGCGGGAGAAGTACGGCACTGTTTGTGATCGATGATTTTTGAAGTGCTCAAGTGGAGAGGTTGCACTGCATCAAACATGTCGGCAAGCAAAGATAAAGACAGGATGTGAACATGAGAAACGTATCACAGACAGAAGAGAAGAGAAGAGAAGAGAAGAGAAGAGAAGAGAAGAGAAGAGAAGAGAAGAGAAGAGAAGAGAAGAGAAAATAATAAAGCGCGAGAACCATTAATTACCTACACACACCTTTGAAATGAGCTTCATGTATATTTGAAACACCCAGAGGTTACTTTGTTTCATTCGTCCAGGGGAATTAGATTTACCACTCAGACGATTCTTCTAGATAATTTACATACGTGTAAGCCATGCTCAAAGACGATTGGTCTCTGCGACGTATGGATGCGATTCGGCATCAAGCAATGTTGAACCAATCTCTAACTTTTAAATCAAGATAGTGAATGAAAAACACTGATAAAACTTTTTGTTTTTTTAACTCTAGCTCAGTAAGTTCCAAACCAACAGCCCGAGCTCTACATACATCACGTTGCATTCACCCGTAAAGCTCACTTCCAAACACTCGCCTTGCTAAGAGATATTTTCCGAAAGACTGTTCTTCGCTTCTCCTATAAACTTTGGATCTTGGCGTTAGCGGGGTACTGTACCCAAGCGGCGATTTATTAGTTCTTCCCCCATTCCTGTTTGGAGGAAGGGGCTGTGGAAGAGGGCTGTGGTGGGAGGCTGTGGAGGGGGGCTGTCCTTATTATTTGACTTCTCAGACGGTGTGACCTCTGCGTCTGATCGCGCTCATCTCTTCGCCGCCATTATCTCCCCTGGCGAATCCATTTGCACTAATCTGAAACCTCTCTCTTCTGTAGCTTTGGTATGCAATGCGATAATACTGCTTATTATAAAAACTATGGTGGACGATGTTATGGCGTCGCGGGCATGAATAATCAATGTTCTGAGAAAACTGCAGTTGCTGGTCGCATGTATATTCACCGGGGACAAACCCTTGCTCGTGTTCGGCACTCAAGCTATCGGCAAACATGGAAACAATACTAATGAATCGATACTATGATTTGAGCGTAGGCCGCGATAAAGTACACGTACGTCTACCAACGTATTGATTCTTCATTTTGATACTCAAGACTTCAAATCACGGCTGTGGCGACGGATAATGTGAAATTCACATGGTTTCTACTGCTTACATGTGATAATGAATTCCACGACATGCGCGTTGCAGTGTGTGCTTATTGCTCGGTGGACGAACTCACGCGTATTCAGGTCCGTCGCGAGAGTATCTGAAGAGCATCTGTCACCCAAACGAACGTTCTGTCTTTTCTCCTATTCCTGATCTCGAATCTCTCTGACCCCTACACCCCTCCCCCCACCTTCCACATCCATTGTAATTATGGTACCGGATACTACAAGGTCTCCTAAAGACCAAAGGAAATGAATGCTAGAATTAACAAATTTTTAAAACTGCATGAACATCCTGCATGTCATTATATGTAACGGAGGCAGAGCTCAATACCTCTGACAGCAGTTACTTCAAAACAGTAACTCGCTTCGACTGCTCTTTCCCTCAAATTGTCATAACGTGTCTCCGAACAGACAGAAAACTAACTCGTATTCCTCGCATAATTTATACACTTATCCAACTTATCCACTTTGCTCCCCCATCACCCGAGCTCTGGAAGCAAGTCTGCTGACGCTGCGAAAGTATATATTTATGCATCACTTAATCACTGACATCTGATGACTTTAATTAGCTGAGCAATGTTTGCTGATCTGCGCTGAACCTAACATTGCAACGTGGTACGATGGTAACTATTTCTTCAATCCTTCCGGCGAGCTAATGTGTGCAAGGCTTCCATCCTGCTGACCCAAATCTACCTAAGAGCCATTGGCGTAGCTCCCTGGACATCAAAGGATCTCCAGTCCCCCCCCCCCCCNCCCCCCCTTCCACCACAAAGACCACTATATAGCTCTTCCTCTCCATCTTCCTCCACACTTGCCATATAAATTAAACATCACTTTCTGAAGGGCACTGCAGCTACATAACTTTCAAGTTCCCGCTATCACTACAACACTGTAAGTTTCTACTAGTTCATTAATATTCCGATAAATTCCAGATTTAGCATCTATTCTCGTATCTACCTCAGCAAACAGAAAACAAACTGTTTTTTTTTCTTTTTCTCCGACAGTGCCACATTGCTGAGAAGTCTGGTCAATAAAACCTTCACACATGCACAAATCAGTTGATAGCAAAATAATGTTAGGATCCATTACCCGTGCTCACAATTTCTCCTTTGCCCCTCACTCTGTGTAATGGGGTCATTTTTCTCCTCATTACGGTTTCCACCATCCAGAAATTTTACCTGGCACTGCCAGACAATACAGACCAAAAAGTATTTCGCTGAGCAATCACTCTCTTCTCACAAACTCAGAAAACCAGCCGCGGCACATGTCGACAGTGATCTGCCAGAGGCGTGTGGACAGGAGGTACTAGACTAGTCAGGCTGACTACCTGATAGACTCAAGAATTCAAGATTCAAGACTCAAGAAAGTTTATTTAGCTCACTTCAACACGACATATGTGCATCCAAACATGGTCACAAAATACTAAACAATAACAACAGCATAAACACATAACTATTACAATGGCGGATGTAAATATGATCAAAGCAACACTATTCCCATGCAGGCACTGTATTTTCAGATATTATATCAGAGAAAGATTCGAAAAAAATGTTACTATCTAAATGTCTTTCTTATGATTAAATTATTAGTTTAACGACTCGTTGTAATACTTCTGTATCACTGGATTTTAGTAAGTTTAAGAATTTAGGCATTGTTGGGTTTTTATAACAACTTTCTGGTGATAACTTTTTTTTTCGCTCCCTAGGAAATCTGGAACAATATCATAAATAATGGAATCATCATCAACATCCCGTGTACATATGTCACGAATTCAGTTCTGATATTTAGTATTTTGGTATCACCCAACTGCCACTGGCAACTTATGACTGCCGGTCCTAAGATTATAAACTATTGTGTTAGGGATTTCACCTTGCACAATATCCGACAACTAGACAGTGCACTTAGACAATAAGGCAATGCACAAAGGTGACCAAATTAAATTGTCGCGCCGAAACAATACTAAGCAGATGCCAATGGATTGGTCTAGGGAGTGCACAAAGGTCATTAGACAGTGCACTCGGTCAACTAGTCTGAAAAATGCATGTAACAGGTGACTGGATAGTGCATTCAGACAACATTACTAGTCAGAGTCGACTCAGTGATCTTCAAGGCGACAAGATGGCGTATTCAGACAACTAGATCTGTCTAGACAGTGCACAAAAACAAATAAGAAGTGTGCCATCAGACGCCTAGTCTAAATAGCTGTTCACGTGAGGAACTAAAATATTATCACTCTGGCGATTCTTGTAGGTAATGCACAAAGACGGGTAAGCTATGCTCTAAGCGGCGTGTATCTTGGCAGTGCACAAGAACCACTAGGCAGGCTGAAAAAAAAATTATGTAAATGATAATTTGTAAATCCTATGTGTCGTAAATCTCTCCCTCCCTCCATCTCGAAGAATTATAAATACCCGGCAACGCCTCTGCCCACGTGTGCCCTTTTCATCATGGTTATATGGTTCTTTTTTTTCATTCGGTCCGTTTCCACACCATTTGTTGGTTGCTGGGCCTGTGACCTGCAGACACCTCCATTCAGATGGATCAACCAGAACTGAATGTTTACAACTATAAAGGTTACTATGCAGTAGACGGCGAGGGAATCTACTCCTTAGGAAGCTGTTTGATGTCTCAAGTATTGATCCCACGTCATGCTTAAAGTTCAGTTATGGTGGGCTGGGTGCCCAGAATCGCTCCCGGCTCCGCTCAGCAGGAAATTTATGATCGGATATTCGCTTTAAATATCACTAAGCAAACTTGTAAAAACAAGCAGTGTCTCAAAACAATCTACCACCCACTCTAATGTAGTAGTCCCCGGGGTAATATGCACGTGGGCGCCTCCCTTCGCTTCAATGTGTGTGTCATGAGAGACGGAGTGAAGGACAGGACAGAGAGGTTTAAGAAATTATTAGTGTTATCAAAATTGATTTAAGAATGAATGATTTTAAAAAGACTTTGCACAGATAATTGTGACTATGACGAACTGTAAGCAGGCCCAGATTAACATCGTTCGGGACCCAGAGGCAATAACTGCCGCGGAATCTCTCCATGATGTGGTCCCTTCACTCTTAAAATGCGTGGGGCATACAATGAAGCTGTTTGAGAAGTGCCACCAGCCCCATGGTTAAATACACCAGTGACTAAGAACATCAGCTAGATGCAGTGTTGATCTTCAACATTTCTGATACTAAAATACCATGTGCTCACTGCGACAATAATGGATTTAAAATGTTCGATGATAATGATGATGATGAAGAGTTAATTTGAACTTGAAGGAAATCTAATCATATCAAAAATGTGCATTATTTATTCATCTGTGAAAACAAATTTTTACGTCTGTTCCTGAATTTCAAAATTCTTACATGACCATGATGATGATGATGACGTAATTTTCGGTCTTATTTCTTAAATAGAGTTTTATTAAATTCCTTGAATTAAGGTTGAGCGTTTAATTTTTCTCAGTTTTAAATGATGATGATGATGATGATGATGATGTTGATGACGCCGCCAATGACAACAATGATGATGATACATGATGGAATCAAAAGACCACAGAGTTTCTCCGAAAGGCGAACATGACTGTTGTTTATATTCTAACCAACGCTGAAACCCGGAAGATAAGGATACGAGTACGATGGAAACGGAAGAAAAAACAACACGAGTGTTTTAGGTTGTTGATCGCAAATCAAAACGAAGGGAGCTAGATCACGAGCAGGGTGGTGGACATGGGCGGAGGCCACGGAGTTGGGGGAAGAGGCGAGGTAATCTGCACATTCCCCCTACATTTCTGATGTAAGAGAAACACTTGAGTCCTCTCTCAGCCTGACACCCTCTTCCCTCTACCGCAGATCGATCAATCTCACTATAAATATATACCTTTCCCCAACCCAAATTGAAAACAAATCAAATTCTGCACCTATGGCAGCGGGAGCAGGCAAGCCAGTGTGAGCATTACAAGAGCACGCCCCCGCATCCACACCGCCCACGCTCCCGGAAAAGACAATGCCAGTGCTGGAGAGACTTGAGTTAATCTGATAAGGCCAGTGCCGGGCTGGATCGGGGGCGACAGATTATTCATGGACAAAACACCGATGGCCATCGCCTGCAGAGGTGAACGATTTTGTTGTTGTTGTTTTGGAATACAGAATATGATACATAAATATGCTGGGGTACACAGTGACAATCAAAAGAGAGCCGTTGCTACATGCGTAATAATGCCGTTAAGCTGCGCAATAATAATAATATAACACAGCGATTTACAACACCAGAGCTAGGTTAGACAGTGGGCAATATAATTATCCGTGGTCAACATGCCATCGACAGCCCGCTGAGGTGGGCAAACTTTTCGGAATACTGCAACAGAACACGATACTTTAACGTCCTTACTACATTGACAGTGAAACGGTAGGCGGCACTAACAATGATGTAACAGAGAGATTTGCAACGCCAGAACTGGGATAGACAGTGGGCGATATAATCATACATGAGCAAAGTACCGGTGGCCATCGTCAACCCAGAGAGGTGGGCGATTTTCTTTGGAAAATTGTAACAGAATACGATACTGCAACGTCCTTCCTGCAATGACAGTCAAGATGGGCGGCACTAAATGCGCAATACTGCCGTAACACGGCGCAAAAGTGTAATCGAAGAGGTTAGCAATGCCAGATCTGGCCGGACAGTGGGCGATATAATTATGCTTCGAAACAATACCATAGGTCACAGACAGTCAGCAAACGGTGGGCGTTTTTTTCAGAGTACTGTAACAGAACACGATATATCAACATGCTGGGCTACAGTGAGAGTCAAAAGACAGGTTGATACCAAATGCGCAGTTCTGTCGTTAGACTGCGCATCAACGTAATGGAAGAGATTCGCAAGGCTAAAGCTGGGCTAGACCGTGGGTGAAGATTATGCATGGCCAAAATACCGGTGGCCATCGTCTGCATAGGTGGGCGATTTTTTTCCTGAATACAGATTACGATACATAAACATGCTGGGTAAGCAGAGACAATAAAATGAGAGCCGACACCGACCGCGCAAAACTGTCGTTAAGCTGCGCAATAATGTTATCAGAGAGATTTGCAATGCCAGAATTAGAATAGTGGGCGATATAATCATGCATGGCCAAAACACTGGTACCATCGTCAGCCCGCAGAGGTGGGCGACTCTTTCGGAACACTGTAACAGAACATGATACATCAACATCCTGTACTACAGAGACAATCAAAGATAGGTTGTTACCGAATTCGCAATGGTGTCGTTAAGCTGTACAAAAATGTAATCGAAGAGGTTTGCAATGCCAGAGAAGAGCTAGATAGTGGGCGATGTAATTATGGATGAAAAACATAACAGTTGTCATCGACAGCCAGCAAGAGGTAAGGAATTTTTTTCAGAATTCTGTAACAGAACACAATACATCAGCATGCTGGGCCAAAGTGACAATCACAGATAGGCTGAAACCAAATTGCGCAGAGCTTTCGTTAGGCTGCGCAATACCGCAATGGAAGAGATTTGCAAGGCTAGAGCTGGGCTAGATCGTGGGCTGTAGATTATATTTGGACAAAATATCGGTGGCCATCGTCAGCAGAGATTTTGCGGACTAGAGTACATGACACATGAACATGCTGGAGTATAGTGACAGTCAAAAGGCAGCCGACATCGAATGCGCAATGCTATCATTAAGCTGCGCAATAATGTTTAAAATCAAAAACGTTTGCGTTGTCAGCTTCTCTTAAGCAGAGTTTTCTTCCGAGAACCACTGAGAGTTTAACACCAGTAAAATGTGGCTGTAATCCGAGTCCCACCATCAAAAGAGGTCAACTGGAGTTTGAGATGATCGGGATGTTGAGAACAAAAAGACGGAAGCAAGAAAGAAGACAGAAAAGAGCGAAATGGTAGCAAGGGAAAAATGAAAACTGATTTTGGAGGAGTGGGTGGAGGGTGGAGCAGGGGAAAATGGGAAGGGGGAAGTTGGTACTGATGGGAAACTGGGCTGATGTGGCCCGCCACTGGTCTTTAACCTTTAAGCTATTAAAAGTCGAAGTACCTCTCTCTTTTTTTCTTTAAAGGAAATGAGGTTTACTGAGGTCTACTGATACCTTTCAACGAGCTGTTGTCTAATGTACTTGTTTGTGCTTAAGCTTTTCAACAGACTTGTTGTTGAAACTTGTTGTTATGTTAACTTACGCACAGGATGGAGACAAGCGATTGGGCCTTTAACAGAGCAGGGCCAATTCTGATCCAAGGCTTATCATTTCCTTTCAGTCTCAGCCCCTCACCTCCGCCCTCGCTACACTCTCAGCCACTTGAGATTCCCAGAGATAGAATGACGCAAAACAATGACAGGAACCGGAACCCGCGTTGTATTCCAACAAGACAGGCCCAGTTTGGTGTCTATTGGATGTTGCTCGATTGATTTGCTGCTTTTTTTTAAAAGGTATCTCAGGTCTCTCTTTACAGCTCGTAGTTTAAGATGAGTGGATCTGTGGAATCGGTGGTTTACGCCTTCGATTAACCCCTTCGCTACACATGACCCACATGTATGTCTTCAGCCACTGTCACAAACACTTATACGTACCTGTTCGTCCCAGTGGTAGCGTTCATGCTAGTAATACGTGTCTGAACGTTCTACGGTATGTATTAGGCTTTTTTTTTAAATTTTGGTAAGCGTTATTATGTACGGGCTATTGAACTCATGCCAATTTGTATATCAGCACTCAAAAACCATGCCGTAACAAAGGGGTTATGGCAACCGCTTCAGGGGGCATGAAATCTATTCACAAACTGCAAGCAAGTCGAGGCCAGTACCATACTATTATAGTCGTGGATTTGAAACGACAATAATGCCATCTTCGATTCGATACGCCCACCGTTAACAACCACCACTTTACCGACAATTCGATCTGCAACAGAATATTCCCTGCGTGCAAAAGAATATTCAAATCTCCTCTAGAGTGACTGGAAGGAGACAAACATGCAAGAAAGAACGTTTTGGGCGCCTATTATTAATAGGCCAGATCACGTGTGTGCAGCCCTATTCACTTGCTTATATACTATACTGTATATAACATCCTCCTCCTCCCCCTCTTTACGCAACAACTTATTTTGGTGTTGAGCCCTGCAGCTAATGTCACGATGTAACATTATATAAAACATACCGATTTTCAAAAAGACATTCGACTAAAAGTATCAAGGAACAGTTCATAAGCCTTATGAATATAAAGTGAGTTAGGCGTAGGAATTAGCGAGCAATGAAAACCAGCCTAGTAAAAAAACAGGTCAGAAGAGAGGTGTCCGTCTCTGAAAGGAATTTGTTTAAAAGTTTGGGCGATACCTTTCCTGCCCTCCTCCTCCTCCCTTCCCCTATATTTATAAGTAATTTCAATGTAGAATTTATAGAATATTACATTTCATTTATAGGGCCCAAAGAGGTCGTGCTAAAGACCGAAAGGGAAAAAAAAAGCCAGATGCTGAGGTAAACGATGAAGGAGATGCTTTGGTAAAAAACTAACCGTCTTGAAGACTACTGGGTTACCTTCCACATTTTCCAGGAATAACCAGTTCAAAATATTTATCTACAAATCTATTTTGGCCTATTACCATTCGGTAGTCAAAGATAGGATATCAAACATATTGGAAGTAAAGAGGAGCGTCGTTTCGATTTCGTGGTCGAAGGGGAATGGTGGAAAGACATTTTTTTTATAACTTGTGTAAATTTCAACTGATGTGAACATAGTTGAATGTTTTAAATGCTATGTCTGCAATTTTGTAAAACAAAATAATTGTATTTGTATCCATGTAAATGTTCAACATAATTGCAGTTGTTGAAGAAAGAAGATTTTAAATAGACATTTATAGGGTAAGAAAAGTATTACTGTGCTACAGCTCACGTCCCCCGGTTCTAACCCTCCCCCCCCC
>JAWQUT010000169.1:593093-606388 GCA_033807755.1 Ellobium chinense
AATCCCACACACACACACCTTCCATTCGACAGGATCGAGAAAGACAATTCAGTTTTTAAGGGAAGGGACGACCTGGAAGTTTTCAACACGCTATAGTTACACCAAGCATGGACGAAAAGAGGAAGGAGAGAAGGAGTATGAGACAGGGAGAAGGAATGGCCAGAATTGATTTTAAAAAACGGGGGGAAGAAAGGTTTGTTGATAAGACACTCGAAGATATTCAATTAATATGACATTACTGATATTTCAAAACGTTTTTCAGGTCCTGATCTGTTCTTACGTAAATTGCATAATAATAAAATACCTTTATTTGCCCCAAGTGAATGTTTTACAGTGTCATGCAGTGCTATGCATTTCATTCATGATATATGAATAACAATACAATTCATATAACATCACAAACCAGCTCTAAAACAAAGTCATTGTAAGCCGCAGCAGAACAGCGCCCTGGTTCCTTCCCACCACTCTGGCTCGAAAGTCAGGTACTCATTCACACCTGGGTGGACTGGGGATATACGAGCAAAGTATCTTTCCCAAGGACACCACAACACAAACCGCCGCACGGACTGCGAATCGAACCCACAAACTCTGGCTCGACAAATCCTCAGTTTATGAGAACTATCCACAAGCCGCATGACCAAGCTGCCTCCCGAACAGGCCAGATCGAAGTAAATATGCGATGAAAACAAGATACGTGTAATGCAATATTGTGAGCTTTTCCAGTATAGCAGGCTTGAGGTCGTGGAGACCTACTGCATTCCACCGATTTTGTCCAGATGTATAGTCTGGGGCCCAGGGGTTGAACTGGGATCTCCCATCAAAAGTTGGAAGACTCTCATGAGAACTTTGGACGGTTTCGTATTCCATCCTTTTCTTTCACTTATTTTTCTAAGAGAATCCTAAGTGCCGACCGGTCCTCTTGTAAACACCGAAGAAAAATTATCGTGTTTAGAGTAAACTCCCTTCCTGTGTCTATACTCATCTCCCATCAAAAAGTTCGGAGCTTGAAGTAAAAAGACACAGAGGCTGTTTAGACAGATGAGCAATCTAGCGGTATAAGACAAACAGGTGAACATGACGGTATGTTACGTCACAATGGAATACGAGGTGAAAATGGCTGTAAGCACTGAAGACGGATGAGCGAAGAGACTGTTAGAACAGAGAGGGGAAAGGGAAAAAACAGGGGGCGGGGGGAGGGAGATTACGCTGCCATGAAATACGATTTGGTACCTCATTATTCTGAGAGATTTTCAAATTACTGTGACATCTAAACAGACAAAACTGAATGCCTCTCACTAATTCCTCATCTCTATCCCCATTAGCTCCCGCTTCGCTGATTTAAGAAAAAGTTTTGGCCAACAGTTGCCACTAACTATGGGAAACCTTTGTAAACCTACAGAGGTCGGCACACTTTCTGACTTAAGCTGGTATCAACACTATGAACAAGGAATGCAAAAGAAGAAGAAGCTTCCGATAAAAAGGAAAAAACTGAAAACTGACTTGGCAGACTCATTTATTCCAAGAGATTTTCAAATTACTGCCAGACTCAAACTGAAATAAAAAGAAGCGTCTCCTACACACTCTTCATCTGTTCCCCTTTAGCACTCCCCTTTCCCCCTCCCAACCTCTTTCTACCCTTCCAACACCTTCTCTTGAGACCGGAAGTCGCAGTTCCATTTCCAGTGCTCTTCTTTCCCATTCAAGCTCAAATCCAAAAACGTTCCTCGTGGAAATCCATAGTACGCCAGGAAAGGATGACTTTCCCCCCACACCAATCTCAAAGGGCCCGTTAATGCTCATGTACTTTTCACACGACGGTCGGGTCTGTTTGGTCGGATATGTCTCAAAGGCCGGACCGCTGCTGGGATCATCCTAAGATTTCCTTAGCTGAGTTGCGTTATGGCTATATGAGAAAAGAGATTCAGACCCCTGTCAGAGGTTAAACAAAACAAGTGGATGACTTTGTAAACACCAGCCAAACTTCCCAAGGAGAAAACTGCCATTAGCAGGATTCGAGCTCTCACCCCCTTGCAGCAAAAGCAAGGGCTCTGCTTCTGGGCCACCTTGCCGGCTTTCTCAGCTGACTAGTCATTCAAACATAGCACAAAAACAGTACTGCACAAATACACGACATTTCACCAGGTATGTTAGCAGAAAATCCAACGGCAGAAACTCACATCATTTCGTTTTAATAGATTACAAGGGAGATGAGGTCATAATTATATCACTCTAAACAAGCTTATATATAGACATACATAAATTCTGACAAAGTGACAATTTTCTGCGACTGCCAACTGCAGCACAGGGTTTGTTTTTTTGGAAAGAGGGAGGGGGGCGAAATGGGGAAGTGGCACAAAACTAGCTCATACATTATGAATGAAATCGTGCACCCTACGTGAGCAGATATTGACGTTAAACCTCCCTCATCGAATTTCATGCAGGTCGACGGTTTCGCACAGAATTCACATAGACTAGTTTCGGGGTTAGTAGCGTTCGAAAACAGCGTGTCACGCCCCACCTCCCCCCCCCCCCCCCNCCCCCCCACATTCGCTCTTAGTGTATGGTATGGATTTAATTATCGAGGGAACAAAAATATACATTAGCTATGCCTAAATGCCTCCTTATTAACGAGGTTTGCTTGTAGATCATATTTTCAACACGTGGATGCACAACTTCTATCGTCACGTAAACGAAGCATCAACATCCATCTAGCAACACGCCAACCGACGACATAACAGCAGAGCCTCACAATATGCCAGATAACCTTGTAAACCCTGCTGAATAATAAAAGCCCACGCCAACGCAAGACGAGTATTTATGCGGTCATCTAAATGGATCCTCACTTTCAATCCTCAGGAGGGTCGTGGACTTCTCTCCATAACCTTTGTCCACAACCCACAATCGTAGCTATCCGTTTCACGTCTGTTTCTGAACCATAGAGTGCTATGCCTACACGCCTTATGGAGAAAACTACTGGGCATTCCCTCCAATGCACCACTGCCATGTCATCATGATACTTGAACAAAGCTGAGGGGACGAGTTCATGTAACGCTTATTCATTTCATCATACTGCCACTTACACCCATAAAATCTGACGTGCCGCCATTTTCGTTACTGCCGAGTTGCTTGGCTGTCTCTGTTTCTCTACGGGGTATTTAGAGAGGCTTTACATCTGTAAACATTTAAATTTTCTTTGTGAACCGCCAGTTGTTGATTTGAATCTGCTAAAACAAAAGTGAGACTGCTTCCCTTGGTCAGAGTTCATGAGTCAAAGGTAGATTTGTTGACTGTCGTCAATAAGTCTATGTCATATATCAGAATTCGTTGCTCAAGCATGGCCAGCCCTTCTGTCTGAAGAATGGATGCTGTTAATAATTCCAAGAACTGAGCATGGGGTGAACTTTCAACTAATACGGTTTCTCTTCAGAGAAAAGGATCCGCAAAGGAAGCGAGAGAGAGAGAGAGAGAGAGAGAGAGAGAGAGAGAGAGAGAGAGAGAGAGGAGAGAGAGAGAGAGAGAGAGAGAGAGAGACGGCGGTTACGACCCATCTCCGGACCATGTACACAAATTATCCATCGATTGGTGAAGGAGAATTTTCAGGCTTAGAACTATCGAAACTTTTCTCTGTGGGCACAGAAAGGAGCTGCCATCTCGCCATTATCTTTTCATGTAACAACAACAGGTCTAACAGGTTTATTTACTGAAATCCCAGACTACATCAATGATACAAAGTTCAAACAATCCGCTAATACTTAAGTCAGTAATACAAGTGTTTGTCCATAACTTCTGTTGAAATGCCCCTGTTTTTTCGTGGACAGGCAGTGTTTTTTAATACTATATGCCTGTGTATAGTTCGTCCCGTCTTCCAAGTCAATCTGCATGTTTGTTTAGTCCTCCCACTGAACGATCCAGTCCTTCCACTGATCTGTCCAGTCTCCCTACTGAACGCCTGAAGTTCGTCTTTAGGTCTGTCTGTGCCTGCCTATTTACCTCAAAAATGAAACCGTGAAAACAGCATAGAGCTGCATGTATATGATGTCTTGCATACATCCGCGATATCATCTCTGTTTATCCAGTCATACTAGTGCGCTCTCTCCGAGTCTCTCTGTCTCTGTCTCTGTCTCTGTCTCTCTGTCTCTCTCTCTCTCTCTCTCTCTCTTTTGTGCCTCTGACTTTCTCCTTCTCCAGAGGCCCATTTTCTTCTTTACCCTTTGTCGTCCTCTACATCTCCCTGGATTCATATTCTGGAGGTAATGTAAATCATTCTTCGGGGCAGTTTTGCGGGCAACAACGCTAAAACAACGGCAAAAAAAACGCACAATTTGGCCAAACACATACCTCACAGTTATCTGATGCATTGCCAGCCGTCACGAGATCCCAAGACATAAAGATTTTGAACGATTGCAGCGGAAAAGATAGGCTTGAAACGTAGAGCTTGCCATTTTTATGATCGAATCTACTGTGCTTCAGATCTTAAGAGCAGCGAATAAGGAACTCGAGTATTCTGACATCTCTTCTCTGACATATTTTACATGGGATAAGAAGAAAAGGTTTTGAAATGCCAGGTTGCATGCTGCTCATGACAAATAGAATACTGTAGGCCTATGTCCTACCGATGTTTAAAACTAAACGCTTTCTCTTTATTCTGAGATAAATACGCTTTGCCTCATCCATGGGAAGACGAATACAAATATAATACAGAATATAATTACAGAAAATAAAGTAAGTAATAAAACTCACTGACCTGTTATAGATTTAGTCTAATCTTCCTGGGTCAGGGGGACAAAAGTGACAAGGGTATTCCAGTGTACATCGTACACTGGCATCATTCATTTAAGGTCACTGCATGCAGATTCTGATGCGTGAGCGATTATTTACCCGTGGACTGGTTGGCCCTTGCCAGCAACAATTACAGGGATTCCTTTCTTGACTGTTATGTAGTGAGAGAGGTTTAAGAAATTCAGTGAAATATTCACTCAAACTCTGGACAAGTTTCTCCCAGAACTGTACTAAATAATTTAAAAGACCACCTGGACCGTTGAAGTCAAACATCAACTGATACACTGCACGAGCTTCATATCAAACTCATTATTTTCTGTATACATTTCATGTTATCATCAATATGAGGGCACTGTTTCAGTAAATCACCGCTGCCTAGCCGACATCATTAACAACATGTCCCTACATTGTCTCGGGGCGCAAAGAATGACTGCTTTGTTTGTAAGTAGGCGGAGGTGGGAAAGGTTGTCTGTTGTACACGGGACGGGACGTAAAAGAAAGCGGAGAGACGAACGTTAAAGGAAGAGAGAAAAAGAAACGCTGACATTAAACAAAGAGAAAACGAGCATTAGGAAAACAGAGAAGAAATAAAAAGAAGAAAGAAAGAAATTGACAGTGATTTTTTTTTTGTTGGACAAATTTCCTGAGGAGGCTAATGTATACACATGGAAAAGCTGCTGATCACGTTAGTCTCTTTTATATCTGGATGTTTTTCCTTCCTATCGAACAATATCTATATAATCAAGTTTGACAAGTTTATTAAACATGTCCAGACCGTACTGAACAGTATATGAGTGATCAAAATAACTTTTAACAAATGGCGGGAAACTCGCTGGCGGGAAAGACACGACTTATTAGATGGTGTATCGTCAATGACAGTAAAAGTACAAAAGTGACAAGACATAGTGTAGTTCATTGTTTCAAGAAAAACCAGAGTGAAGCTCGAACTGCCTTCAAGGAGTAAGTTAACAACATTTTTACTTGTAGATTTCTACAGTAATTATAGTGACTCTAGATAAGTTTGCAAGTGTTTTCCTGCCGTTCTTCTGAAGAGTTCATTTGTTATGTATATACAAATTTGTTTTTCCAGTCAATGACTGCACACCCTGTTTCAAATTCTTGTGACCTAGGAACATTCAGCATCTTGTACAGAGGTGTGAGAGAAAAGGCCATGGCACCAGTAGCACTAACAAAACGTGCAGCATTCTCTTGTAAATTACAGAATGACTAATGATATTCCCTATCTTGCTAGAGATTTGACGTGTTAGAGGCATTTTTATCTATCTTTTGTTTAATCCAGGATAAACACACCCTCAGAAATACATCGGTTAAGCAACATCTGACAAATCTGACTAGATGGATGGATGGATGGATGGATGGATGGATGGACGGATAATCAATTCAAACCCTATTTGATGCACATTATGCTTAATAATATCCAGAAATGAAGCTTTGTGGAAACCCCTTTCAGCTGTTGCTGGCTGGATTGGGATGAGGACAAGATGAAGCATTGGAACAGATATGTATGTTTTTCATAAATGCCATTCAAGGCCCTTGCCTCCTGACTTCTAGGGATGCTGTACACAATCTAAATCTTGAGACATTTGTGACATCTTTGGCAATTAAGGGGACTGAGGTATCAAACTAGATTGGACAGACATGGAAAGTTCATAGTTGTGCAAAAGCAGCACATCAGCACTGATGACAAAATATATCCTTTTTTGTATGCGTGTGCTTCATTTTATATTTCCGGTGTGTGATAGGATAAATCTGATTGTGAGACCCAAACACACAAGTCCCAAATCAAGATGGTAACACACATTTATACAAAGCAAATCTTTCCACATGTACCTAGGTCACTTTTTGAGAAATCTAGTTTCCTAACCTTGTTGCCCAGTCAGTACAATGAGACAGATGTGATTAGGCTTTAAAGAAATATGATTAGGGAATTAACTCAGATTATGTAGCCCAGAAGATGAATTTTATGCGCTAGAAGACACATTTGACTGATGCGAGTCCTACACTGAGTCTTTGCTTCCTGCCAAGCATCGAGAAATGATCAACATACAAAGTCTCCTGGTATCAAGGGATAAGCCAGCAAGTAACAACATGAGGCTAAAACAACATGCAAGGCCAGTCTTATTTCATGCCTATCGTAGTGTTACAAGGCTTAATAGGATGAACTGGAGATCACAGCAGTATAAATCACTCAGATGACTGAAACGCATGACTTGGGCGAATGCAGATTGAATGAAACAATATCACTGGTTCTTGATATCTTGGTCTTAAGGCTTATATGTCAGGAAACCAAGGACATGACAAAATAAACTTACCACAATTGTTGGTGAGATTCAGTAAGAAGCCACACACAATGATGCGCAGACGAGCAGCTCCCTCTTCTGTGTTGTTAATTTGTTTTGACAGGACATTTAATATTACTTGTATCCCATCCTCTTTGTCCACTGCCACCCGACCTAAGTCTGTGAAGGCATTTAGAAAACAAATAATATTTAGCTCACTCCTGATGATACATTCATTCCATATCCTCTAAAATATTATTTGTCCTTCACACACGAAGCCAGCATTCTGGAATCAAAGAGTACCTTTATAGTAAATTCCAAATTGTGTCTTGACACAAAGTAACTTCACTGCATATTAAAATGTGTTCTTAGTTCCTCACAGTTTTATGTCAGGACAGAGAAATCCCAAAATGCCCATGTCGGAACATACACAGATGTATCTAAGAGACATGAATGAAGCCTGGTGTCAGACAACTGGTGCTTTCATAAAATAATAGATGTTCTAAGATCATAGCCCTTAATGGGGAAAAATGCACCATTTAGCACTTTGGTGTGCAATATTAACAGAAACTCCAACGCACATGGTGGTGAGTTCTGCACCATGTTTCTGCATTATAAACTCATGTCTCTTCTCAAGGGATATGTTGCAGCAAGAACCAGTATGTATAGAATCTGAGTTGGCTGAGAAAATACTGACAAAAACAGAGCAAGGGGAATGAAAAATAAGAAATGAAAATGCAAATACGACTTTATTTACCTCATAGGGAAATTGTTTTACAGTGTCATACAATGTTAAACATCTCATTCATAATACAAAGACATATAACAATACACATCATACATGTAAACACATAATATTACAAATGAAATACGTCTGTATAGGCAACATCTTACCGTTATCATAACATATATTTCCTAAAGCACGACAGGCCTGAGTTGCTAAGGCTATGTTTTTGCTGCGCAGGTGTCGTAAAAGATGAGGCATGATATTCTTGTTAACTAGTGGCTCTCGTAAACTTTCTGTAGACAATGAAAGAAAAACTTGTGAAAGCTAGGTATCAAAAACAAGCATAAAAGCATAATTTTGCAATGCATATTCATCCAAAATAACATCAATAGAGACCACTGCCATTGTGCAGTTTACAGAAAAGAATAGAAATGCCATTGTCCAGTTTAGGGAAAAGAACAGAAATACTGATCTCTACATGTGTTTCCCATCAGTCATAATATAGAGAAAAATCAATACAACCATTTGGTTCCTATTCGGAATTGTCAAAAATCTGACTTCATTTCTTGTAAAGGCATACACATTAATTCTTGAACAAGCTGGTTATTATACTGGTTCATGTATTCAGTCATATCACAGCCAACATTTCCTGGGCCTAACACAACTGACCAGTTAAAACAAGCAGTGTTTATGGTTTCCAAATGTCTTTTCTTCCAGCTCCTAGAAATTCTAACTTATCAGCAAAAGGCTCCTATAATAATATTTCAACAATTGTTCTTTCACGTAGTGTGCAGTTGCTCCTGAAATATCTATTCAAACCATGAGCCAAATAACAGTACATCTTCAGCTTGTGTCCCAATCAGATTTCTTTCTTCTCGTCTCCACTCCCTATCCTGCGCCCCCCTCCCCCCACCCCATCCCACTCCCAATCTATCAGTATCAACCAAGCTCTGCCTGTTGATGTAGAAAAAAAAAAAAGGGTCCTTACCTGTTTTAGCCAACTCAGCAATAAGTTGTGCACATGAAACAAAAAGTTGCTCCGTATCCTCCGAGGCCTCATTCTGGATGCGACTAAACACTATGTCCATGGCTTCATGTTGCATAACCGATTCAGGAACACTATCACTGTCTGTCTCTTCGTCATCTTCATCTAAATAAGGAAAATATGTCATCATCTTCTTTAAAATCAGAAAATCACAGAAAACAATCTTACAAATGAATCATAATGATTTCCCTTAATTTCAGCTTCTGTTTCTTTTAACTTTTAAATCATCAAAATCTTCTCATGTCCCTAAACAGGATAATTTATTTGCAGTGTTCACATGGTCACTGCAGTAAAACATAATGGCCTAGCCAGGAGTTGGACCAAAACACAGTGAATCTGTCATTTCATTCTTGACATCCAGCTCTGTAACTGACATTTTTGAAAATCATAGTTTATTCATGTGACACTATCTTCTTTCATTTTACTGACATTTAAATTGGTCATCTATTTTCCTTGCAACAGAACAGAAATTAGAGAGATGATGGGGTTAGCCAATCCCAGTGGTAATATTTCTCTCGAAGTTAGTAGCACACAATAAATCTAACAGAAGCACATATCTGCAAAACTTTGGTTACCTTTACCAAATTGTTCAAGCAAGATCAAGAAACTTAGCAAAAGGCTATTATTGACAACAGTAGGCTATGTAAATGTATTTGAGGTAACATGATACTTACTAAGTTCACATATAAGTTTGATAAGCTGTGAAATGACCTTTTCCTGCTGTGGTGGCTCTGATATCTTCAGCTTTGATAACAGTGATACAGCATCATCTATAAGTAAAAACAGGAGAGATCAGAATTAAGGAAGTTCATATCACTGTCTGAAAAAAAAAACTTTTTACAGTGAACAGACTCAAACTGTTCAGCTTTGCTTTATAAAGATTTATTACAGTGAGTGTGTGGTTGCATTTTCCTTCCTTTTTTTTTTTGAAACCAAAAGTGTGGTCCTCCATACTACTGAATGATGAATAGCCTTATGAATGGCCTGACAATACTCCTAAATATCCTGAACTTTTGAAGTGTTTCCAAAGTCTGAAAACCCATTCTGTAATAATGGACCCGGAGTATGACACACGACTGGCGAATGCAATAAACTCTGAAACCGTTGTACATAACATGCATTTGAGACCATCAACCTCCATGAAATTCAACAAAGGAGATTCAGTGTCAATATCTGCTCACTGGAAATGCAAGATTCCTTTAATATATGGGCAAGTTTGTCCCACTTTCCCCACCATCTCCTTCTTTTTGCGAATGAGGTCGAAATTTCAAATTCTGCTTTCCATTCACTGCCAACAGCATGCAGTGTGAAGCCGCTGAGCATCATTTTAATGGATAAAACCCAGAAACGTAATCATCCAGAAGTATGGCAAACTAATTTATATATATATACAGCAAATACTTGGAAATGTGAAAATATGCTCTCACTTTCTAACTTCTTTGAGCAGGAATGCAGTCTGGTTTATTATAATATATATTGCCACTGCACCACAATGATAAAGGATCTCAATATAGTAGACAATTTTATTTTGGTCATCCCATGTCTCATTCAGAGAATGGGTGTCCATGCTAGTGACATGCTAATTCTATTTGTTTGTGACCTTCATGAGATGGTCATCTGCAATATCTTTGGCCTCTTCCAAGAGTAATGGGAGCATCCCAGCAAACTATTTTATGAAAAAGATAAAAAAGTTGTCACCTCTAGCAGTTATGTTGAAATAAGCTCATCTCTAATGAAGTATGACACCACTCCATTCATGTGTCTGGTAAGATTCTTCCCCAGTCACACTACATTCTTAGGGGATTGCATTCATATTTTAAAGGGATATTACCATCACTGTCTTTACACTGTTATAAATACCACGTGCAGTAGTATTTTAGGGCATCCCAGCAGACTACCAGTTTTAAAAAATATGAAGAGCTAATAAACTCTACAGTAATGATTAATTAAATATAGTTTATCAATCATGTTCATAAATGACACAAGAAATTCTCATCATATAAATGAGAAAATAAGTCTTCATCAGTCTTTCTGTTTTGACAGATCCCATCCTAACATCGGTAAAGACTGACGCACTCATTGCTTAGAGGAGCCTTGCAGTGATTGCTTCGTTATAAACCTTGACTGGAATTATTCAAACAAAATCCTGACGAGGATTCCTCATTTCTCTTCTTAACCAAAACAAGCCTACACAACCCTTCCCCAAATGATCAAATCCTTGAATCTTGATAGGTTATCATACCTTTCGCTTAACACATGTCACACACACCTTTGGAAAGTTACTGGATTTGTGTTGCCACTCATGCAACACTGTCAATGATTCTGGGCACATACCATTACGGCACTCGAATGGAAGGGTGGTCCTGACTAATTTTTCAATATTTTCTAGAGTTAAATACAAATTACTCTAGTGTCTGGCAAGTCTAGAAAGATGAGGAGAAGAGCACAGCCATAACAGTAGGTAGATCTGCTTCACACAGTCTGAGTCTACTTTGTATTTGGCCAGATTAAGGCTTATTTCCAAACACAGAAATTGGCTCTTTTGAAAATGAAATTTTCACAAACAATAACATCTCATCAGTTTTTAAACTTGACAGATACTGGAATAATCGGTATCGGTTACATCAAAATATCGATAAAATAGTCGGGGCAAGGCTTCTAAAGAAGTGCCCACTTTCAGCGGCATGGGTATCATTGATGTCTGACTGGTAGTAATCTTATCATTCGATCAACCAAGCGTTCCCAAGCCCAAGAGCAAGAAACCGATAATGAGAAAACTGGATTTGAGACTAGGTCTAGACTAGACCTGAAGCCTACAATTTGTCGATATTAATACAGAAAGTACATAGTAAAAAGGAAATAATTACCCATGATTAATCCAGAGCTTTTACACTTATTACTGGGTAGTGAAATAAATCCAAATCAACTGTCCTCTTTGCTCATAGTAGCGACTGTCAGACAGAGACACAACTTAGTTTACACAGTGTTGCCAACTTGACACCGGAAGTAAAAGAGGCAGGATTCCGTTATCTTCGTGATTTGCTTACTTCGGAGAAGATTAATTTTAGCCAAATATCGTGGGCACTTTCATAGCAATTAAACATCTACATTTCTCGACATAAAAAATACTTTTCAACAGAAATATATCTTTTACGCCTTCATACCGCCTAATATTAGATCACACTAATCAAGCTCCCAGTTTGGCTCGTTTTGGCTTAGAAATTTGGCTTAAAAATCGAAAGGATGGAAGCATGTTTCCAAAGATGTTTGAAAGTGAGAACATGTTTTCAGATTACCATTGATTTCCGATATATAAATTAGCTTGAAATTATTTTAGTTATTTAACGAAAAACTAGCTGGTTTAATATTTGATGGTTCCAGGACAAACATTCCCATTTCTTAGGAGTTCCATCGATTCTGTATTTATCTTGAAAACCGTACGGATTCCAACCCTTCGAGTCCATATTACCTCTCACTGGCTTCATGGCGGTTTCGATCAAAACATGACCACGTTCACTGTAGTTTTGACAGGGGGCTCTCCCTGGGGATTTAGACTTCAAGGTGGCAGGGAATTTAATGAACCTATCAAAATAGCCAAGGTAAGATTTTTCATGGTATTTTTGTGTCAATATTTGATGTCTGTATCGAGAAATTTGTCAACGAACGGCTCGCTGTCGGTTTCTTCCATACCTTTTACTTTCAGTACTTTCACCTTTACCTTGCTTCGGCTTTCTTGGTAGTCTACCTGGCTTGAGTTCAGGATAGACTAGGCCGAGTGGATATCGAGCGATGAAATGCGTCAAACTGTTACAAATTATTTTATTACTTGCATTGTTTAATTTGAGCCCCGTTGGGCAACCAAGGCATTATAATACATATTTTATATCCGTAATGCCATTCAAAATAAAATGTAAACAAACCAGGTAACTGCCACGCCCATTTAAAAAAATGTTATACTTGAATTGAGGCAAAGCGGCTGAAATGCGGTGACAGCTGATTTTCTCATTCTACGCCTGTTTCTCTAATAAAAGGAATGTCCTAATGTCTTAGGAAAAAAATATTAGGCTAATATTATTGTAGTAATACTAATAGTTAAGTTGCTTTCATTGCTATCTCTCCTCCCCCCCTCTTTCTCTCTCTCTCTCTCTCTCTCTCTCTCTCTCACACACACACTTTTCCTGCCTTCCAGCCTTCCATTGTCATACTTGAAATTAATACAAGTATACTGATGTGCACATTTCTCTCTTAAAGAATTTAAAAAATCAGAAAAAAAACAACCAAGTTATTTGTTCTTTGAAATTATCATTAGACCTATAAATAGTTTGATTTTTCCACTGTCAGGTGGAGTATGATAACTCCCTTGATGAGTGATAGTGAATAATAAATAGTGTAATATGGGAGGAATTTCTATACACAGACCATTATTACTAATCTTTCTGCAAAT
>JAWQUT010000169.1:632744-647485 GCA_033807755.1 Ellobium chinense
TTTTTGATTTTAGTATGTTTTGTTAAAATAAGTTTAATTTAAACAAAATTACATTTAATTATTCTTAAACAAAAAAAAACAAAATAAACAACAGTATTTACGCCACATTTGCCTAAAACACGATCATTTGTTTTTTAATAAAAAAAAAATGCAATGACTTCCCTTGACAAGTTTTGTGATTCTTATGGTTATGTCCCCTGATTTCACCTATTTATTACCATAAAAAATTTTCGGTAGTGTGTCAAAATTTGACCTGATATCGCAAAACTGATGGCATTTTCGGACTCAGTGACCCCCAATTACCCTATAACAGGTGTCAAACTTAAAACACTTTTTTCTGTGTTCCCCAGTGTAATTTATAGTTTAATGAACAGTCGTTTCTGAAATCTGGTCGCCACAGCAGATTATCGCGATATAGTTATGGGCGTGACACCAGGCTCGTTCATATGTTATAGGACTTTGCTGTGAAGCGATCTAAATGCCAGTGAGATCTATATTATTTGACTACTGTTTTGTGGTAATTTCGAACGAAAGCATATTATGAAGTTAGTCCTGTTTGCGAACAGTCTTGTTTCAAGACATGGTCAGATGCCACCTCTAAAACAGCTGTAATGGGAGAAAGCTAGAAGAGTGTCTCAAGTTGCGTGTGTCACTGGAAAGGGGATGACTAGTTACAGTGAATTTGTCACAAAACCAGCAGAGCTAAAAAATCGTTACCTGTAATGTTTTCACTTGATAGCTTGTACGGTTTCTCCAGCATTTCTATTTTTAAATCAAAATGTAAACTATTTCTAGGTGATAACGCAACGGAAAGCACTCCACTCCTCTCCTCTACACTTCTTTTATTTTCACCATTCTGTATTTGCTGTTACGCCAGACTTTTTGAAATTCAAGATCGCCTGTATCCGCAGCACATCCGGTGTACCGTGCGATACCCCGCCCCGTGTGTAAACCAACAAGTTGTAAATTGTGTGTGTCAAACAGCAAAGGTTATGGTATCGGTAGCCCACTTAAACCAGCGGTGTTAAATCATAACACGTGCTGATTCAAGTTCGTCACCCTGTCTCATGTAATGGTCGAATCGCTATTGAAATGCCTTCAAATCTAGCGGTATTTGTATAGAGGATTGAGATTGGTGGGGGATGTCAAGAATACAAAGCAAGAATGAAAACATCCGTTTCCTATGGAGGAATGCCTCTGCTGGGGAATTTCTAAGTCTTCATGCGGAGAGCGTTAAAATATAATTTTGTTTGCTGAACTCTTTGATTTCCTGTTTGTTTGTCTCTTGTTTGACATTATTATCAAACTGGTGTTTGGAAGTGATTTGTTCAGCAACATTTTAAATAACCCTCCTGCTTTAATATCCTGGTTTTTCAGGTTGCCCTGAGATCTTTGTTATTTTATGCATCTCATAAAGAATACACAAGTAAGTTTAGATATATCAAAACTGCAACTTTCACCTTGGTTTGGCGGTGCCGAGAGAATATGTCACACGGAATTGAAAAAGGGAAGATTTGAGTTTGAATCCCTCCCAGGACTCATGAGACTTATGACCCAAGTATGGCCCATCACCTTTAGAATGTCAGAAAGTGAAAAGGCCGAAACATTTCCTAGACGGGTATACCATCCTCTGAAGATCTTCTGTTGCCTCGCTCTCCGAATAAGTTTCATCTCCCCATACCAGTGAATGCAAAAGGGCCTAATGCATATTCAAAGCTAACCAAAAGTACATTGCGGTTCAAAGCGTGGTACTGTCATGAACATCCTATTAATTGATGCACTTGTGCACTATGAGCCATTCCAGATTGGAATGATAATGATTTATAGCCATGCGAGAGTATACCGACCTGATGCTTTATTCAACGCTTTCCATTGTACTGACACGATATTTGGATACATGTACAGTATTTTGAGCTGCTTCTTGCTTCATTTCTCCTGTTTTCAATATCTCTCACTCTCTCTCTCTCTCTCGCTCGCTCGCTCTCTCTCCCTCCTTCTCTCTCTCTCCGTCCATCTCTTTTGTTCTATTCTCATCCTGTCCTCTTGCCGACGGTGCTTTTATTTACTGTTTTATTCTTGATGTGTCTGTTTACGTGCTTCTTTTAGCCTTTTCATGTTTAATCTACGCTCTGTGCAGATAATAATGACGAACACCTGTCTTCTACATTATTCTACAGGCAGCGTATATTTTCGTCTTGCTATTTTATTAAATAAATATCTCGTCAGGGTCTCTATGACCTGGACTCGCCATATTTGCATGCGAATGAGAAGTGACACAAGTTGGCTGCAACAGGTAGTTAGATCATCAAAACCCTTCCCCCTTTTCCCCAGAAGAGTATACTCCGAAAACTGAAATTTCCAAGATTTGAGTCTTGTAAAGTCTTCAAATTCTCTTCTTGTCTTTAATTTTCCTTGTGCCTTTTCCTAGTGTCATCCATCTCGCTCGAATCTTTGTGGTACAAAAAAAGCCCTGAAATATACCCACATGCAAGTATTATATGTATCTTGTCGTATTCTTGCAAACGTAAGCGCGCGGCGATTTTGCATTACGACAGTGGACCGTTATTCGATACTCAGATGTGAATGATTGAATGTCTGTGATAGGTTTTACCTCTCTTAGCAGAACAGATATGGTTGTATCAGAGACGAGACTTAACCCCAACTTCGGGTGCCTTCTTCAGTACCGCGAAAAATATCTAAGGAGAAAATCTGCCGCTGCAGGATTCGAACCCGGTACTTTTGGCACAAGAGACAAGCAGTCCACCTCATGGCCACGCCTTTAGCGATTGATTTAGCAGAACATGCCAAAGGTTCCGAAAGTCTAACACAATTCAGAATTCCTGTACTGATAGGTCTTGTGCAGCCTCCATTGAGCCTACAGTACAAATATTTCATAACTTCAGGCTGTCAGTGAATTTTGAAGTTGATAGAAGTGATAAATAAGTTGAACGTTATCCATAACAATACATAGTCACATCCACCGCAATCCTCAAGACTTCAGATCTGGTTTACTGATGGTCTTGTGCTAGCATAAGACGCCAAGTCTGGGGTAAAATAAAATATGCTATAGCAACAGTTTTACAACTAAAAGAATGAACATTCGTTCGACCCCTTCTCACTACTTTCTCATTAATTCTCGCTCCTTCACTTTCTCTCTCTCTCTCTCTCTCTCTCTCTCTCTCTCTCTCTCTCTCCTCTCTTCTTTCTTTCTCTCTCTCCCTTGTCATCCCCTTCATTTTGTCTCCATAAACGTTTTTCTTGACCGCCTGTCCCCGTCTTACAACTGCGGGATCCTAGGCACATACTTAAATGCGCCTCTGATACTGTACAAGCGACTCTGTAAAGCACTACTAATATCAACTAGAAGGATCCTCTCAAAGAGCGGCATTTCAAAGCGGCCTGGAGCCTTGTCTCACTGGTAACTGAGATGTTCGCGAGTAAATTTTATTATAACTAGATGTTGCACATGTTAAGTTTGTCACAGCACGTTAATAGAGTGCACAGTATACCCAATGAAGTCTTAAGTCGGGCTCTTTTGTTACATCCGAGTTTGGGCCTGCTATAAGTCCCAGGGCGTAGTTTTGTAGACTATAGATCAAAGAGTCAACAGTGTCATTCGTGAAAGTGGTTGTAATATGATACGTGAATCTCTTCAACCCCATGCTGCGCTTTACCCTCTTTCAGTACGCCACTACTGAATGGTGAAGTTTGATGTGAACATTTTTGTACAACATGAAGGAATTTCCCAAACACATAGGTAGCGTATGCACTGGCACCTCACTCAGATTTCAGGGTATCTGCTCAGAAATTCGAATATGAAAGGTAAATTTAATACAGAAATATTGAGCAAGGGACCGAGGCCTTGCAACATGTAAACGAGAAGTTTGAGTACATGGGACTCGAGGTTCTAAAGTTCTACTGCAAATCCTTGAGCTTTTGGCACCATTCAAGATTATATTGAAAGATCAAAACACTATACTTGTTATATGCTCTTGTCTGAAATCTAACCTGGCATTGTCGGAATCGATGGTAATTTTGGGAAAAATCTAGCCCCTGAACAGATGGCGAAGATTGGTAACACAAATATATCTTGATTTTATACAACTGAAGTCCGATGATAATTCTGCAGGCTGCGTGTGGCTATGAATTCAGGACAGTTCGGATAATGAAAATATAAACATATTTAAAATGATATTTTCCTTGAACTTGGAAGCTACCTATCTGCAAAATTCAGTGATTACGCTATATTTACGCATCATTTTTTATTTCACCATTTGTGGAACGTTTCACCTACTGGGTAGTCTGCTTTCCATGTTCAGCACACTGGAGAGTAAAGTTAGAATATCATATTGTGAGACTGCATATTGCTCGGGGTTACTTTGTACGCCAGTAATAGTATACCAAGCACTAGTATACCAGATAGTCTTATACTTTAGCATGGATTATACAGTAAGACTTCTGGAGTCGACAGTATTTGTGCAGTCAAAGCGGTTGCATATATTGAAAGACTAAGCTCAGTATTGTATGATATAGAGAAGCTGCCCACTATTTAACCTTCTGTAGCAGGATAAAATTAGTGTAACGAATAGTCTGGTATGAAATTCAGTCAGAGATACATGTACATTATGGTATTTCATTTCAGTTACAGCATATTATGAGACGCAGCACTGCTCGAGTTATATATTTATTTACACATTGTATTGCATTGTGCGAGTGTCTGGATCAGCAGATGAAGAAACATTAATACGGCAACACATTGCAACTCACAGATGAAGAGTGAGCGTTTATACATGTATAAGGTTTCTGTACAGTAAGCATCAGGTGCTATATTCACCAGAAAGAGACACTGAAATAGGACACTTAGGCCCTGAGATATCCATATGTTCCTTCATATCACAAAGCATTAAACATGGACGAGAGGATATCTTGTTTATTGGGGATAAAAAATCTGAGACATGATTTGCCTGAGAGATATTGCAGGGTGCATGGCTTACGTCAAGACCATCTGCCAAAGAGAACACTTGCCAACATTGGAGGAGAGCAGCAGTTGATATGTAGTCTAGTCTGAAATACACAGTACGATATCTGGAAGACGAGGAACTGATGATAATGGTAGAGGGGAGGGGGGAGGAATGCTGAGTAAGATGAGAGAGAGCGAGAGAGAGAGAGAGAGAGAGAGAGAGAGTGATGGCCGAAGACATAGGCCTAATTGATGGCGAAAGTGAGTTACTAAACTGCACAGGAATGCTTGGTTGCAATACCCCGATAGATACCAATCTGACCGGAACTTGAATTTTGACGGCTTTGGACTTCCAGTAACATCGCCCATATTGTTTTGCACCTCAGCCTTTCAGACTAGCTTCATAACTTTCTTATTACGATAGGCTACTGTAGTATTTCGAAAGCACTTCACCTATTTCGAAAGCAGTTCATCGATAGGAGCACATATCGGTATATAGCACACACTTGTTCAGGCTCTTAATAAAGTGTCTTTGATGAGAATGCTAGAGCTCTTTTCCAGTAGTGTAGAACTTTCGTCCTAAGCATTGTCAGTGATTGTCAGTGATCCTTCCCTCCCCACTTTAATTTTTTTGTTGTTGTTGTTGTTGTAGCTGAGTAAATTTTAACTCAGTAGACTGATTAGACACTACACTGTATTCATCAGTAGAGCTTAACTCCAAGTAATCGCTTTACTAAGTGCAATTTTACGAAAATGAGTCTCGGCTTATTCTTTTTGTTTTGCATCTCCTGTGAAATTTGGATTTTGGCCTTGATCGGGGCATTGCATCCAAGCTACGGTAGAAGGTTTGTAACGATAGAGGATAAGGGAAGAAAGCATAATGAATATACATATACAGAGCGAAGACAGATAGATAGACAGACAAACAGGCTGGCAGGCGCAGACAGGTATGCGACCACAATATTATTATTGTGGCTGTGAGACATGACGCCAGTTGAAGATAACGTCAACGTTTGTTTACCTGGCGCAAGTCAAGGCAAGCCTTCTCTTGCACTCTTCTCTCAAGGGCTACTTAAGGCCGTCATCGCTTTATCAGTACACTGTTTGACACTGATATTACTAAATGACATTGGTTGTCGTAAAAAAAGAGAGTTGAACTTGTTTCTGCAACTCTCTATACATTTCAGCAGTGATACTATGCCGTATGTATATATTGCAGTCAGGATACTGTGCATATTACCGCCCAGCGCAATCCCTTAGAACAAACAAGGCCACCTCGATCTTCGCGTTGCACCACAGTGTTTGCAAAGAGACAAGCCATACAGCCTGTCCAGGACTTGGAGAGAAAAGAACACACAGACATCGAGCATGTATTGAGCCTAGGGAGCCTTGGATAATCAGCTTCTGTGGTCTTTTGTCGTCCTAGGACAGGTCAATAACGGATTCGGCCACGTTCAAAAAGACGCCCCTTCCCTTTGAGCAGTTTTTTTCTCATATCGTTCTCTAGTCCAAAGAGCATCAGATCGACTTTACAAAAAAGATGACGGGATTGTTTGAAGACATTTTTTTGGTCGTGTGCCATTCGTTCAGTATTTTAGGCCCCTTTCTCAACTCAAAACCCTAAAGGGCGGTGATTCATTTCAAGACTGTTTGTGTTACACGGGCCCAAGAGGTCTGATCCGATTTTTTTATTTATTGCGTGGCAATGTGGCAAGGGTCATAGTGTGTCAGTTCGTTCGGTTTACTTTGTTCCATAAATACATATTCTGCAGAAACCAGTGGCTTCCGGTCGCTGAAAGCGTAGTGCCATAATATTTTGTCGGGAGCTTTCAATATTTGCCTTCTGTTGTGTCGAGTGCGTTTTTAAGCCCACTCAGGTCGCAATAAGCGTCATGTTATGGTCGTTACACAGTAAATCCAGAGCAGATCGCCTCTGAAAGCAGTGACCGAATGGTACCAATCTCTTCACGATGCTTATCTGCCTTGAAGAACACCATTGAGACTAATCATTGCCCTTGCTTAAATAGTAAGGAGATCTGAATTGCAAACCCAAAGTGCACTTTAGTAACTTCTGAGTACTGTCAGAAGTCCTGACGACAGACACGTTCGTAAGAGTGTGTTAAGCGGTACATAAAACTTTTGAATGTAGACCTGATTTCTTTGGTCAAAGGCTAAGTTGGTCGCAGCCCTCCGAAATTGCCTGGTTAGAGAGATGTCATAACTGTAATAAATAGATCTCAGAGCTGAAGGCCCATGCCACAGGCTGCATGATCAACGTTGTTTGGGCTAGGTGCGCGTCGCGTAATGCCTTGTGATGAGGTTCTCCCAGTCTGATTTCACTGATCACAGCTGCTGGTCACAGTTGTAGCACTTGTCGAAGTCTACCCCTCTCGCAAACTACCTCGGTTACCGCAAAACTGTTCCTGGTCCATAATGCAGTGTTACCAAGCCATCTTTTCCCCCCAAAAGAAAAAAAATAAATACTGTATATTACGGTCTTAGAAAATTTATTCTCAGATTTCTGTGGCTTCCATATCAACAGAATGCTAAAATGTCTGTGGCTTTCATATCTACAGACAAATTGACCTTCTTTTCCTTGGAACTTGTCCTAGAGGTAGTCTTTTAGTGGTTTAAAACAGGATATGCATAGTAGTTCTACTTTAGGCAGTTTAGAGGAAATGCTAGTCTTTGTTGTTTTATCGCGCAATATATCAGTAATTTGACAGTGAGTCCTCATCATGGAACCATGTTCAGTTGTAAGTTTGACCCTGGATTTTGCTGTTTACAGGCATAAAGGTGGAGCTCCATCACTGTCATAACTACATCAGCAGATCAGTTTCGGCGCAATGTTGGTAGATATTATACTTGCCCTCGCTTACGATTTTCTCCGCTTTTTACCCTGAAACCTTTCTGACAGTCTTGGAACTGCCTGTTGAAAGTGAAAGGAGTCCTCTGTTTTGTAACGAGGAGACCTTTCTTAAGTGTCCCAGCGTTACAAGGTACAAGACAGAGGAACTGCTCTGTTTGCCCTCTCGGCTTACATCTAAACACGGGGGATTAAGTGCATTGTTGTGGGTGGTCAGACGTTTCCTGGGCCCTTAGAGAGTATGGGAGGTCCCCTGTGGACATTTAAGAGGACTTATAGCTTTTACACGTTTATCTCGCGTAACTGTCGTGCTTTTTATCGCGTCATTGTAATGAATGCTTCTGTTAAACAGGCGTCTAACAGGCTTGTAGGGTTAACAGCGGCTCGAGTTAACGAGCACGCCAATGGTGGGATTGATCTCCGCGCTGCGGTGTCAGATATTAGAGAACTTTTATTTCAAGCTCAAATCTCTTACAGCCCCTCATGGCAGAGGCAGGCATGCGGATTTGTAATATTTCTTATCATACTGCACATCACGAACTAGATGTGAAATTGACAACTTATTCCATTGTGTAACATGCAATGTGATTATAACATCAGAAAATGCCAAATGCACATGATTGTCACTGCTATAACAAACCATAAGAGATGTGAACTTAAAAATAAAAACTCTTTATAGAGTACACGCTTTCGCTGCTGGCACATCCGTTTTATACAACAGTTAGACTTAGTGTTGCAACCATTCCTGTTGCTGCTGGCGCGACCACTGTTCTGATACTACCATCACTGCACTCTCGACCAACACACCGCTGCGACAACTACTGCTACCATCAGTGTAGTTGGCAACACCACAGCCACCGAGAGTACTAATAGCAGCACTGTATTCGCCATCACCTCTAACAATACAACCACTGCTACAGCAACTACAGTATCGCCGCATACTGCTATTATTACTACTACTACTACTACTGCTGCTGCTACTACTATTACTACTACTACTACTACTTCCACTACTACTGCTATCACTACTACTACTACTGCTGCCGCTGCTACTACCACTACTACTACTACTACTACTACCGCTATTACTGCTAATACTACCACTATGTCTACTACTACCGCAACAACTATTTCTTCATCTTCTACTACTACTACTACTACTGCTACGACTACTTTTACTACTACTATTATTGCACTACAGGGCTCTTTCATGTACTCGAGCACACATCGCTGTCCACGTTGGTGAAAAACGGCCATTAAATCTGCAGGCAAGCTGAGTTATTGTGGTCTTCGCTGTTTGCATTGTGATTGCCTTGTCTTGCTGTCATTTTGATACTCTGGGCTGTAGCCTTATACACGCAATATCACTTGTATGCAGTATACAGCAAGCTTCAAAGGCACCTATTTCGATCATACTATGAAAAATTGTCAAATGTATTATATCTTGAATATACAGTGA
Organism: Ellobium chinense; assembly: GCA_033807755.1. Taxonomy (NCBI): domain Eukaryota; kingdom Metazoa; phylum Mollusca; class Gastropoda; order Ellobiida; family Ellobiidae; genus Ellobium; species Ellobium chinense. Next base: position 642,030 of record JAWQUT010000169.1, read on the forward strand.
AGATTCTCGCATGTGCATCTGATACTGTTGCAACATACTAGTTTGCACTGCAGTAGAAAGTCATGAATTCGAATTTCAGGAACCCCGTTAAGGAATTCGAGTTTTTGAAACATTGGAGCTCTTGAGGTAACTTCAGTTTTGAGCAAGCGGCCGGAGCATTGTCATGGGGAGGCGAGACATTTGAGAGCTTATGCATTAACAATGAGACCTCTTACCGTCGTAAGAATTACATCAGTGCATCGGTGCTAAATGCACTGTAAGAAGCGTTTAACAGCAAGTTTAACAAGTTTATTAGGAACAAGCCCAGACCACAGATCTGGTACATGAGCAAAATACTGGTAAATAATGCAGAGTTAATGTAATTCTTACGATCGTACAAGATCCCACCATTAATGCGCAAGTTCTCAATCCCAGATCTGGAGATCTTACTGTTCGTATCATTGCCGTTTTCACTAGCTGTTACTGGGCCAGAGCTTGTCTGTCTTCCGTAGAAGGAACATGCCAACGGAATTTGAGGGCCACACTGAGAGAAATGTGTGGACTTCGGTTTTGAACGAGAGACCATGCGGCATGTGGAGCTCTGCTCCAGTTCTTGGATGCGGGAATGCAGTCAACAACATGACCACGGAGGTCCGCGGGCTTCACGTTTTGTTTTCCTGTTTGCCCCGCCGGTCGCATAAAAATAGGCCATGCAACAGACCTTAGCATATGTACTCAAGGCTGTAATTAAGGGGCCCGCCTTCCTTATAACCCACCCCCCACCCCCCAATCCCAGGGAGAGTGGAGGGGGAGGGTTAGTCGAGGCTCGCTCCTCTTCTTCAGAATACAAAAGCACTGAAGTTTGCATTAGAAATCAGAAATTGTTATATCGAGGCCATAGTCCATCAAAGCATATATTGAAACAGGCACAATACATCAATGTGAATAGTCGTACGCAGTCAGCACCGACATAATCGAACATCGGTCGCGTATTTATGAGGACTCACCTACCGGAGCCCCTTCGGTTTTTATAATTGGTTTAAGATTCGAGTATCTAACAAACACTCGATATTTGAAGCGAATAAAAGGTTTTAGAAGCGAATACATCAGTAAATAGTCTGATTCTATTTTTTTTAAACTGCTTCTAATTCGTTTTGAAATATGGCAAACACCAATTTGCTCGAAATTCTACTTCCACCTCCCCGCTGGTGAGCAGAGGTAACACATTCATGCTTTATGGAATGGGTACCTTATAATTCTTACAGAGTACAAAGGATTTTAAATGAATATGAATGAGTATGTATGTAAGTATACCAGTAATAGTATTGAAGACATATGAAACTGATATTTTATTTTTAATCCCCATTTAGTTTTTACTTTTCCCTTTTTTCCCCCTGCATATATTGGGGGCGGAAAATAGACTGAAGCCATGGTTACCAAGAATCTTAAAATATCGCTTTCTGTACTTGAATAGAAAACTAAGGACTCAAAATGAATGATCTTATAAGGGACGTTTTCTTCAGTGCGGGCTGAAAAGGGATGGGCTTAAATTGGACACATGTTGAGTAGGGACACCAAAGGAATGCTATGTTTTATACCCACGGAGTCTCCATTCCTCTCACCCTCCCCCCTCCTTTTCCTCCTCTCTCATCTCCCCACCCCTCCCCCGCCCACCCCTATTCCTGCGGTATCATGAAGGTATGTTTTTGTTGGTGTTGTTAATATTATTATTATTATTATTATTTGGCGTGCACATCGTTTATGTTGATGTATGAAGTCCTAATAGATGCGCATGTATTCGACCTAAATAGCCTGTTCTTAATTAGTTAACTTTAAGTAAGGAAACCCACTTCCGGTTTAAACAAAATAGAATATGATTGCGTGCACAATCTTTCCTCCAAGAGAAAAAAAAGCGCAACACATGAGCCAATGAAAGCCAGTGTAACAGACCTTAATAGCCAGTTATATTTCCCTGACAGTGTGGAACAGTGGAAAGCGAAATAGTGATTGCTGGAGTTGTGACATGCGATGCCCGGATGGCCGTGCAAGCATTATTACTGAGAGTGGTCCATCGTCAGCACAGACGATATTATATGAACCTATAATATTATGCTGATTAGGCCTTAGTCCTAAGTATTGACCAGTTGATCACCCATAAACGTTACGTGAACAGGGCGTGGGAAGTAAGTGTAAAGGGAGAAAGAAGAGGGCAGAAAAAAATAGGTGAATCGGAGGGCGATTAAGAAGAGATTAGCTGGACAAGCAGACCTTTTGTCCCACGATCAGTGGTGGTGAGGTCATTTACTCAGCTGTCCTCAATTCGTAAGCCGTTGCTGGTAAGCAAAGTCAGGTCCTGGACTTAACATGAACAACACTAGCTTTAACCCATTGTGGCTCTGCCTCCGTAAGGAGGTCTTGTCCTAATGTAGTTAGGCAGGAGGAAGAGATTGTTTAAGATACAAGACCAAGACCTAACATTTAATTGATGTCGTGACTCCTGCATAATTAGAATTATGTGTTACTTACACTAAGGAAAACGTGAACCGATGAAAGCAGTAAAGTAATAAACAGATTTTCAACTTGCTGCTGCAGTAACATAATCATTCGTACGAATACATTTAAGGTGTGAGAATTAGTGTGCCAACTCACTGTCAGATATCAGGCCAAAAACACGACATACAGACCCCCCTGTTTCTAAATCAAGTGAAGCTGAATTCTAATTACAGTGGAACTGTTAACGCAAACACTGCTATTTCGCTTGCTAGCATACTCGCACTCCACAGCCTCAGTCGCTTTGTTTCTTATATAAAACACCCTGGATACACAAACTTCTGATAATGTACCCTCAGTAGCTTGATCCAAATGGTGAATAGGTATTGGAGTCCCACTGTATATTACTAATAGTAATTTTCCTGCTAGTTTGCTTCGACTGTTTGTAGTCTGTGCCCTTAAGCGCCTTAATTGTATGTGTTTTCAATGTTACGCGGTGGTAGATTGTAGACGCCTGTCGGGATTCCTAATTTTACTAAAGCCACAAGCTCGAAATAAACAGCATAGACCTGGGGCAACAGGATTGTGGCTTTTCGGTGACATGCTATTCAGAGTCTCGATTAAGATGCATCGAAAAAATCGTAATTGTATTTGAGAAGGCGGGTAGTGAACTGTAAACATAACGTAGAGCGAGCAAAGGCTTAGAACTGGCCGACTGGAGTTTTCTGTCGAAGGAGCTTTGAGTGATACATGTGGCTTGGAGAGGATACATTATACGCGCACTTTGTGCGAGGGACGAGAGTGAGATAGAGAGGTGGGGAAAGAGTGGAAGAGAGACAGAGAGGTGGAGAGAGAGAGAGAGAGAGAAAGAGAGAGAGAGAGTTGGAGAACAAAGGAAGGAGAAATAGGGAGAGTCGTAACAAGGGAAGTGAGTCACAGCGTGTTTTCTAGTTCTAAGTTGATTGTCATTATTTGCTGAGCACGTAGATAATTTGCACAACTGTCTTCTGTATATAATTCAGTTAATTTGATTTTTATCAGTTTATTCACATCTTGCATAACAACTCGAAATAAACGTCTTGAAATAAAACGAAGCTTGAAACTTAAAACTTCAATGGATACTCAACTACCGATCCAAATACGTATGGGGCAGTTCGTTAAATCAAAGTACACTGAATCAATGTTCTAAATCAAATACATCATATTATTGATACAATATTGGCGTAGATCCGTTACCCAGTATCAGTCTAACTCAGCGTTACTGTTTGATTACCACGCACCATTCGAAAGTATCTAGTATGTCCTTGATTACCACTCGCCAACAAAAGGTCAATATCCCATTCTTCCCCACACAGCCATTGGAACTCCGAACATGGTTTTCCTGGAGTTTTTATTTTCGGGATACTTGTTCAGTGATATGTTTACGCTCATCGCGCAACAAGGAGGTATTTAACACCGTTTAAAGGGCACACCGGCATTTCTCATATTATACTGACTACTTCAAATCGTATTTTCTCTTACAAAGCACACAAAATACAATACAAAATGCCTACTTCTCTCGAGATCTAAACGGAATGGGAGTCAATACCCCCTGCTGTTGCCTGCGCAGATTATCTTAATCCGTACCTATATTGACACAAGCCTTTCACACCTATTGTTAGGCTGAATGTTGGGATTTGTTCACTCAATCGTGCCTGAGCTTCTGGTGTAGATTAGTTTACAGCTAGAGCTGGTTTGCTTGTTTTGCTTATATTTATGTGGGTATAGATCTAGATCCGGGGCGCTGCAGTAGGTAAAGTGCATCTGTTTTGCTATCATGGTTTGTTTCGTTTCGATAATTTCAATATTGTTGCAGCTGCTGTTTTTTTACGAAACTTGCATTATTCCGTCGTATGGGCATGGGCTCTCTCTCTCTCTCTCTCTCTCTCTCTCTCTCTGTCCCTCTCTTTCTGTCTGTCCCTCTCTCTTTCTGTGTGTGTGTGTCTGTATGTCTGTGTGTTTTGCTTATTTTGTATTTGTTCACGTTCACTTTCACTCTGTCATTCATATGCGTACTCTTCATCGTTGATACAATCTATGCCAGTCTCTGCCTGTCTGAGTATTATCTCTTCTTCCTGCGTCTGTCTGTCTGTCTGTCTGTCTGTCTGTCTGTCTGTCTGTCTGTCTGTCTGTCTGTCTGTCTGTCTGTCTGTCTGTCGCACCTTCTTTCTTTTCATGTTCGTCGTGTTATTATCCCTTTTGTATTAGGTAAGTAATGTAGCTAGCATTTAGAACGCCCCAAGGACTATTTAGCGCTAAGATAATTTGGAATATACGGTCATAAGAAACTGATTCCCCGGGGGAGGGAGAGACCCAGAGGGCGTGTTTTGGTTTTTGAATCTGCTAATGCTAACCATCCACGCATTCCTCCCTTCACATTCTTTCAATCCTTCTCTTTCCCTGTGGGTCCCTATTTATCCTTCGCTTACTCAAGATTTCCTTTGCTCATCCGACCCTTCAGATGAAAGCTGACAACCCTCACTCCGCATTCCTCGCCCTGCGGCTCACTGTCGAGTCTCGAGCCCATGCACCTGTACTCACTCGAGCGCGCTGTCCCTTAACGGCAACAATAGGCCGACCCTTCTCATCAATAGCTCATTACTCACTTACATTAAAGCTGATCAATATCCCAGTCGCTACAAGTAATCTTTAATTGGAATTTGGCGTTGGGAAACATCGATTCGCTGCCTTCAAACGTCCATTTCTTTTGTCTCTTGGATAATGTTTCCTTTTCTTTCTCTCCTTCCAGCCACGTGTCTTTTCTTTCTACCGACACACGTGAGCTGGCAAAGGGTGTACTTCAAAAATATGTTTCTTTTGTTCTGCTCGCTCTTTTCCTTTTCAATTTACTAATGTCTCCTTCAACCTATGCCTTTTTTTTTCTCTTTTTTGTCAGTTGTCAGAGCGGAGAAAGAGGAAATGTTCACAGTCCCTCTCCCCCCCCCCCC
>JAWQUT010000169.1:647582-729511 GCA_033807755.1 Ellobium chinense
ATAGAGAGAGAGAGAGAAAGAGGATTGACCTCTTCCTCCTCCGCAGCAGTGGGACAAATCGTTACTTTACAGTAGCATCTGCCTGGCATCCATTAAGTATTAAATTAATCAAAGTTATGCTACCCTAAGAGCCGGTTATTGGATACAGACCACAAAGTCCACATCTTTTTCCTGTACAACAAAGGAGATTGCGTGCGGTTCACATTCCTCCACCTTCAGCCCGATCGTGGCCACCAACAAGTCTCATTTTGGTGAATGAGCAATTTCTTGCAACCATCAGACATTAAGATCGCGGAAATCTACTACCCTTTCGTTCCTCGGTGCGTTCTAAAGCGGAAAGAAGTTTATTCTTTGGGAAGAGTTTGCGAGAAAGATTCTGCGAATAAACATGAGAGGCAAAATGTATCCATAGTGATTATTTTTAAATGACAGTACTATACAATACATTTTTCTTTTCAAGACAAAGGATAAAAGAACTTAGGTCAGCTGTTGCCTAGACAGACAAGACTTCTTTTTCCTGTCCCCTCGGGCGGAGCATCATCTTTCGGAGAAAATAGACAAGAGAAGGTATCACTATAGACAAGGAATAGGGGAAAATATGTAAGAGAGCACGAGGATTGGTGTGGGTAGAAACGCATTTCGCTTATTGTGGAGAATGAACCGCGCCTTGGCACTGATGAATATAACAACAAGACAGATTTTTTAAAAAAGCGAAGAAAGTGAGAGTGAGAGACATATTGAAGATGTATGTTGTTGACACTGCCGCTTCAGTCATGCTGGGTCTGGGTCGCTTTTTATGCGCACGCTAGGAAATGCCATGTGTAGGAGCTGATCTGCGCAGTTGGCAGCTTTATACAGTATTACTTTACAGTGTTACATTAATCAGTTCTGTTAGTCAGTTTTGAAGATTTGCAAATAACCACGCTGTAATTTCCGTTATAGCCCCTGGCTCAGTAGCCCCTCGCTCTGTGCGCAAAAATCAGTTTCGGGACATTCCTGATGTGCTTCCGTTTTATCAGATTCGTGAACTGTAGCAGGGATTCTAAAAATTGTCGTTTGCGTCCCTCAGATGTGGAGGAAGAGAAATTCATTGGAAATCTGGGAGGGAGGGTAGCACTGAGAGAAATATGCATTAATATTGGATAGGATTTGAATAAAGTTGGTTGTTGCTAGGAAGACTTAGTGTCAGAGATTGCAAACATCCCTGTGGCGGTCAGGTTGCTCCGTCTTTACTGCTAATGACACAGGCTACCGCCCGAGAATAATATTTCTATTTTATACCTGTTACGATAGCATCTTCTGCATAGAGTCAGTGACCACGTGACGTTTGACTCACATAACAACATGATTATGTCAGGCTGGGATTACATTTGAACTATGCGACTATGCGGTCTACCTTTTCTTACTTAAAATTGTATTTATATGTAAGGAGGTATGCTGTATATCACGCTTGATTTGGGCTGGGTTTAAAGAAACGAAATTCCAAGGGTAATAAAGACAAATGTGTTCGACAAACGCTCTGCGAAAACAACTTTACAGTTTCACAGTGCTCCGTGGCACCTGGACAGCTAGCTATCAGTGTGGGAGGTGAGAGGTCTGAGGTATCAGGGAGATATCTATCGTGAGAAGTTTTACCGAGCGTGGTTTCCGGTGCATTTTGACTCACCACGTACATACGGTAACATGGTAGTGCAGTGGCATCATGGCTGGAATGAGTGAGACACGTAAGAAGTACGTGTGAGTGAGTGAGTACCATGCGCGAGGGTATCAGATTCCACCATCTGCGTCTCACGAGGTGTAAGTCTTTATGGTCGCTGACGTCATCAAGATAAGTGGACTGTTTGAGCACCTCGCTTACTCATTCCTAGAAGTTTCAGAGCTGTTCATTTTTGTAGCCTAGAGATTCGGCCCCTCAGCGGTTGATATCATGTAGTTCTCCTGTGAAGTTTCCGAGTTGTTCAGTTGTACCCTGGTGACTCGGCCTCTCGACAGCTGACATCATGTGATCTTTCTCTGGAGTTTTCGAGTTCTTCGTCAGTACTTGTCAGTAGCTGACATCAAGTAGATGTTCTCAGAAGCTTCAATGTTGTTTAGTGTACCTTGATGATNCATTATCTTCCAAGCTGCCAGCCAAAGCAAGACTACCCATGAAAGGGTCGAACAGTCCGTGTGATGCCAATAACTAAATAAAGTTCACTCTAGCGGTGAACAAGTCAATCGACCGGTCAGTCAATCAATCGATCGGTGAGGTATATATCACCTCCTCGTTCTTCCTTCTTTCGTCTTCATGCCGATTTGTGCGTCTTGTTTTCGTGATTCATATATTGCCTTTTTTTATATTTATATATTGTATAAAAATAACCATTGCCGTGATAGAACTGACATGCTATCTCGACAGCCTCTCAGATTTAATGTTGAATCCAACGCATAATGACCCGGAGGGAAGGAGTGTGCTTTAGGAGGATAATTATCATTACGCATACCGCCATATTTTGAAACTTCAGACCGACGCGCTCCTGTGTATATATTTAGTGTCTGTTTATGAAATCACCCCCCTCTAAATCCTTCTATCTATTACTGTATCCCTCCATTCCGACAGTAAATCAGATTAATGCTGACAATAGATTATCACTGTAGAGAAACATCTTCAACGGAAGGCCATCTTCACAGGGGCGTATTCAGCCCGTCGCCTCAGTTCCTCTGCGCAGCAACCATGAGAATAAGCGAGACCACCGTTTAGATATTGAAATAACAGCAAGGTCGACTCCGTTTAATGGCAGAGTTTTTCAGAGTAAAGAATACTATATTTTCCATGTAAAGTCACTAGATAACGGCAGATCCCTTTAATCGCAACTTTCCATGTTTCCGAAATCTGGAATAAAGCAGATTAGACTATACTAAACATGTATATCAGAATCAAAAGACTGTCAGTTCCTGTCTCCTTCCTCCTAAAACCTACGCACTTGGGAGAGGAAGGGGGGGGGGGAGGATAAGAAGGAGATAACTACGGTCCTGTCCTTTCCTCCACTTTATCTCATCCCTGGCACTCTTTCCGCTTACTCATCACCCAAAAGGAATGCCAAGGTGATGTACTCACCTCCAAAAATGCGTAGGAACCAATGGAGGTTTCTGTGCCTTGTTCGTTATTCTGTTTTTCTTTTTCTCTCCCGTCCCAGCTTCAAGTTTATACCACTTGTTTTGTTGTTGCTGTCTCCCCTGGCTTTGCATTGCCGCATCGATGGTTTTTAAACGAATTAGGAGGTGGGTGATTGGAAACCGCAGGGAGGCAATATGTTTCGCTTTGGCAGTATTTGCGGGGATGGATTTCAAGCAGTCTCAGTCGCCATAGTGTGAGAAATATTACGCACATGTTGTTTGGTTTTCAGGGAGGGTGAGGATGTGTTTTGGCAACGTTCACTGTATCGACATGCCTTTATAATATTCGTGTATCACGAAAGAGGGACTGGGTTTGTGGGGTCTCCCAGAAGAGGCAGAAGATGAGTGAGTGAGTGAGTGAGTGAGTGAGTGAGTGAGTGAGTGAGTGAGTGAGTGAGTGACTATGTGCGTACGTGCGTGTGGGCGGAAGGAAGAAGGAGGGCATGTGTGTGCGTGCATGCATGTGCGTTTGTGCGAGTGCGTATTGTATGTGTGTGTGTTTGAGAGAGAGAGACAAAAAGAACATCTGCATCAGTCACAAATTTGGAATGAAAAATACAACTGCGATTTGAATTCCAGAAGTTCTCTACGGATACCTATGAATGCGATTTAACCGACCGTACTGCTGGCATCTCCTTAAAAGAGTGTTTGGTGTCTGCTTGCTTTTCAATCAACAAAGTCCCCGTATTTTCTCCCACTGCCATTCACAACCACTCATCCTTTGTCAGAGGTCAACTCCTAGATAAGATCAGCTGGTGGATGAGTGTTATTGCTGGGCGATACCTCGAATTTCAGTAATGCTGTGATTACTCCAGCTATGGGCAATCGAGTAATATTGGAGTACTTGTGACAGCATGATAGACTTTCAAAAGCGTGCCTTTCCATATTTTTTTTTGGGGGTGGGGNNNNGGGGGTGAGAGAGATTGAAGACGGGCGGATGTGAAAGGAAGGAGAAATGATCTGGCCTAGATACTAGGGTGAGTGACACCGGGAGAGAAAGGGCCTGGAAATGAAGGAAAGAATGTGTTTTCAGCAAATAACATGTTTAAGAAGCTTGTTTTTCTTACGGTTTATTTATTTTTGCCCAGATGCTCAGTAATCGGATAGTTATCAAGTAATCAAAAAGTAACCGATTACTGATAAATTTTTTCAGTAATCATCATTGGAATCGATTGGTTTCACTCGATGACGCTCAGCTACTAAGTGTTCTGTGTGGGTTGCTTCGACTCTTTCCCAAAGTCAACTGAAGGAGCATCCTTTCTCAACGCCAAGGAAGAGTTAACTGTATAGGCATAGACGTTCACTGGGGAACTGGCTGGTGAGCAGTAAATTGTTGCTGTTGGTGCACAGTTTGCAAGGAACTCTCGTATGCAATACAGTCGAATCTGGTCTGGGCACCACGTGCTGTGGTGACCAGGTCCTGGGAGCAGCCTTTCACATTTTCTCTATACGTCTGTCACATGTCTGATGCGGCCGCGACCACCTTGTCTCATGTCCCAAATAGTATAAAACATAAGGAAAAACACTGAATAACATGGCTTCCAACGACCAATCAGAAGCCTCGTACGAGCTGGTGAAGAGTTTTGCGCCGACTGTAAGGTTGGGAACGTTTTCTGTTACATTTTAATACACGACTTGTTTACAGCAGTCTGACAGCAGTTGGTTAACTTGGAAACCAGAGGAAAAAAACTTTGTGTTGTAATATCTTAATTAAAAAAAATTAAACACCAAACCTGTGTAAGACGATCATCTGTCAAGATCACTGCTTTTCTTTAAAAAAAAAAAAAACGAACAGGGTTCGCCATATAGAGGTTCCAGTGTATTTACATACATTTAGACACTGAGATCATAGTGGATTTACTGCACGCTGTGAAGCGGTTCTAGACATTACATACCTAGACCTCGGCGGAATCTTCGTTGAGTAAGAATAGTAAAGAGTAAAGTATTATTTGAGATGCTGGGNGGGGGGGGAGGGAAGGAGAGTGGAGCTGCCAGTGAATCTCTGACGAGAAAATTGTTTGTCAGGTAACAGGTTGATTTATGAAGCAGCTAGGAAAGGGAGTGAATTAAAACAAACAAAACGACGCCTGTGCACACATTTGTATCGATCTGACAAATGGACTAGTCTAAATTTGATGAAAATAATGTCTTCCTTAAAGACGTAGTATGAAAACATTTTCCATACTTAGTTACAATGATACAATGAAACATTGTTCCCCTTCCTTGGTTTTTTTTTTTTTTTGCATTCCTTTAGCGTTGTCACAGCATCAAATCTAATACATATAGTGGTATCGTAATGTATAATCCCATAATAATGAAATACTGTGCCACGCGGATTAGAGAAGATGACCCGAGTGCGATAAATATACTACTAAAACACCAAACCATAAGCATAATAAATAATGTAAGTAACTGCACCTGAAAGCTCAGTTGCCAAAGGTTAAAATACTATGGATCTTACAGTAGGGTAGATAAAATTACATCTTGAGGATCCTTGGGTTAGGGTTTTTTTTCTTCTCCTCAAAAAGAGGCGGTTGCTTGGATGGCACGTCACGGATTTATTAATGCGGACATTGCGATTACACGCACGCCCTTTCAACCTAGTCTACATGTGGGCTTTAAAAATAAGAATGTTTTATTATCACGGTCGGTGAATAGAATACAATATTTCATTCTACTTGATTCTTGGGACGGATGGGATGACTCAGTTGACAGATGCTTGTCAGATGAGTCATGTATAAATAGGGATTATTCTTCGTCTTTGTAGCAAACTTTGGTAACAAGTTTAAAGTTTTATTTAGAAGGACGGTAAAAGTGCGATCGTAAGATACCAAAAAAAAAAAATGAAAACAAATCTTTATACCATTGGCTCTCTCGAATCGCATTTGCGCTCAAATGAAAAATTTTCACTATTTTCAGATAACAGAATACATTTGTTTACTGGATAATCGCAGCTTATTTTTATGGCAACTTTCTGAATGCTCTCGAGCAGTTAAGATTTAGCGAGTTGACTGTAAACATAAGTGTATTTAATTTCAGACTTTAATAACTTCAACAAATCAAATGTCATGCAGTGAAAATTTGGCACAAATTGACAGAAAGATATTGTCTTTTAGTGCTGTGGTTATAACACATGTGTAACAGTAGCATACGTATTGTGCGTTTTACACATTGGACCCGGCTCGTCAGTGTGTTTTTACTTTTTTTAACTCTGTAAAACGTATAGCACTTAGATCAATCAAACTTTCAACACCCATTGATTTTATCTGTTTGTCAATATACTTAAAAAATGTGATTCCCGTTATTTTGCAGCTCTTGGAGTCACTGGACTTTGAATTAAGTCTCTTTTTATTTGTCTTCAGAAAATGGGTACCTGTGAACACATAGGTTCCCTTAAGCACCTAATGACTGAATTTGGTACCGTGTGTGATACTGTATGAATGGCGCAGACAGATAACTGTGCCTGATGTAGTCCGCTTACTCCTTTAGCGTCTTATGACGTACAGTATGTCCTTACCCATGTTGTAAACAGTTCTTAGACGTTTTGGTACATCCAGGTCTCTGGTACAGGCTAAGAAACTCATGGTCAGTTGGGTTACATCAGCAGTTGACAAACATCACAATTTCTTTCTAAAGGCAACATTTTCAGACAACAAAATACTGTTTATTTTATCAAAGTCAATGGATAATCGCACCTCCTTTTGATCGCCACTTTTTTTTATCTCCTTTAAGAACTGGGGTTGAACAGGGTCGATTGTAAATTCGTGTGTTAAGCAAATGCAAATTTCATAATAGTGTATAATAATATATCCAATATTAAACTTGTGCGTGCATTTATGACTTTTATATTAACTATTTTTGTGATCGATGTGGAATGCTTACGGAGGAAAGAAAGGGCGTTGTTACATTCCTCCTGGGCTAATCTGGCTTCACTGGGAAACAATAATATGTCAACAATTTATGCTTTACCAATTCCCCCCTGCCCCTACCCCCCTCCACCCTCCACTCCCGGTCTATGCCTCCACCGCAACCCCAAACCGCAGTGGCGTATCACGCGATCATTCTGCAGCAACAGTTACAAACATGCACGAAGACTTCTAACCTCAACACACAGCTGCAGAGACAACATCAGGCCAGACAAACAAAAAATGCATTAGAAGTGAAATGCCACACTTGGAAAGTAACCAAACAAAAAAAAAACTCCATATGCGCGTACACACTTGCTGTTTTATTTGCCTCTGCCATGTCAGTGTCCCACTGGTAGTGTTTAAACCCAACAAAGAGAAAGCGGCCCTGAAATCTTCACCATTATTCAATATGTAAATGTCATCAGCGCTGCAGGATCAGGTTAGTTAGAAGTGTCACTCAAAAGGATTTAGAATCTACGACGCTGTTAGTTTAGATCTTTCTCATACTCAGAATGGCTTGTAAAACAACGATGTAACAAGTTTCTTAATGCTATCTGGATGAAACTGTCACACAGTATCTATTGGAGAACATAGAACACATGTTACTGCAGTCTCTACCGTGATGGAAAATGAAGGGCAAAAATTAACATTGCGTTTTACTATTGCAAAGGATCACGTAAAACAGCGTGGAGCAACGCGGTTATGGCATTAGACTCAAGATTCCCGACCATTGTCATGTTAATATGTGTCTTGGGAGAGCATTTCATTCACATTTTCTTCAGTCCACCCGTCTGTAGAAATGGGTACCTAGCTCTGGGCAGTGGAAAATTTTGTCAGAATGCCAGTGATCAGTGCCTGTAAATGGCAGCGGCACTGTATGCTCCCAAGGGAGTTGAAAAGTCCTAGAGTGATCAGGTCTGCTAAGATAATAAAAGTGTGATGAGGCGTGAGCGGGCATAAACCTGGATACGAGCTTGTAAATCACTGTATTATTACTTATTACTATTGTAAACATCTGCTGTTCTGATGAATGAAGCATTATTTTCACGATTTTACTTTTGCACAAATTATTTTGGCACTTTTACACCAGATTCCCCGGAGTTAATTTAGCGCACTTAATGCCATGGAAATTTGATGAATATTTTTCCCCCAGGTATTCAGGTTTTTCATTTTAAATACACGGAAAGGACGGTCTAGACTTTCCGAGCTGTAAGCATCTCAGGCATTGCCTGGGAGTCAGGTAGATAACTGATACCAGCCTCTGGATTCAACATTGCTGGCGGGGTGCTGAGTTGTTTCCCTTCGCTTGTACTTATAGTGAATCTTTGCATTTTCTTTTTCCTCCATCTATTTGTCTGCCTGTCTACTTTGCTTGCTCGCTCTCTCGCTCTCTCTCTCTCTCTCTCTCTCTCTCTCTCTCTCTCTCTCTCTCTCTTTCCTTCTCTCTCTGTCTTCTCTCTTCCCTCTCTCCTTTTCTTCGGCTGTCTTTTTATTCTTCATGTACTCGCTTTTACTCTAGAAAAGCAAGGAAAGACCCTTTTTTATGGGCATCCTCCAGTTATATGCTTCTCCGCTCCGCCCGCCCCAACACATACATAGTTCATATCTACCGGAGTATATAATGGTGGACATGTAAATGGCACCAACCGTAAAACTAAGCATGGTTTGTGTCGAGGTTTATTACAGAGAATGAATGGGAGGTCGAAAGGAAGTAGTAGGGAGGATTCAAGGTAAAGGTAAAAAAGTAATGATAGGAGGCAGGTGCTATTACCATCAGCGAAGTAATTATTCACAGTACGCTTAAATGTAGTATGAGGTTAAAAACTAGTTATCCTTTTGCTGTGATAATAATAATGCAGTTTAAAGACTCGTATTCAGGCTAAAGCCCCCTCACGCTACTTCACATCATTATTGCCCTGCAGGCCAGATCACTCTTTCTCAGCTCTTGGGGGCATACAGTGATGCTACTGTCATTCACATGCCTGTTTTTTCACTGCCTATAGCCAGTTACTCACTTTACAGATGAGTGAAGTGAAGAAAATGCGAATGAAATACTTTCCCAAAATGTTAAACAACATGGCGAGAATCGAACCCACGATCTTTAGATTTAGAGTCCAACGCCATAGAACCATACAGGATACATCATTACTGTATCAGTTCAAACACTGCTGTGGAGCCACGGGGTTACAAGCTCTTTAACCTGTCCCAAATGGTTTACGTAAATCTATTGGTACCGAAGTCAAAAGTGGCGTTTAGAAGAAACCATTATAATAATTTTCCTAGTAAATCTTTGTAAATTGTGTATAGACATCTTCCTGATTTGGGTATGAGGGGCGAGGTGATAGAGATCGACGTTAAGGTCGCCGATTCGGTGCTCTTTGTAGTTATCCTAATCCTTTCTTCTTTTCTGCCTTTTTCTCTTGAGCACTTTCTTCCCTTACCGTGCTCTGTGTGTTTTTGTGTTTGGTTGGTTATTTGGTGGTATTTTATAATCTGCGTAGAGCGATTATCCTATTTGGAGACTTCCAAGCAACCCAAAAATAATTTATCCTGATGAAACGAAAGGGATTATGAATTTGTGTTCGTTCACTCCCTACCATATTCTATACACACACAGTGGGATTTACATCAGGAACAGGAAAGACAACTCCAGTGATCGGGATGTAATGAATTCAGAGTTTTGCCTACTTTGACTAAGAATATTGCTATAGCCATAATAAGAACACTCAAGGTATGAAGATGCCCATGCTTTTTCACAACTGGCTATCTGTTTTTCGCCACTTATTAACATTTCCACACATATTGTTTAACTCTTCCTCCAAATTTTGAAACGTAGAAAAATGCTGCAAGATCAGTTAGATTAGAAATGGTACCTAACATGTAAACACCGATTAACAACCACACAGTAGATAAAAATCTCACCTAATCTGAGTCAACTAAAGTATTTGCACCAATCTAAGCCTTTGAAATTCAAATCCAACCCCACTCCTCCCCACGGCCAGTTCTCTGATTTGATGGTGATTATTTAAAATTGCATACCAAATTGTCAGGTTTTGTTGGCATCTTTATACCTCAGAGGAATTCGTGGCTATGACTTTAAATCATTGTAAATACTGCAATTAGCCCTCTGGGGAACCACTCATGCTTTCTTCTACCTGCCCGCTAACATTTCCCCCTGATTACCTCCCTTGGGCCATTTTTGGATTACGCCCCGTCGGTCCATGACCCCATGGGATTTGTTGGGTTCTTCTTGGTTGTTTTTTTTTTTTTAAAAACTATGCCATCGCTAGTGTGGGTACTTATTGCCTGCGGTGATACGAAAATTAATGGACTCAGCTCTTGATAAAGATGAAAAGAAGGCTTGATGAAGGTGTAGCTGTATATATTAAAGTACACAGTCTCTGCCTAGATTATGTTGAGTAGCATGCACGTGAAGATGAGCCACTCGTTATAATAACATGCCAGTCTCTAAATATCGCCGTCCTGTTCTCTCCATGCGCGTGCCTTCACTCACACCTGGCATAAGCCTTAGATCTACAACACTCGCTCCCCTTTANCACCCCGTGTGAAAGGCAAGTAAGTAAGCTGGAGCTTGTGGGCATTGGCTGGTAGAAGCGTAGGTACAGCTGAGTTACAGTAGCCCACCACAGTCCCGCTTAGACTTATTCACTTCCCTTTCAGCTTTTGCCATGCCCTCCAGTTGTGTGCTGTGGGTTGGTTCTGATATATCTTATTGATTTTTCTTTTCGAGGCGTGTTGGAAAGTATAGACTAGTTCTTTCCTTTTCATAAGGCAGTGCGGTGTATGTGTGTGTGTGTATGTGTATGCATGTTCAGAAGAAAGGAACCATTACTGCAAGGCTTGAGAGTGGCTTTCACATTTCTTGTGGTGGGACCTTTCGCTGTTTGATATCCGCACTCATCTAGGGTGTACATCGAGATCAGTGCAGACACCTGGGAGAGGATATTGAAGTAGTTCTGAACCATGTGAGTATGATTATGATTCGTTAGTCGTGCCTGTGCTGTCCTGAATGGTGCTGTTGGGTAATATATTGTGGCTTAAATCATCGTCGTTGTAGAAGAAGATATAAAGTCGATGAATAAGATGTATTTGTTGGTTTTTATTGTCGGAGCTGTGGATGTTTTTAAGAGTTTCAGAGAGCAGTATCAGTTTATTTTTTTGTTACATAACCGCTGTGGATGATGTTTTGCAGATGTCTCTGTTGCCACCAAGATTAAAGTGAGACTTCTCACCTCAAATCTCCTCAAGTGACGTGTGATAAGTTGTTCAAGTGTCAGCAGATACCACTGTCTTGCATAATTTGAGTCATGGCGCTATTTAAGACGTGGGCTTGTCATAATATAGCTTTGCTTAACAGATAGCAGGTAGAACTTACAGGTAACACTCGTAAGCAAGAGATTATCAGGGCGTGTGTCAACCTGTTTCCGTTCCTGTCGCTGCCAGTGCTGCAAGACGATGCAAATCATACACTGACAAGCTTTTCTTAGTCTGAATCCTCCAACCAATTTTACGACCAGCGAGTGGTCTGTTTTTTTGGTTCTTGACATTTCAAGGGTATAATCACAAGCCTGATGTTTTTAAGAATCATTTTGAGGTTTGTTAGTCTCATATCCGGACCAGTGCTCGCCCACGCGACTTCACATTATTACTACCCTGGGAAGGTCAGGTCATGCAAGGGCAATTTCAGCTCTCTTGGGAGCATACAGTGCCGCGTTGCCATTTACTTCTGGCACTGATCACAAGCATTCTAACAATATCTTGCACTGCCCGTAGTCAGGTACCCATTTCACAGCTTTTCACAGGGCACTTGCAGTGTGACATTATCGGAATCGAACCCACGACCTTCAGACCCCTAGTACAACACTGTCACCATTAGACCATCTTGCTCCACTAATAAGACTTCAAAATGCACCCGTCCCATCAGTGCTTAAATCTATCCCTAACTCTAAAGCTGATAAACGTGTGATGTTTTGAACTGGACAAAATCAGGAGACATCTGCCACACGATGCCCAACAGGCACGGCTGTGCGGCATATGAATCTGACTCTTTCATCTGATAACGCAATCGATCTGTTTAACTTGGACCACTGACCAAAAGAGAGTTTGCTGTGAGAAAAGGCAACAGCCCCTAGCAACTTTCAGCATCACTGTTGCAAGGAAGATGATTAAGTTGTAATGGTGGGTAGTATCCTTTCTAAGGATCGATACTTAAGAAATTTGATTCAGTATCGGAAATATCAAAAGTAATTTTGATCTTCTTCCGAATCTCAATACGAAGCTAGCTACCGGTCTCCTCAGTCGAAACCCTAGAGGTACCAAAAGGTATCGGAAGTCTCGAAATGGAAGTCACGTCAGTTTCAAACTAGCTACCAATCTCCCCAGGCCAAACCCTTGTGGTATTGGGAGTATCGAAATTGTCGAAGTAAAGGTATCGAAATGCATACCGAGAGCTAATCATCAGAACTGAAAAAGAATCGATACCTTTGATACTTAATCCTGGAAGACTGAGTATCGCAATATAACTTTTAAAAAATTAGATATCGGCCCACCACTATCTAGCAACCTTCAGCCTCACTGTTGCAAGCAAGACGATCAAGTCGTGTGTCTCTGCCATGTTGGTATCAACGCCGCTGTCCCAGGGTCCCGCCGTGGTCGATATGGTTATCAGTATTATTGCCTGGCCAGGTTTATGTTGGGTTTCAAGAGACCTTTTCCGTGTGGCGCCACGCTCGGTTTTTTTGTTTTGTTTTGTGAAATCCATGTTCCACTGTGGTTGCCTTTTACTCATTATTTCTGAGACAGAACAAGACAGGACACGCATGTTTTGTTTATTGTCAGGGTGTTTTACACTTGCAGCAGAGAGTCATTTCCGTTGTTAACTCAGTGTGTTCTCTAGACCTATGAGTTTGGAGAGACACCCCCCCCCCTCCTTTCCCAAATGGTCATAAATTTGAGGGGGGGGGGTTCGTAAATTTTTAGCGGGATTTTAGGGCTTACGCAAGTAATGCAAATTTTGGAGTGCACGAAAGAAGAAAAAATCAGTGCGCGTTTAGTGTATGTTTTAAGAGGTTTTGAAACGTAAGGGGCGAATCGTGCGATCAAGCGGTCTGATCTGGAGAAAAACACTGTTACTAACTTCCATAAGAAGATTTTGCACTTTGTGAGTAAACACAATATCTATTATTTCGATAATGTCCGCTGAGCCCTCCACCCTGTCCAATCCCCCCAACCTCTGGTGTGTCAAGTGTAACTCTGTTCCTCTCCACGCACATTGGAATTAATGACTTATGCAGTTTGCTGTACAGGCTAGGAAAAGAAAATGTTCTCATGTTCTCAACATGGCTGATGGTGGATTATCTGTATTTCTGTGCTGCATGTGCGTCTTAATCAGTATTGATCTACACTACTGCTTGTTTCAGCACAACAGCTGGTTATCGGTATCAGCATTAGCAGGTCTTTGCATGGAATTTGTGTTTGTTCGATGACTTCATCCTGTTCTATCAGGAGAGAAGTTACGCGGTTTGGCGTTCAGATTATAAGTGGACTGCTATGATCCTTTACAAAATCTGCGAATCAATGAAAGGATGTAAGATGAAATTTTGTTCCCCATTGCTGTCTCTTTTGCTGCTTGTTGCTTTTAAAGACATCGTCTTTACTTTTTGTTGTCCTCAAGTTACAGATGTATTCACCACTTCCTTCTTAGAATTAATTCATCCTTGAGCTGTTGTTGATGAACTTGATCATTTTGCCATTGGTCATGTTCAGCTATCGCTATGAATTGATCGCAGACAGCCTCAAGCCAGCGGCGCAAAGTATGGCATTGTCTAAACAACCCAAGCTTTGAAATAGTGATGGGCCGATATCTGAAATTTTATGGAATGCGGTACTCGACTTTCGAGCTCTAAGTAATGAAAGCATCCATTCCGCCTCTATTCTAATATTTATAATCGAGTATCCATTCGATAATTTCGATAATTTTAATACTGTCGACAGCTTTCGATACTTTTGATACTTTCTATACTTTCCACATTTTTGATACTTTCGATATAAGAAAAGTATCGATACTCAGAAATACTGCCAACTCCTACTTTGAAGGTGTCTGTCATCCTGTTTCTTTCCCTCCTAATCGCGTTAATAGACCCCCGCCTAACCACACCATGAACAAAGACGGTCTTTCCACCAAAGAAACAATCGTTCCTTTCATAAGCAAAGTGAGGTAGACCTAGTAGTTATTTCTTGAGATGAGGTTGGCTCAGATCCCGAGATTCAGCTTTTTTAACCCAAGTTATCCCAAGTCGCTTCCATGTTATCACTTGACTAGAAGACGTTTTTGATGTCCATACACCAGAGGTTCTCAAACTGACATGCTTGACAGTAATTCAGAGGTGCAAGACACCCCAGGGGATGTGATAGCAGTAGGAGGAAATACATCAGAGATGAACAAAATATGCCCTGTAAAGTTGTCAATATTGAGGGAATTCATTGCACGTACTGTTGATTCAGCTTAAATGCAACGCCAAGAAGGGAGGGAAACTACTGCGAGTAAGCTGTGCCGTTTGTTCTTGACTTTTATTTTTGCTGTGTGCAAAACATTGCGATTTAGCGAAAAGGACAATTACGCGGATGGCGAATAAGCGGCGTCGACTGTAATAACTTTCTGCCATGTGTACAAATCGGAAATCTCAGTAATATATTTTGAAATCGGTCCATCATCTGGGTTGAGATTTAATTAAAAGGATGAGTTCATTGCTTGCCTTTTGGTGCGTGGAGTCGGCAACTTATGAAAGTTTCGGAACCCCTGATTCGTACTTTACGGTACGCACTGACACCACACAGAAGACGGAAGCAACTCAGCAGCGTCCGCGACCCGACCCCACCCAGAACGAGATTCCTGACTCTCAGTAATGCCGACCTACCCGTAATCTGAAATATGAGCGTGTACTTCTCCATCTCTACCGCAACAAAAGCCCTGGGCCTATCAACGTACTGAGCCCCTGATTAGGGCGAGCATTGGCGGCGCTTATCACAGCGTGATTAGCTGTTAGGAATAGTTCCTTATCTCCTGCCCTCCCTTGAGTACTGTGTCAGTGGTATCCCCCTTGGCCTGGTTCTACTGAATGGCCCGAGCCAGTGATCTCGCCCCGGAAGCACTGGTTGCTTTAAATCTTTGAGGTCTGATTAATACGTTTTTAAGGCGAACATATGTTTTGAACTCAATTTCTTGTATGATTGCGTCACTAAACGGACTGGGTGGTCATCTGGAATGGTGCGTTACATTGAAACTCTATTTCTTCCTTTACGTGGATTTGGGAATAACCAGCGCTTAGGATAATAATGGTATGATTTTAAAATGCTGACCTCTAGGTCATGGGGACAAACTAATAAAAAACAATAAATTTGGCCAAAACGTTGTCATTGTTACAAACAGTTCAGATTCTCCCTCCGGTGTCTTTCCTTTCGTCTGATGATTTTTTCCCCTCCCTCCCTCCCTCTCTCTCTCTCTCTCTCTCTCTCTCTTTCTTTCTCTCTCTCTCTCTCTCTCTCTCTCTGTCTGTCTCTGTCGTCTTTCTCTCTTCTTTTTGAAGTCAAATTTTTCCCTTTTTTCCCCTTTGAAGCGCAGTACGGAGACTCGCAGATCCATTTTGTTGTTACTTAAATCACTATCCCATTTTTCACTTCTCTCTCGGTCCCCCATGAGTAGCAGCTTTAAGTTATATTGCACTTCTGCACTGAGTTCCTTTTATCTCTCTTCATTTCTGTACAGTTACAAAGCTACATAAACTGAATCACACTGGCATAACTTCTCTTTTCTCGTTCTCACTGTGCTGCTCAGGACACCACCCTTGTCCCTCCAGTACTCTCCTCAATTCCCATGTACCATGATATTCAGTACCTCCTGTGGTATCTTCTACTGTTAGTGTGTCACTCATCCGTACCAACCATCGATCAGACTCCTGACCTCATTCGCTCTTGCCGATCATCTTTTCCACCGGTGTATAGGATTGCAGCTGTCAGCTGAGTGATTAACCCAGATTTGGATCTGGTAATTTGCTGGGGCACTTGGTTACTTCCGCCTTTTAATTGAGAAAACCCATTAGTTTTAACACTTCGCCCTATGGAGTAACCTGAAACTTATGGAAGAAGGGTGTGTCAGGTAAGTGGGGTGGATTTATTTTTTTGATGTTGTTGTTGTTGTTTCTACTGCTGCTACCGTTCTTGTTTTGTTTTTTTAATTTCCCATTTTCCCGGACATTATACTCTGTCTATTGTTTTTCTCTGTGTCCCTTAACTTGCAAGCTCGATGCTCAATCGCTTCTCATCCCTTCTCCCCTCTTTCACGTGACCTACATTTTCGTGAATGGAGTTATGAGCAACCTGTGCACACTCAGAGTGACAAATAAATAATTGCAACTACATTTTTTTAAAACTCTTCACTATGTATGACATGTGTGCCCACATTTTATCCCTACTTCTTGTTACTTATGTATAAGAATTATTCAGGGCGCAGTATAGCTGTAATTGTGCTCAAGTGCCGTAAAACTCTCACTCAAACAAATCTACATACAGGCTAATGAGCTCATTGTAATTTGGTGATAACAGCACTTGAATACATTTTTTGTAGCGAAGGGGTTAATCTTCATGGTGTTTGACATTTGGAGAGAAAGACAGAACAACTCAGTGCTACATATATGTATTTTTTTGCCTCTGCCAAGAATCAAATCCAAACCTCTCATCTTGCCAGCTTATAACACTCCATTCATTACGCTCTGTGGGGCTCTTTATTTCGAAGTGATTTTAATCATTATGAACCAGTGGCTGAATTTTCACTTAGATCATAATAAAATCTTCGGTACGAACAATAGAGAACAGGATTTCGAAAAAGTCCAGTGTATATTCCTGTCCAAGTAGGTTAGCTGTTAATAATGTGGAAACTAAGTGAGGCAAACATTGGTTGACGTTGAGCTAGTCAGTAGATGAGCATAGTATTCAGCGCGAAACAAACAAGGCTCAGCGTTCACAAGAGGTCACTGGTTTTGGAATTTTGAATTTAGTGTTAGAACTTCTTACATAATATCAACCTCATTACTTTCTCTCATCGCTCACAAAAGCAAAGTAATTAACATTGTTAAGCACCTTGCCTGTCTGCATCTATCACTCACCAGCCCAGTTCCTTCTCTACCCCCCACCCTCTCAAGCCATACACTTACACACTTTTCGTTACTTATGCCCTACTTTTCCATCCTCCCATCCTCACTCCTCCTGTTTATTTCACTCTATGCATGAGTTTACCTTCTTTTGTTTTTTATTTGGCATGCACTCGGCAATGGTAGCTCTTCTATCAGCCAGAGTCCCAGAATAGACAAGGGGCAGGTTTCTTACTTGAACAAACGATTGACGTTCTCATTCCACCTAGACTCTAGACAGAGCTCAAAAAACACCTGAATCAGCACCTTGCCGCTGTAAAACGTGAGTGTGTATGCAATGAACTTGAGCGTCAGCAGCACACACTTTTATACTCACTCCGCACATGTTGTGCAACCTTCAGAGATGGTTCATAGGGTCTCTCGTATTGATTGGTAACATGATGAATGAAACTCATTTTGTCCCGAGCGATCTGTTTCTGTTGTCTTATATAGGTGACTTATACCAGTGCTAGGTCCATGGGTGAGATGGTGCTTTTTCTGTGTAGTTTTACATGTATATTTGTAGTCCTGTGTCTGCGCGCGGTCGCTGTTTGCGCACCTGGGCTATATATCCGTTAATAATCCATATTTTTTAAAGTTTGTCGCTGTCCGAGAAAGAAACACACTCACCTTCAATCAAAACCTTGAATTTGGCTCTGTCTTCGAAATACTGTATAGATTCTGGGAGGACTCACATATACTTACGCTTAAGTACGCAGACACTGGACTTAGCATTTTACATGTAATCCTGGCTTGAAAAACGCAGAAGAAAATCAGTTGTGTATCATTCAAATATTACGCTAAGTCGCTCTTCCTTATCTTCCCAAAGTACGCTCTGTCGCTCATTTCTTAACCCCCCCCCCCCNCCTAAAAAAGAAAATCCCAGCCGTTCTGCCCAAAAAGCATTTCCCATAATACAATTTATGATTGAGAATCATACTTCCGTAGATTGCACAGAATGATACCGCGCTGCACCATGAGCTTACATGTTTTTGCAACAGACTCTATTCTGTTGATCTCTGCGTCCAGGCACATTATGATAGACCGTCCTTCCCTTCTCTCTTTCATTCTCTCTCTCTTTCATCTATTTCTCTCACTGTCTCTCGCTCTTTTTTTTTTCTCTCAGGTGGTAGGATGGCCGAGAGGTAGAGCGTGAAGTCGCGTGGTGCGAATTATCCTGCTCCTGGGTTCGAATCCTATTAGTAGTAGCTTTCTTCATGGGTAGTTTTCGCGGTGTTTAAGAGGCACTCTCTTGTCGGCAGCCTGGGGAAGTCTAGACATTGTCTCTGATGCTGAATTTGTTTGTTGGAAATTTTCCAGAAGTTAAAGCCTTGTTTTCTTCGTGTCCTATTCTATTCGATCATTTAAGGGTTATATACATTGTTGAGCTCACTAAGTTAGTGTCTACATATAGATGAACTTGTCAGCACTCTTTAGGAGTCTTAAAATGGCACATAGGAGTTCCGACTTTTAGAACCCAAACTCCTTTATTGAAATGTCTCAAATCATAGCTGTTTTTAAAGGAAACTTCAAATACTCTCTCTCCTTCCTCCCTCCTTCCCTCCCTCCCTCCCTCTCTCCTTCTCTCTCTCTCTCTCTCTCTCTCTCTCTCGCTCTCTCTCTCTCTCTCACTCTCTCCCTCTTCCCGTTTACTACCCTTCCGTCGTTATACCTGAAGACATCAGGTTAGCAACTTTCACCTTCCCCTTCATCATTCCCAGACCCTCATAGTAACTTACCTTGTTGTTCTGATGTAAAAGCTTGTCTGTGTCTGTCAGCGGTGAAACATTTGTTTTCTTTAAGTCCAGACAGGCTTGTTAACTCCCTGTTCAGAGAGGAAATTCTGTCAGCGTTTCCTATATTTTTCCTTGCCCACGCACTTTTTTTCTACACACACACACACACACACACACACACACACACACACACACACACACACACACACACACACACACACACACACGNCGCGCGCGCGCGCACGCACACGCACGCACACACACACATATTCTTCCCCCTACACCCCCCCTCCCACACACACACACACAAAATCCCCAGTCAAGCAAAGCATTCCTTGGTGTTGTTAGAAAAATTTGTTTGTTAAAAATGGCGACATAGCTAGATAATGATAGGAAGGAATGCGAAACTATAGTCATTCTAAGAAGTTTTTTATTTCGTTTACTTCATACTTTCTTTCTTCACAACCTTCTCTGTCTCTTTCTCTCTCTGTCTCCTTCTTTCTCTTTTTCTTTTTCTTTCTTTCCTTCCGGCACTCTGTTTCCATAAGTATCTGATATCTATTTTTTTTCACATCGGATCCGTTTCACGTTATCTCATCTTAAAAGATTTACTTCCCGACACGGACTACCTCTAGCTCTCTGAAAATAAGACGTGCAGGCTTTGGGGCAAATTCTTGGCGAGTGTATATCCCAATAATTGGCAGAATGATAGATGTTTCATTTTCATCTCCACCGACGTCGGAAACAACCCGAGTCTGGAGAATTTCAAAGTGGGAGGTTGAGGGCACGTCCTTGTCCTTTTTCTCTTCATTCGTCCTTCCCTCCCTCTCTTACATACTTTGCACGTGCGAGTAGCTGATAAATACGTGTTTAAAAGTTGAAGGAAAAACGAAATTTGCCCCTCAGGGGAGCGGTGCACGGACGCCAAATATAAATTGGAGGCCCGAAGGCACAGCTGATCTATACACGCGGTTTCGATGGACATAGAATACTTGTGGGCTTCATGCTATCCACTAGAGAAATGTCTTGATGGATTGCCCCCCTCAGGAAAGCAAAGTGCCATAATCCGGCATAGTACATGTCTGTGAGGGAGAGAGAAAAAAAATGTATAAATGTATGGCTAGACAGGGTGAGGAGAAGATGGGGTAAGAATGAGCTGTTTTTCACACCTTTCATCCTGCACTCTTTGTCTGTCTGTCTGTCTGTCTGTCCTGTCTGTGTGTGTGTGTGTGTGTGTGTGTGTCTCTCTCTCTCTCTCTCTCTCTCTCTCTCTCTCTCTCTCTCTCTCTCTCTGTCTCTATCGCAAGACTTCACTCCTACCCTTAGTCCCAACCGCCAATTTTTTTTTTTTTGATAAAGATGACCTGACAGTTAATTAACAGATAATATAGATTGTGATTGGCAGGTAACTTGGATTTACGTGAGTTCAGAAATGAAACTGTATGGGGGACTAAGACGGAGCAAAACTGCTGAATAGTCCAATAATTTTTGCTTTATAAAAATGAGTAACACAAGTCAATGCTTTGTTAGAACATCTTTTAGTATGTATAAATATGTGATTGGTTGAAACAAAGTGTGACGTAGACTAGATCTGTTACTCTTACTGCTTACCGTCCGTCTCCTTTCAACCCACCTGTCCATGCAGTCTATCCAGCATTAAACCTATTCCGTAACCACAGTGAAGTAGGTCGTTGGGCCACAGACGAGTTCCTGATGACTGTGTTCTTCCAGCGTTCTGTGATCTACCACCTGGGAGTCACTAAAATCCTGTGCTGTCTATTCTTTGATGTGGTCTGCTCATTACTGCTTCTGTCTGTCTCTCATCCTGCCTCCTGGCACTGTGCTTTCCAAGAGCGTTTTCACAAGGCCTACAGATCCACCACTACCACCTTTAGAAGAAACGTTTGACACTTGTATGAGTAAATGTATCATGGCTACTACAAGGAAACTCCTGATCTTCTCTTGCCTCCTCTCTATCCGCGCTGGACAGTAGCAGTCAGCACTCTGTAGGGCCAGTTGGACATTTCTCCAATATATACGGTATTTTTAGTGGAAGACTTCTCTGTTGTTATATTTGTTTAAATTCAAATCTTTATTACCCTAGCTCCCTTTTCTGAAGTCTTTCGACATTGTAGTCACGGCTCCGATAATAATTGACCAGTTTGTCCTGTCGTAGTCTCATGTATTGTAGCGAAAATGGCAGATCCTCTTAATCGCAGGTTTTGCCTACGCACCTGAAGAGTTGTGATTAAGCGGAGCTGTCTCCTCCCTCTTACAGGACTCATACTGACTTTGTTGCACTCGCGGTCCTTGTTACTCACGAAGTCGGAGGTCAGCAGACTGGTAAGAGCGGTAGATAACGAGCCTTAATCACCCTCATTTGTCCGTGACATGCCTGTCAAGTTGGCTCCCATGATCAGCCGAGGGAACGTGTTGGGTGTGTCGTGTTCCACAAATTAATTAACAGCACAGGATGTTCGATGTTGGCCGTGACCAAGGTCAGACGGAATGGTGGTTACTAGTGCTAACCCCAGTCTGTTACAGCGACGTTGATGCGGGTACAAGTCGAGCAGCCTATAATTAGTTACAGTAAGCCGGGTAACTCCAGCTTTGAGTCAGTGGGATTGAGTTAACGCTGGGAAATAACCAACTGATCAGTCGGACTGTTGCCTCATGAATATTATTCTAGGAGGATGAATTATCTTGGGTATCGTGTTTATGAAGTCAAACGGGTCTAAACCGCATAGCGCTTATGCTTGGGGAATGGTCAGTTCGCTTGAATTCTCGAAATTTTGGGGTTCAACCTTACCTAAAGTGCATCTGATGGTTTGACGAAGAAAAACCTGTCCTTACAGTAAACTCTATCTTTAATTTCTCTCATGCCTGTGGATGATCTGCAGGACGTCAGACGTGAGAACTGTGCAATTTTACATCGAAAGTGGAACCGAGGCTTTGAAATGTCCGTTTGCACCTACAAAAATGGATGTGACATTGTGTCTGCTCCTCCCGCTGCCTGGATAAATTAAAATACACGGGTCATCACCCTAATTAGCCTATCTTTGCCCCCCGCCCCCACCCAAAGAAATACCCCATGTACGCCTATGGTATGTTCTTCATGCTCAACGTGTCTTCCCCCTTCTCACTGGCGCTTGCAGATGGTCCAGTGACTTCTCTCTACCTAGCCTGACATCCAGATCCTAAGGTCAGCTGCTGCTGTTTGGACGGCTTATTAATCTCAGTTGTCGGGTCAGAGGCTTACAGCATCCTAGCCCTTTCAGATAACTAACCTGCCCATCCAGCTTAGCGATGAGTGGACTGGTCTATCTCTGTATTTTCATTGACGGATTAGAGTGTACGTGCAAGTACTGTAAAGCTTCAGAGAGATAAAACGTGCGTGCATTTCCATGAATTAGGAAGAAATTTTAATGCTGCTGTGGGTTGCTTGGTATGCTGACTCAGAAACAGAACAAGATAAAATAGCTTCCAAGATTATGAAACACGCAGAGACAACCATATGATAATACCACACATGTGTTCTGGCATTTTTTAGTAGGACTATAGTCCGTGCAGAAAATGTCTGTCGCATCAAAGTGTGATGAGTTCAGATAGTTTTCACTTCATTTACAGGACAGGGCAGAACTGAGATCATGTGAACGCAGTTCGTGAACTTAAGTTAAGTTCACATGAACTTAATTTGAGCTTAATACCTATTTCGGACGAACTGATTTGGATCTGAACTGTAGCTATTTTGGGTGCTTGATCTGAACTTAAATGTTCTACCTAAATTTCAGTTCAGTTCACATCTTCCTTGAAAACCAGAACCGAATGCCAGTTTCAAAACAAAGAGGAGCTGATCTGGTGTGAAACCATGTAAGCTTATTATGCCAACCTTGATATAGGAGCTTTTTTTCCCTTAATGAACTGAGGATGATCTGAACTGACTTTTTTGGCTGAACTTGCCCAAGCCTGTTCACCAATGTCATGACGAGGCACTTCTTATCCTGAAGAGTTTTGTTGACCAAACAGAGGGTGGATCTGGGGGAATGGTGGAAGTATAAGTTGTGAGAGTGTATGCTTGTTATGGGATATATAATGCAATTATTGTAGTATGAATTCCACGGCATCTTGTAGACCTGAAAAACCCGTAGATAGCCTAAATAAGAAATTAGATGGCAGTAAAGAGGAGGAGAAGACAGTGAGTCTCATATTGCAGTGGTGGAGCGTTAGTGGTCCAGATGTGCGAAAATAGTTCATTTTCTACAACCAACATGTCACTTGGAACATATTATGTTCCCTATCTGATGTAGATCAAAATTTGAAGTAGCTTCAAGTTGTGCCGCGGCCGGTTATGATTTTGTGGCGTCATCATTTTAATAAATTGCTAGAGAAAGTGTGGTCCAGATCAGAACATAATAAATGTCTGTAAGATCTTGTTGGTTGTTCTAGAGTGATGGATGTACTGATCGTTAAGTCTGCTCTGGAGAACAGGTAACGATTGTAAATAAATACCGTCCTTGGATACATGGAGATCACTAGAAGAATGCAGCCAGAGAGAGGATCTACCTGGAGGATGGTTATTTCCTTTCTCTGCTATTTCTATTTACTGTTTCAAAACAAGCCGGTGTTTTTAGATGCTTTACTGTATTTATACCAGCATGGATTCTAAGATCTCTGACTAACTGGATCTGCCTCTGACTCCTCACCATCAATGAGGTTTGTCCGCCAGCCACCCCAGGTAATTGGGGCCATGTGTTGTGCTTACCTTCATGCTCACCGTCTGTAGTTCTCTATGTCTGATGCTCGCTCTGGCCTGCCAAAGCGTAGCTTTGCACTGTGCACAGGCTACGGCTGTGTTTGTGTGTGTTCGTCTGTGTGTGTGTGTATTTCGTTTCCCCTTACCACTGCACTGCAT
The DNA here is from genome assembly GCA_033807755.1 of Ellobium chinense. Classification (NCBI taxonomy): domain Eukaryota; kingdom Metazoa; phylum Mollusca; class Gastropoda; order Ellobiida; family Ellobiidae; genus Ellobium; species Ellobium chinense. The sequence goes on from JAWQUT010000169.1 coordinate 671,500, forward strand.
TGCACTCTCATTTGGGCGAATTCGCTCCAGGAGCGGGCTGTGAAGTGTAGCAACAATGACGTGCTGTGTTTTTACTGCCGCAAATGATTGCTGTTGCTTTTGCTCTGTTGCTCACACATGATCATGGCTTCAGTTTCTGTTAATGTTGTCATCTGTGTTGTCTTAGATGATGGTGATGACGAAACTTTTGCTTATACTGCGTCTTGTTCGATGAGATGATGTATCTAAATCTACACTTTAGCTTTTCGCACATGAAGAAGGCAACGAAAATTCTAATTGAAGTTCTTGAAATTGCCCTGTCCTCCTCTCCGTCTCTTCTTCTTCTTCTTCTTCTTCTTCTTCTTCTTCTTGTTCTTCCTCTTCTTTTTCTTCTTCTTCTTCTTCTTCTTCTTCTTCTTCTTCTTCTATAACTCATTCTCGTATCTCTGTATCCATTATCGTGACCCGACTCATATGGCCTGAGCTTGGTGTGTTGTGCCGGACTGATTCCACAGCGCAAGAGCGCGGTTGTGGATCTGCTCTGTGTTAGCAAACAAACATTGAATAGAACTAACAGCTTCTTATGAATGGTGTCAGAATGTGTGGGAAGATCAGTGGTGCGTTGTCCCTGAATTTGCATGTTCGGGTATGCTATTGCACTAAACCCAGATGTCTTGGGTCGAATGATTACAATACTAATATTATAGAGACTTTTTGCGCAGGCTGGACGAGATGATTGAAATAGTTTCCAGTCAGCTACAGATAGAAATATCAGGTTAGAAATTTAAGGAAGCATATAAGACGACAAACTCAAAGTGGTCTCGAGGCGCAGGAAACATGAAAAAGATTAGCCCCGGGTTTGTCGATAAAGCATATCAGCACTGCTTGAACAACGCTATTCATTTAAAGTTCCTCTGGGATACAGGCATGTTATATATATATTTTTTTTTTCGGTTGTGGATGATAACATGAACCGGTGCTTGGCAGCGATATAGCTGTCATAAATTGTTAGGTGGTTGTAAACCGGCTTTTCGCAGATACCCCNACCCCCACATCCAGGAATATTTAAGGATTGTGCATGGAAACTGTTACGTCTTAATCCGCACTAAAAAGGTTACAGGAAGTGGTAAACTATGTGAGCCTAGGATGATGTGAAGGTTTAAAGGTTTCAGAGTGTTGATTCAGGCCCTTGGCCAATGCAATATGCAATACTAAGTTTACAGTCATTCAGTAGTAATTGGAATGAGGAAAGATAGAAGTGAATGAAAAACGGAGTGGGGAAAGGAAAGAAAGAAGAAGAGAGATAGAGAGAAAAATATGTAATAGATAAGATGCTGTGATATGCATATATTCCTCACAGTTCTTTTCTTACCGTTCTCTGTCTTGCATGCAAGTCTGGCCGTCATCACATTCACTGCACTGGTGAACTCTTCTATACTTCATCATTCTAATCACTTTACTTATACAAGCCTATATGTTAGTATCTATTCCACGCATAAACTCTCTGACAAGTACCTCCTGACGTAGATCTATACCCCATACATGATAGCTTGCTGGATTGTGGCTGGCTGGCTGGATTTAAGTTTTGTCCGGCATACAAATAACATGGTTTAACTTTGGGCTCTCAAATTTTGCTGGATACATGTATTATAAAATGGTGAGGAAGAAATTTTGAAAGATTTATTGTCGGCCTCAGTTTAACAATAGGAGCCTCAAGGAATTTCGAGAAGCCCTTTTGCGCATTCAACCTAGGGAAGATTTGACAGTAAAAGCACCTCATTTACCCCCTAACGCTTTGTGTTTAAAAAAGAAAATGCGTTGCGGTAAGTGCGCTGCGGTGTGGTAAGGCGCACGCAAGTGTGCAAGCAGTGATTGTCCTTCTGTTCAGGAAGATAGCGCCCTGCCAGTACAAGAAGAAGACGTTTGTCATGAATGTTAAGACTGACAAAAGGCCTGATTAATTTTGTAATGAGGACTTAGGTAACGTTCACTCAGCGAACAAAATGTTCCGTCAATAAAACATGTGGAGAACGCTGTGACTTGCGCCGTCCGATTTATCATTGTTGTGGATCTCACAGTGTAGTACTCTCTCGTAATGCTCTTTGTAACATTCCTGTCATACCATAGGCCATGGGGGCATACCTGGTCGTTCGTGTGAGATGATGCGGTCAGGTCATTTGACCAGTGGCTAACTAAGTCCCTGGCCGAGGCTGACCACGCTTGATGGACAGTGACCTCCTCGCGCTAGGACCAGGCTAGTACAGTTATAATGCTGTATTTACTCTGTCGGTGACCACGGGATAGGGTTCATAAGTCACTCGCAGCTTCTGTCAGAGGAGAATGCTACATCACTGTCTTACCAGCAGAGATGATTTTCTATACTAGAACGCATAGCTTCTCTTCATTTGATAGCTACATCACTGTTCCATCAATAATTTAGCTGTGAATTCACATTAGACTATTGCTCTTCATTTATTTAAACTGAAATTACATCACTGACGCTTGCAAATGTGTGCAGTGTGTATGTCGTGCCATTTGGATGCATTGTAGTTGATATTTTTAAGGCGTGCTAGCTGCCCTCTCCGACTGTGTTGATTGCAATGGATGAAACGGTAAGTGGAAAATAAAAAGTGTGGCTCAATAATTTTTTAAACTTTTTTTTTTGTTATTGTTATCGGTGATTTCGAACACCTCATCTTTTAGAGTTTTTAGATTAAGACAAAAATGGTCGACCCTTTCCTACATTATTTAGCAGTTTGTTGGGTTTTTTTAAAATTTTGTTACTCTTTAGTAAATACATCAAAGCTTTTATGCAGCTGTTACTATCATGGACTGGCAACTTGGCTTCCAAAAAGATCACATCAATGGCGATTTCCTGCTCGCTAAAAAGGATGTAATTTTTGCCAAGATCTTCATAAAAGTCGCAGCAGTCTTTGTATTCGACTGCAGTGCAGTAAAACCTCGCAAATCAAATTTCGGGTTACCAGTGAAGTTTTGAGGTATTTGAAATCACAAATGTAACTGGATATTAAGGAAAAGAATAAAAAAAAGGATTTGGACCAAAGTTTTACAACGCGTATTCGCGGTATTCGATTACATGAGGTACGAGGTCGTGATGACCCTTTGCACTGGAAATACGTGTTATCGCACTAGCTAGGATAAGATTACAATGGATTTCCTTCAGAACGATAATACACACACGATTAGAATAATGCTTGGGGATTTACACCCGGAACTGTCCTTTAACTTATGACATCTAGCTTTAAGAGGTACTTTTCCGTTTACACGTAAAGACTTTTCACTTGTGCACTGCGGCATCTGCTGAGAGCAAGACTTGCAGCTTGACGTTGAAATTATTATGCTGCCCTTAAATGCGCATTGTGTCCACATTTAGCGGACCAAACACAAGGGAGCAGCCCTTAGCTACATTATTGCCATTGTCTCGCCACACACATGCCGGTATCCGAGTGGAAGAGCGTAACACAGCAAAATTTAATTAAAGGCCGTCATCAGCATCCATCCTCCCTCGCCAGGCCAATAAACCATGGACAGTGTTCCCCATTGGGCCTTTCCCATGGCGGCACGGAGGGCCGGACATTCATCACTGCACTGAACGTCTCCTTCTCTCGCAGAGGCGATGATTGTATGGGGTAACTGATGACCTCTAACCTTTTGGTGCCGTTCAAGGGATGTAACTCTCTGGCATCAATACTGGTTGGCAGGGGCGTTACATCAACTATAGAACTGATGTTCTTTTGAGTGTTTGTCGAAGAAGAACTGTTTTCTTACAAGCAGTGCATTGTAAAGTTTCCTTCTGTCGTGACATTGTAGGTTCCTTTATGAAAACACCACCACATTATGCTCCTTGCATCACTCCATTACAAGTATTATTCATCTTATTTGTTACTACTCTGGTTTTGATGATATCGTAGTGGCACAAATCACTTTGAGGTTTGGGTATTTCTCTGGACCTGAGAGAATTCTTGTCTTTGAAACCGATTTCGACCGATTTCCTCGAAAGTACAGTTTCTCCACATCCAGTAGGGCCCAAACTATTATACGCCTTTGTCAGTTGTTCCCCCTTATCTCTGGGTATGATCGATGCAGTGCCAGGGCAGTGGGGGCTTTTCGATAAGGAGGCCAGCACACAATCATAGAGTTAGTTTGGGGACTAGAGCAAAGCTGGCGCTTTCACTCTCTTACAAATGACTCTAGTCCACTGTCGATGGGCAGGAATTTCTGAGCAGACTGAAATAGTCTTTGAAAAGTTAAACCAATGCATTTCATGTATAGTTACAGTATCTTCAGCCATATTCTGTGACATTAGAAAGTACATTAAGGATTAACTGAAGAAATCAAAGAGTAGAGGAGTCCCTTTCTAGCAGCTACTCATTTGTAAGTACCCGGTCAAAAGGAGTAAAGTGTTGTTTTTTGCTTGATGTGACGTAAATAACAATATGTATTTGCCTACTGGCGCATGTTTGAGTGGTTTTGCCCGGCATGGTGGCTTTCGATCTGCTACGGTAAATTACTCAGTTCTACTCTTATTTCGCTTAATATCGCGATGTTTTTGGAAGGGTTCATGTCATTGTTAGGAATATAGTGTGTTGTGGTGTTTCTCTAAGAAAATTCATATTTACTCTTATTTTATGTGACATAATGAATATGTTTTGATTCTAAAATACCATTTATTGTCGTTGTTGCAGTTGTTGTTGTTGTTGTCGTCTTGGTGTTGTTGACTACTCTACGTGCTTTGCACATGCAATGTCTCAAAGACCATGTCTTTGATATGAAAGACATCTTAAAGACGTTTCTTCCTGCGTATAACATGTGCTGACGACATTTAGCAGTATGAAGGAAAGATTGGAAGACCAGCGCTGATATACTGTGAGATTGGGCATGTACGTTATCCTGATGTCATGCTGGGTCATCAACGAAGGGAGTTCCCCTCATAGCGGTTTTTAACAGCTGAACAAGTTTCTGTGAAAATTTCCCACGTGAATTCTCCAACAGGGTCACATTGTCGCTCATTAGAACCAAAACATACTTTACTTCCACACTTTTATTCTTGCACTAGTTTGTCATACACATGCTTGTGTTGGTTTAAGTGTGTTCTGAAAACCATTGGACGATTTTACGAGGCCACGGGAACGTTATATCGCTGCATATCTTGCACTCTGCGAAATGACGCCGTTGTACTGAATGTTAATTTCAGATAGTTGACTTTTTGGACGCTAACATGTTGTTCCGACCTGAGTTATTAAAGTTCTTGAGTAGATTTTCTTGCATGAAGTATGGTGCGTGTTATACGATGAATGTTGAAGGGTGAGTCTTCCCTCGTGGGTTTGCCATTCTCACCGTATCTCATTGTTCGTGATTATCACCTCACAATCGTTTTCCTCGCTCAACATTCCCCCCCTTTTTTTAGCTTGCGTAATAATACCGAACACAACATTTCCGACATTCACTGGCTCATATAGGAACAAAAATCTTGTGTTAAGTTAACTGGTTTTGCCATTTGAGCTTGGGAATTACATACCCACGGAGTGCGAGATTGCTTTATCTAAGCGTTGCAGGCATAATTCCTGTTGTAAGCCTACACAACCGTCATGTTTCATTCATACAAGAATCTAGACCATTTCTCTCTTTTCCCGTTTCGCTTGTTCCTTCCATCTCTTCCGTCCTACATTAGAAATCTCCCTACCGGTACCCTTTACTCATTAGCACATTCATGTACTTGTATGTCATCGTCATAGAAACTATGTTCATATAGTAGGTAAGCTACTGAGATGGGCTTGTTCTTTTCACTGCAACACTATTGTGAATTGCCCTCAATCGTTATTAGCAGTTGCAGGGGCCATAATCACATTTCATCCATATTATGTAAAACATTTGTTATAGTTGGATTTGTTGTTGTTGTTATTGTTTTTATTGTTGCTGTTTTCTCTGTTCTCCTTCTCCCTCCATCCTTCCTCCTTTTCTTTTCTTTTGGATCACTCCAACTTTCGATGCACGTAATATCCCAGTAAATGGTTTTCCCTCCGGTGGAAACGATGATAGCTTCATGCTGGAGTCATCTAAAGCATAGCACAAACACACGCACACGAACCGTCGGCTCCTGTTTTACCGTAATTCCTCTAAACCGTTGACATGACGCTGCTTTTGTTTATGGATCATTTTTCGTGTTGTACTCAGGGAGATGAAAGTAATATCCGAATTCTTCAAATTGACCTATCCCCTCAAACGCACACTAACCGCTAACGTGTTGAGCGAGAGGTAGATCGAGCAGTGGAATGACCTGTGGCTCGGTTAGCTGATAGCCAGGTCAACCGAAGTTGCTCACGTGGCACCAGCGAGGTGTTGGGGAGGAGTTCCTACGTTCTTACCTATGTGCCTCCATGATAAAAATCTGGAACCTGGGCCAAATTCCTTCCGGAAGATGATGACACACACGCTGATAAAAAGTTCCGCGGCTAAAAGACAACTTGTTGTGCTCTGGTATCAGCTGCTCCAGGGAGTTTTCGTCTTCTCCGAGTGGTGTGCTACCCGCTGAGAGCACCGTGCGCCTTGAATCATCTTCTTCAGAAGATAAAAAAGTCTCTGTTGTCTGTTTAGTTCTTTTCGCCCATGTAACATTTCGCAGTTATCTTTAATTCGTTGCTATTTATGTTTCGCTTTCTGGATACTTATCGTCAGTTCATTTCTCTTGTGGTGGACCCACTGTGGCTTCAGATTTGGTGAGGTATGTGGATTTATATTTTTTCATCCAGTGTCAGTCATAATGTTTCGGGTGCTTACTTATGTGTTGTAGTTGAGAGCTTGGTAATGGATCGCTCCATTCATTTATCTTCACAGTTGCCTTGAACAAAAGCCGAATGTTTGGTAAGCTTTCTTTCAATCTGTTCACATGATTTTGTCGAAGCAATAAAATATTGTAAAATACACTAGACATGGCAACCTTTCAAGCAATAATAAACCTTAGTTAAACCTGATCTCTGCTCCATAACAAGGAATAGACGGTTAATTGTAACTCAGACGCGCGGATGTCATAGTCTATTAACTATTATAATATGACATAATTTATTGATCGGTATACTCTTTTACAGGAAATAAGAGCTAATTTTTTTGCAAAATGTGTGCATTTCGATTGTCTTCAAAAATGCTCACTCAGACTCAGATTCAGACTAGTGGTGAGGATATCAGTGAAATTAAAAAGCAAAAAAAAACAAAAAACCGTGAACTGTACTTACATCTCCAATGGGCAGATAGGTATATCATGAGACGAACTTGATTTCGCCGTAAATGAGTGAGCATTTGTCATTGTTTAACAAAGAAAAGGGGTTAGGGAAAGGGTTTAATTACGGCGAAATCGTGCACACTGATATCAGGTGGCCAGTTAATAAACTGTGGATGTTCGTCATGTTCTGGAAATCCAGCGTAAAGGCTTAAAGAAGATCTTACTAATAGTTCGCACAGAAATATTCATTACGTTTTTAATTATTTGGAGTGGAGAGTGAGTGGACATAACGGAAAACATTTATACGCATTTTATGCTCATCTCAGGGTTGAGTTGCCGCATCCAAGGCGTCTCAAACATCGCACTGTGTTCGCCTGTGTCGTTTCTGTTGTAAAGTGTCGTCAGTTTGTGAGTTTGTGTCCTTCTCTCTAGTGCTTTAATGAACTTTTTTGTACCTAAACTTTCTAAACAAACTTGTTCAACTTGTTCAACTTATGAACTTGTTGTGTACCCGTTTCGACACTAAGGGACGCTGTTAACGCCAGTGCAACTCTACGGAGTCTACGCTGCACCATATCGGGTCAGAGCAACCACGGGGATGGATCTGTTTATCTGCCGAGGAGATATGCATAGCTTAATTCACATTGGATGAACCAAAAAGAGCGTCACTATCGGTGTGAGCTCTTAAACAAGAAAGGTGTCTTGATTTTCTGTTTGTTTTGATGGACGTTGTTAGAAATAAACAGCAAGATAAACGCGGAGAGCTTAAAGAGGTAATGCTCAGCTAAACTTTCGAGCAGCCAGTCAACCTTTTATAAATTTAAAGGCATGTGGAAAATCTCAAAGCGGCATTTTCATTCTCTTGTTTGGCAGGTTGCTCCATCTACGCTTACCTGATGTCTTTGTCTCAGCTTTAATTGATGATTCCTTGAGCTAATTAACCAGCTACTGGTGGAAGATGTAAACACATATTTTTGTAATATACTTCATTTTGCCTCTCATTTTTTTCATTCTCTCTTCATTTCTTTCACTCTTTCGACTGTTTTTTTCCTTTGCCTTTCCGTCTTCTTTCCTCCTGCTCTTGCCTACCTCCCCTGGCCACACTTTTGTTCCATCTTGTGTTTTTATGGTCAGGTGGTATGGCATATTCACTTCATTAAGAAGGGGGAACGCATATCCGGAATGATATAACTGAAAAGCGTGCCACTAGGAATTGTATATAATCGCTGTGAAAAATTAACTTTGAGAAGCAAATCCATGAAATGCGTTAATCTAGAAAATGCTCTGACCCAACCGGGAGTTCAACTCGAGTCCATCAGGTTGCAAGTTGAGCGTGCTAGCACTTCCTCCATAGAAATGTTAACTTCACAGGAATACATATTTTTTTTATATTCCTTACCTACCTTATAAACCTATGGTCGTTCATCCATAACCTTGACATACTTTCCAAATTTTAAGTTCACACTTTTTCGTAGGCACCGCCATCTCTCCCACCATTTCTATACTTCATCCCTCCCTACGACCACGGAAAGAAGCTCAGAGGTGCCAGACCTAATCGTCTTCACAGCAGGACATGAAGAGATCATAAAACACACGCCATGATTTTCTAAAGATAGATCAAGCATGCGTCAGGAGCCCGGAGCTTTTCATTTTCTAAACACGGCTCACGGAGAGTTTAGCCCAGGAAATCTTATATTATATGTATAATTATGTTAGAAGATAAAACTAAAAATATTGTTTAAGTTATATCATTCACTGATTTATTTACGAACATTAACGTGAAGTTACTTCACAGCATCACTTTTCCTTTAGTGGAGCAACTTAGCAAAATATTTTCTCTGCATCTGTAATTGAATATTGTGTAAACCAACTGCAGCCAGAGGCTCGGACCGTATGGAAGTGGTTGGGACTGAGTGGGAAAGAACGCTATTATTATTGTGAATTCCTCAACCATTAGCTTGTCTGGTGCCTTCATTACTGGTTTCATTAGTTATTCGGCCAGGCTAGTGGTCTCATTATAAATCCGATCACGTGTTTGCCTCATCGAACATCCTGGTCACCATATTTCCCCCTCCCACAAAAGAAACAAAGAATCAGTATGAATTTTTTTGCTGCGTCCTGTCAGAGTGCTCTTGCAGACTACTCATATCCCCATATCCCTCAGAGCCATACATTATCCATCATCATTGTAAAAATCCACCTTGTTTTAGGTCAGTTTGACTTCTAATCATTGTAAGGTATGTGTTCAGATATGTACAGTGTACAATTCAAATCACCAGGGGCAAAGAGAAGGCTTCTGATCTTGTGACCACATCCCCTTTCCTCTCAGCAATCACGGATCAGAGGTCCTAAGATGCAATATTAGATCACAGTGTCTGAATTAGATCACAGTATCTGATCATAATTACGTACAGATGACAGTTTTACGCGTTTCGTTCGGTGTGGACCAGGTGTCGCGTTTGTCATTAGATTTAGAGTAATCTGATGGCATATCACGAAACCATGCCAGGGGCCAGCCAGCAGAGCTTCATACCGCTTTAGCCACAGGCCCAGTTAACCAGTGCATAGTGTTGTCTTGGGTAATGTTTTGTCCGACTCCGATTAAATCTCCAGTCTTGAAAGCTTAGTGTGGTTTTTGCTACAAATCGTTAATTTGCTGACCTCTGCCAGCGGGCCAATGATCTGTCTGCAAAACCCCACAGAACATGTTGACAATGTTGGCTATCTTGATGACATAGTACTCAAGTGCTAGTAGGGTACAACATGGTCTCATCTGACTCAATCCCTTATGTATTCCCTCAGGCCTACATTCCAACACACAGAAGGCCATTGCTGGTGTATAATGTGTTATAACAAAAACATCGTGTATCCAGTCTGGCGGGTTTCGACATCCGCACGCCACCAGCATCAGCAACACCATGACCCATCTACATAGTTGCGCTATAAGTAGAAGGAGGCGCAAACAAAGTCCGCAGGGATTATTTCACAATGGATTAGTAATGCAGTCAATGCATATTTAAGCATTTTGGACCGAAATTCAGAGCGATTAATTTTCTTTTTCATTCTGAGCCTTCAGCTTTTCTGGCTATGTACAGATTTTCGTGATTATCATTTTATATACAGGAAATAGAAATTTCAAACTGGGAGCATAGTTAAGTGACCTTATCAATGAGAAGCTTTAGACTATCGGTCTGAATTCATTGAATGAAAAGATTTATTCATCAAGGTGGCCTAGGCGAGTGTTTTAGAAGTTTCCCTTCAGAATGAATAGGTCAGTGAACTTTGTAAAAGGCTTAGAGTGAAGCTCTAAATTGTTGCTTGATCCCATGTGATAGAGCTATGTAAAACAGGTCATGACATAGACATAATATTATGATGACCACTTCAAATAGGCACTGACAGTTTGGACTTATTGTTATCATATTCTTACAAACAGGTCATAATGGAGTTACTGTCAGTTGTTTTGTAATAAAGACCAGTGAGCGGTCTTCATGTTTTTATTGAGAAGAACTGTCTTGATGCTAGTAACACCTGAATGCCTGTCTAAGGAGCAGAAAAGAGAATGAATGGAAACAGGGGCAGATGGACTGGAAGCATGAAAATGCCAGGGATCATAGTCAGTGAAGCAAACATTTTAGTCTCCAACACTCCTATGGAAAGAGGAAGGTACAGCAGATACTATACTTTAGAGGTTTCTGTGGATATATGCAGTGTTACTGCAAATCGGTGATCCATTCTTCACGAAAAGTTCTAACTTATTTAGGCAGGATAAAAAGACATCAAAACTTGTGAAGGTTGTAAAAAAGATGAAAGTTCAGTGATGCAAACTAAGGTTATTTACTAGATAAGTGGTTGTCTTAAGCTCAGTGTGATCTAAAAATCTGGTCCTAAGTATCATGAGTTAGTCGAAGAATGTGCCTTAATATGGAAAAGCGTGATTTAGGTTGTAAGGTCTTCTTCTTTGCCATTTTCCTGTTTTCAGACTGTCGTAACCAAGTTAAATAAATTGCTGGTGACAATTTTGAGTCTCCAGGGAAATGTGTCTTTCATAATATTTGAAGAGTGGTTAGGCCTGAGTCCTAGGGCGAGGCGAGACTGCGGTCTGTGGGCTTTGCTGTTAGAAGGAGAGTAGAGAAATTATAATATTCTTTACCTTTTCTGATTTTTTCGCACCTTTTTGCAGTATTACTATTCGGTAACACACTGTTGCAAGACTGACATTGTTTCTTGAATGGCGGCCGGAAGATTTATATCCATACATATTTTCTTTTCAAATTCCTGTAGCTTTTCCGGTAAGGGCGGCTTGGTAGAGCAGGCGCATTGAACTGTACATTTATATGTAGTCTAATAGAAATGCTGATGATGGGGTCTTGTTCTGCCACCATAATCAAGAGCAATATCTCAAAGACAAAAGCAATGGTAGCAACAACACCAATACTAACAGCAAAATGCTCAGCCAATAGCAATAGCGTATGTTATGTTGTAACATTTGGCAGCACGCTTGACAAACAGCACATTGTATTTATTATTATCTGCGACACATAACGTGCAGATTTTGCGTGAAGATACCACCTCCATTCACTGTCATACAAGATGGTCTGCCCACTACCCAGTGCTGGAGTAGATTTTCGATTTCAGGATTCGTATCCAAGTTCATCAAATCCGATTTCTCCCTCTCTTCTTGTCTCCGCCTCCCCCCCCCCCCNNCCAAAATTCCCTCCCACCATAGACACATGGTTTGATTCAGGTTCGTCAGCACTTACTTTTCCCACAGTTTGGAGATTTTTTGGTTATTGTTGTTGTCGTCGTTAGTGTTGTTGCTCTGCTGCTGCTGCTACTGCTGCTGCTGCTCTTATTGTTGTTGTTATTGTTGTTGTTGTGGTTATCATCGTCATCGTCGTCGTCGTCGTCGTCAACGTTGGATATTTTAGTGTTAGTCCATGCCGATCATTGCAGCTGAAAGCTGTGGGTGTAAGCGCAAATAACAAACTTTAATTATATTAGACTTCCTTTCCCCGTACCTGACTTCTCAGCCTTATTCACTTTCCTCCTTCTATACAGCACAAGTGCAAATATAATAACAAGTTACTATGTGGAATCGAATCCGCATATGAACTCGGGATGGCCCAAGTCCGTCTCAAAGAGAGTATTAAGTGTTACTGTAGCCATTCTCTGATCGTCATTTATCACCGTGCTGTTATCACACTGCCGAGTGCGTATTGGTTAATGTAAACCCTCGCTTTCAGATCCTTGACAAGTTTCATTGATGTAAGGAATGTGGATGACTTGACAAAGTACCTCACGAATAAGGGAGAATGTATGGTCTTCTACACTGAGCACCTGGTCAACTGGATGAGAAGTGCGTACACTTAGATTTGACCTGGTGGCTGACTATTATACTGTTCTCATGAATCTGCAGTTTTAACTGGTTGTTGAAATATCTTATATTCTTTTGATGCATTTGCTGCTGATGATGGCATGTAATATTTTGTGAACGATCCTGAAGATATTAGTTACAATCTTGAAAGGCAGGTTTCCCTTCTTATATGTTTCGATACTAGCTTGTTTGACCCAGGATTACATACCAAGTGCACAACAAGTCATATATTATATGCAACCGTAATCATTTACACGGATGACATGTCATTACTTCAGTCCATGTGAGTCGTCTGTCCTCTTGACAAAATCCTTGGGTTCTCCTAATGTGTGTTTGGGCTAGGGTGAAGAGCAAAATTAAGTAAGAAGCGAGGTTAGCAGAGGGAAAGTCCCTCGATATTGTCCATGGATTCTCTCAGAGGTGCTTTCTCTTCCCTGACTCTTCTTCCTACCACTAATCCTAATACATCTTGAGAGAGTCCTAGGATTTCACTCAGTGGACATAGTCGAGACCTAGCATTCACTACGTGTAACTGAAGTGACGACGAGTTAACTCAAATGCATACGTTCAAATGGATGTAGCTGAGTGCCAAAGCCCGNNNNAAAAAAAAAAAAGGGAATCTGTCTGTTTTCAGAGAAGGATGAACTCAGTGGCGGGCGGGACAAGTTATGATACTGTCAACAGTCAAGAGAGTGATTGGAGTGTCAGACAGTGGGACTTCCCCACTTTGGTATGCTGTTCAGTGTCATAAGCATTCGAGCTATTGCTTCATATAATTGCCTTCATAGGTGCATCACCAAATGCACGCGGGGGAAGGGGGGGGGGGAANGGGGGGGGGGAATACAGCTGACCCCTCATGACTGCGACAAGCCGGGAGCATGGAGAAAAGTTGTGATTAAAGGGGATAATTGTTATCCAGTGGCTTTTATTTAGACATTACAGTACTGGTATCTTAATCTTGACACTGCTACAGGTAGAAACTGTGATTACGCGGAGCTGATTATAAAATTGTCCTTCTGTCTGCGGCATCCGTCCAGTCCATCTGTTCGTACGTCCGTTCGTCTTGTCTGTACTGTCCTGTCTGGTGTTAGATGATCAGTCACCATGTGAATGAATGAAGTCGTGGAGCTGCATAGCGCTTTTCTGGTGCAGACAATACAACATCTACCTTCCACTCTTATCAGCCACGAAGGTTGATGAGAAGTCCCGTTTCTCATGGGAATAGACCTGTATTCAGACACACTCATGTGTTTACATTTCTAGCATTACATCTTCTTTTTGTATCCTTCCAACCGCAACGCTGGCTCTTGTCATTGTTTGTGTCAAACATTTCACGTCACGTCTCCAAAAATGTCAACAGATCAATGATATCGATCGCCCAGTTATGATAGCTCAGCTCCGTGTTGACATGATTAATATATTATGTCCCCCTCGGTATTTACCCGGCCTATCGAGCGATCTCAGTTGGGCAAATGGTTCTGTAATGACGTGTTATGATTCGGGTTTTGACTTCTGGCAATTAGCGTGGGAGCCAGCTGTGCTAGCTCTGCAAAATGTTTGAGCCTTTTTGGGGGGATTGGCTTCCTCAGTCATCGTGTTATGATTGGAATTGGGTTAATCACGTTCGTTCATGATCTACTGAAGCAAGACGATCGAACGGAGTAACTGTTAGTGTTACAAGACCTTGAGAGATTCACTCCTGAGCACTAAGACTGGAAGGATAGTGAAACCTCATGTTTATATATGTCCATGTTCAAGCGTGAGTTTTTCGATTGTTATTGTGAGGACAGACTGACCTTTGTCTGTCCAATATAGTCTACAGAGGCGAAAAAAAAAATCTTTTAAAAAAAAAAAAAAGAAAAATCTTAGTAGACAGACAAGCAGACAGTCAGGGTGGTTGAAAGTACGATAGACTAATACTGTGAAGATATCTGCCAAAGTGAATGAGTCCCCATGGAAGTTGCAAGTTTATAAATAAATCTAGTGCAGCGATATTTTCTGGCATACATTTGTTTGCTATTTCGTTTTTCTGATCTCACTTAATGATGAGCAGGCATTTTGGTCTTTGCATCTAGTGGCGCGGGCGGTTGATCTGTAGCATTAAATGATCTGTTGTGCTTATTCTATGCATGCTAAAACAATCCAGAGATGCGCAGATTATAACTGGGACGTTGCCGTTCTTTCAGGCATGAGTAGCCACGACACTGTTCATTGACATAGATGCCTAGATCTTGTGCAGAATGAATCGACATGTACAAGCCGCATCCGCTTACACGCGTCAGTGTCCTCGGGGTAATTTTATGTAGCCAGAATATATTTTGTATCCATTTGCCCATATGTTGCATACTGCAACCTGGGTTCAGAATGAAATAAATGAAAATGAAATGAAATGAAGATAGGCAGATTGCAGCGCGAACATAAGCTGTTCATCTTTCACGTTGGAGCTAATTACGTGTATGTTATAATCCCAAGCTTTTACTCTAGAAACAAATTAAATTATTCACATGATATAGTTTCGCTTTGTAGCAACGCTGTTACAAGCGAATGCAGAAAGGAAGTGATTTGGGCTGGCAGGTTTGACCTTGAAATTGCCTCATGTCTGCAACCAGAAGATTCCAGCGTTTGATTTGTAGAGCGAACATTCATTAGTGTGTCATAAATCTTTAAGGAACTGCAAGCCGTCATGGTTGCTTAAAAAAGTGAAGTTTTGTTAACCAGAAGAAGGAGGGGAGAGGAAGCTTTCAAGCTAACTTCGAAAAATTTAAAATTTGCAGGGAATTTTCTAAAAGAGTTTGTGATATTTCACTATTTAAAATATTAGTTAGTATCAGATAGAAATTCAATAGTGGCGCGCGCGCGCACACACACACACACACACACACACACACACACACGCGCGCGCGCGCACGCACGCACGCACGCACACAGACAGACAGACAGACAGACAGACAGACAGACAGACAGACAGACAGAGAGACAGACAGACAGACAGACAGACAGATAGATAGATAGATAGATAGATAGATAGATAGATAGATAGATAGATAGATAGATAGATAGATAGATAGATATTAACTAGAATTACAGAATGCTAGTCGTTGCTTACCTAAGTACAAACTAAGCCTAAATGCTACTCTGTCCTTCACGGCTATACACTGGTGCTTTCACTTTACCCGCATGAATGCACGCCAAGTGGCCCTTGTCCGTGGACAATAAGGGACCTTGAAATAAGAGATACCTATGGATGATAAGATACCAAGACTGTCACTGTGGTCACCCACTTTCTTAACAGGTCATTCAGGCATTCTCGGTCAACTCTGAACTCGGCCAGTGGTATTTTTTCTTTCTTTCTTTCTTTCTTTCTTTCTTTCTTTCTTTCTTTCTTTCTTTCTTCTTTCTTCCGCCTTTTGTTTCGTTCTCTGTTGAATTTTGTTTCTCTTAATAGCACAGAGATATAGTCTCATATAGGTTAGCCATACAAGTGATCTCAGTACTCAAATTCCTTGCCTAGATTTGCTTCAAATGTGGGGATTGGACGGATATGCATGCACTAAATCGTTTTCTTTTATCTCGATGCTCAGTGTTACCAAGTCACTTATCCTAATGTGTATCATCCTATCATTACAGATCAACCCTAACAGCAAGGCATTTCATGAAGGGATCCAAGTGGATGATACACTAGTGGCCATAAACGGCCAGGCAACTCACGGATTAAACCACAGCGAGGTGCAAGCTCTCATAAAGAACGCCACCGGAGGAACTCTACGCCTTCAGATATCAAGGTGAGCGAGTCTATAACACGAGCCAATGATAACGACAATGACAATGACTCTGTATTGTTCCTGAATCCCAATATAATTATGTGAATCATCGCAAGCCACAACACCAGCAATTTACTTCCACTTTTCAGTTTTTCACTATCAGAGGAATACGACTGATATGTCTATTACATTGGCTTTTATTGGCTGGGGTATCTGCTAGTTTCGAAAGCGGGATTTGATGATGCAATCACACTACTATTTCGCCCAAGCCGGAAGTGAGCACTGCTGCATGGAGTTGATTCATTAGGGAATCTGTTCAGCAAAGTTCTAGCTTTCTTCAGATACCCGGTTGGCCCCAAAAAACGTTTTCTATGTCTTGTAATTTTCCAGCCACATCAATCTTACTCTAACCGCGCACCTCATCTTTATACAGACGTCCTTTGTCATATCAGTACCACTTATTAAGACCTTCCACTGTCTTCAGGATACTCGTCTCCTTGCTTATCACTACGGCTCTTGGCATACCTTAAGTTCACTTCGTACGTAACCATAACATGGGAAATGAGGAGGAGGAGAGAAAGCAAAATATCTGAATGAAGTCAGTTGTTAGATAACGTGTCTTAAAGTTAAACAAGAAAATCGAGTGTTTTAGACTCGACATCAACGAACCTGGTGGCATTAATTTTCATAATTTGTGGCACAAGGATTGCATATGGATTTGAGAGACAGTATTAGACCCTGACAGGCAGCGGGCAGAGTGTTTTTGAAAGTCGATGTTGCGAAGGAACGGGAGGGGGGCAAAACAGAGGCGGCATCTTTTCACATAAATCATCGGATCTTTCTGTAGCTAAATGTAAACATCGACAGCTTTTATATTTGATTTCACTTGCTCATCCTTGCTTTATCTTGGCACTTAACGACAATACAAGGTAATTTTTAAATTTCGCAAGTCGCACCTTAAACTCCACAGGCTGCCAGGAGTATATATTATTTGTTTAAGCAGGAAGTTGACATCATTGTCAGTGTCATTGCAGCTGTAACCGCAAATTACAGTAAATGAAAAAAAAGACGATTAAGGCCGGCAGTGTCCTGTCTCACTTACTGAACAAAATCGCCAATTATCGTTTCACAAGTGGCAAATTCAAATTTGCAAGTCCCAAAACTGACATGATACTGTCTAGGTTCAGCCACATGCTCACAGTATTGTGTATCAGAATTGAAATAGATTGGGTATTTTTTTATATTGAGAGCTTGAAGGTCGAGTATCATGGTACTTTTAAATTCAGCTTTCGGCCCGTCATTATCAGTGACCTATTCACCCTTCCAGACAGTCTTGAGAATGGTTCGACTGTGGCTTCAAGAGAGATTTTATCGCCTGTACTATTTAACATCTTCGTTGTGGTTTCATGTCACAGCTATCAGCGCTGCGTGTTTAATAAACGTAAAAAGGTAAGGTGGTTCTGCACTTGACTGACTCAAGATGTTATCAGCTGATTCAGATAAGAAGTGACATTTGACCGCAGCTCATGCAATCTTACCCACTAATATACTGTTTCCTGTGATAGAGGTAGACTATGTAATAATCTCGTCCTCTCCCCTCAAGTATTTTGTAAGCTTTCTCATCAAAACTCCTGTTTGTTGCAACTTCAATGATACTTACTATCTGTGGAGATGGGGTCCTTGGCTTTACCATCAAGCCCTTGCTTATCATTCTTTCCGTCTCTCTGCGGGGCTGGCTCACTCGGGATGGGTGTTTATTAAGATTGGGCTGTACTGTAGCAGGATGACTTTATCAGAGCGTGAATTTAGTACACAGTTATAGACACTGGATGCCTTCTCGTTTATTTCCTTCGTGTAAAATGGTGGTCGATCTCAACTCACCTATAGGCTAAAAACATGGAAAATTGTATCGTAGTTCAGGTGAGTTTGTTGGGGGGTAGTTCATCAAAGAGGTAGACAGATGCAGTTATTACGGTTGCCTTTGCTGTTCAGAGGCACAAAGAGAATCACCCTCTATGCCGTTTGTACGCATATCACATACGGCCAACTCTGTACCAACCGTTTCAGATGGTGAGGACTAACCTACGAGATTAGAGCTTTCTTTGAAGTCAGATACGTCTTGTTTCATCAGTCTTATGCGGCACCATTCTGTGATGTTTTTTAAGCAGGGCAAGCTGGTGTGTGAAGCATAAAAAAACCCACATGTTAAGAGTAACTGTTCTGTGTCTAATGTTTGGAATCCTAAACGAAATTTTTTTTCTATTATTTCTCACTTCATTGAGTAATCTTTACTCAGAAGATTCACCAACAGAGCTTGATCAACAAAATGATCAGACTTTCAATGTTAAAAATGCATGTTTTGAAGGAAGTAAGTCATGAAAGAAAACTGCTTATCTACAATGAGAAGAAGGCAAGCAAAATTCATTGGCCATGTAATGAAATCATGACAGCTTGGTAGCAACTGGAGAGGAAGACAAAACGAATAAAAAACGGCGGATGAACTTGCAAGTTGGATGGGTATAATACACAGTTCAGTTGAGGTAGAGAGCTGGCACTAGCAGACAAGAACTAGAGGTCCATGATCGTCTACACCAGTTAACATGGTACATTAAGAAGAATAAGTTAAACATTAGATAGATGAAATTCATTTGCATCACGATCGTCTTGAACTTCATGTCTTAGAAAGATTTAAAGTCTTCGTATACAACCGAAATTTAGTCACAGATATGAATAAGTTTCAGGTATAGAGATGGGACTTGAAAGAAAATTACAATGCCGTAATGCGAGTATTTCTGGGTACGTTTTATTAATAGAATAGTTCACTAAAAATTCGCAAGCGTGTCACAGTTCGTGGAATTTTTTCAGCTCTATCTGCAGAGTAGTTCGCAAACACGGACTGTCAAAGAATCTCATACATTCACCTACACATTGTGTAAATCTAGCGTACCGCCCCCTATTCCCACCCCATTTGCATGATTTCTTTCAGATAATAACGCAGCCGGGTAGATTTTTTGTGTGCTCTAGTTCTCACGGTTGGCCTGTTTGACTCAATGTTTTACCACGGTCTGCTTGTTGATCTTTACACATACTACTGCCTGTGACAGGGCCGTCATTACCATTCCAGTAGACCCTCTACGCTTTGGGCTTGGGAGGAAGAATGGGGATGCAGTCACCGGAGGCTGTGAACACTAACCTTGAGCAAAACAGATCATTATAATAAACGCAGTTTGTGAACTTGATTTGAGGTTAATAATTATTTTGGACGAACTGATCTGGATCCGAACTGTAGCTATTTTGGGTAATTGATCCGAGCTTTACATTTCTGTCTAAATATCAGTTCAATTCACATCTACCCCGGAAACCAGAATCGAATGCCGATTTCTAAAACCAAGGGGAACAGACCTGATCTGAAAACTACTCTATATTCGTAGAACTGAACTGAATTTGATATTAGGGTTTTTTTCTCCTCAGTGAACTGAACTGACTTTTTTGCTGAACTTGTTTTATCCTGATGAACACCATGCCGAAAGAAGTAAGCATTGCCGAACTTTATGCCAAAAACAGTGCATCCATTTGAATGACGTTTGACGGTAGTATAGAACTAGCCTATCTCGAGAAAACAGTGTATGGACACAGTCATTCTTAAAGGTAATAATATCGGGGCCCCGACGTTTTTTCAAGAATGTGCCATGCGGTATTTTCTCAGTCCGCCTTGGTCTGTCACCCAATGTTGGCCTCTACATGTTTGTCCAAAACGTGTGGTGTTTTCACTGCAATTACCATTGGTACTCTGTTCCGCTGGCCCAGAAAAGATCTAACGTTTGCAGACAAAAAGGACGTATGTTAATTTTCCTACCAAAAATATTTTATTGCATATTCATGATCCATATATCCGTATGCATCTCCCATCAAGATTTTTTTTTTTTTTACGAAATTGCGATTAGCTCTGATCTGTTTATAGAAATTTGGCAGTAATTTTGTTAGAATAAAGAACACAACCACTCGTTTTTCTCCAGAATAGTTTTGGTAAAGATAAGCCCTTTTTGTCGCAAGACGTTTCAGTTGTACCGACATAGTGGATCTCTAGTGAGAAAATAATGTCAAGACATGAAGTAATTCCATTTACGTAGTATGGAGAAAGTGCCTTCATGAAGGGAGGGAGGGAGATGAATTTCACGACTTATAGATATTGTGATGAAGAAAGAAAGCAATATTTACCAAGAAAATACTACAGATAGTGAAACTATATCGACATTTTCAAGGATTTCTTGTATATCAAGAATATCAGACTTTTACAAAATCTTTGTAAACGAATAATAATAATAATGAATGAAACAATAACCATGTCAGATTTAGGAATCGGCCAAAAACCGTGTATTGACTGGCATATCCCTGTTGTTGGCTAAAGTCTGTTCACGAAAACCGTCAAGTAAAACCTACTTATTACGTCTGCCTGCTTAAAACTGTCATATCATACCAATACCATTTGTGTGTGTGTTTGTAACTGTTCATGAAGAATTGTTATGTATTTGAGTGAAATAATGTTATTACTATTGTAAGAGTAAGGGTCCTTTAAAGATGTTATTTGTATTAGATGAAATACGAATGAGGCTTACACCGTATTCCGGAGCAAGACCAACTAAATAACTTCATCGATTTCATTTCTGCGCGAATTAGCAAAGCGACGACAGTAGTTGGCGATGATATCATGTACGTGTACTTTGGTCGATGTTAAGCTTAATTTTAAGTGTCTGTTCTTGATCTTGAGCTTATTACCGTATTTATGTACATCATGCATGTTTTAACTCTTAGAGCCTGAAAGCTCGATCTTTCGGTCTGGTCTTAAAAGTATATATCTCGAGCGACCGAAGATAGGGCTGACACATTCTGCATCATTCCCTTAGTTCGAACAAGACTTTGCCCATGAACTCAGGGGAAAAGGGATTTACAAGATGAAGGATGGGATCATGGTTCAAAGGGTTAATTATAGATGTGATGGGACTTCGAGATAAACTGATGGCTCTCTCATTCTTTTAAATGCCCCAGTGGGAAACGATCGGTTAAGCTTGACTTGAACTTTTTGCTGATTGCAGAGAAAAAAAAAAGTATAGACCAAAGACGTTATAATAACCTCTTTGGTATAGACTTTTCGCTCTAAGGCACTCTAAGCGCTACGACATGCGATGCAGAGTACTTCATAGGCTTCACTGACTGTGGAATGCCCCTGGTCACACATGCCCTGTTTGTCCTGGACGTGCCCGCGTGCGTCCTTATATAAACTGGTCGTGTACCGAAACCAAATCTGTTTTGATTGGTGATACAAGGTAGGTGGGCCCTTACGGTGTTGCTTTCACAAGTTAATAGGTAGGGAGGAGATTTCCCTCTTACAGCGGGCATTCGGTTACAGAGTACGGTGGCGTGACCTCTTTTTAAGGAAAAAGTTTTGTTGGGTTTAGTCTTTGATGATTGCTTGTCTATATGCTTGTCTATATATGTTTGTATGGTATTTTCTGATAATATTTAGGGGCACTCACGGTTCTCTGAGAGCTGCCATTTTTTTTTATTTTTGGTAATATTAGACTAGCAAATGTTTGAAGACAACTTGTACGCTGGAGTGCCTCTTCTTTGATGGGACTCATATGGTTGACGCCTCTGTGCCAGAGGAAGTAAACTGTGTGGATTATGTGACACGGAAC
The DNA here is from genome assembly GCA_033807755.1 of Ellobium chinense. Lineage (NCBI taxonomy): Eukaryota > Metazoa > Mollusca > Gastropoda > Ellobiida > Ellobiidae > Ellobium > Ellobium chinense. The sequence goes on from JAWQUT010000169.1 coordinate 693,550, forward strand.
ACTTCTTGATTGCGGTCAGTGTGAATATGTTTGCGGATCCTTTTGGATGTTTGTGGTTGATGGAAAGGAATTGTTTTTCATGGATCTGTTAGTCAAGTATTTTTGATACAAGCGCACCTCAAGGATGAAGTATTTGCACGAGAGATCATGGTATGTTTTAGCATTCAGCCAATGAAGTGGGTTGACGTGAGAAAAAGGCAGTGAAATGTTTGTGATCGAAATGGGTGATCTCCACCTGCGGATCTATTGGTGAATGATCTACACAATAATGGAGTCTATTCTGAAGTTACACCTCCGAACTGGACCAAGGTACAATGAGCGTGGTTAAGTTTGGCACTTTATGACTGCGGTCAGTGAACTTATTAACCACAATCGATCTCTCTGTACGCTGCCTCGATCCCACAGAATCAGTACGTAACTGTCCTGAGTCGTCGATGTATTGATTGATTTCCAATAGATTTTCATGGTCGATGAAACTGAATTTTTGTACTTCGTTTCATGCTTTGCATCTGCCAAACAAGCTGATCCATGCAACAGGTCTCGGAAGATCTGTCTAAGTACTGTAGAGATCGTCTTTTTCAGTTCGTTAGGTTTTCCTTCTGTTTTACTGGGAAGAAGCTAGTCTGCGGCATTGTTGTTATTCAAGCAGTAAAAGAGCGTTTACCTATGGGAGATCATATTATGGCAGACGAGGTGTTGCATAAATGCGGGTGGGACTGTGTAATGTATAATATTATGCGGCTTCTCTGTGTTTGGGAATAAAAATGTATATATGGAGGCGTACATATTTATGAACTAATAAAATTACCTTTTTCTTCTCCTCTCTTCTCTTCTTCACTTCTCTTCTCTTCTCTTCTCTTCTCTTCTCTTCTCTTCTCTTCTCTTCTCTTCTCTTCCCCTTTTTTTTCACCATTCACTCAATTCCCTGTCCGTCTCCCCGCCTCCTATTTCCTGTCTCTTTCCACGTCCCCTTGTCTTTCCTTCCCTTTATCTTATCCTCCATCTTCTCCCTTTCACGGTTATTCTCTTCCCGTTTCTACTTCACCTCCTCTTCCTTTTCTCTCCCCGTCTGTCTATCGTACCCTCATACCCTTCTTATAGCCTCACTATTGATAGTAGGAGGAGGAGACAGGGGGAGAGAAGATAAGGAGGAGAGAAAAAAAAAAGAACAGAATAAATGGCAAAGGAAAGAAAGGAGAAGAGATGAGAAGGGACGGAAACACATGAAAAGATGAAGAAAGTACAGATAAGTAAGGGAAATATCCCCAGCTCTTCTCTTCCATTTCCTCCCTTCTGTATTTATTTTTTTTTCACCTTTCTTTCTCTTCTCTTCTCTTCTCTTCTCTTCTCTTCTCTTCTCTTCTCTTCTCTTCTCTAATCTCTTCTCACATGTTTTCTTTGCTCGTCTTCACTCAAACACACACATACACCGAGCTTGTAACTAGTGTGAATCTGCCATTCCCTGTCTAGTCTAGACAGAACGCTTTATTTTGGTTGAGAAACCGGTTCGAATCTCGTACCACCCGGATCGTACATACACACTCTTTCATGACAGACATCAAGCGAACAAGGTCAGTTCTGTTTTGTACTGCTGTTGAATGTGTGGAAATTGCTGCGTCTCTCAGGAGTAGGTAGGGTAGGTAGGCGAGTTCTGAAAAGGTAACCATTGTTCCAAATATGTTTTGAGGGCAGGCAAGAGTATCTACTCCCCGGAGCAGGACGCTCTGTGCAGTTGTGTGTGTCTGTGCGGTTAAGACCTGACACTGGATACTGTGGTTGTGCAAAGTCAAAGTACGTCTCGGTGTTTGTGCTTGTCGTGGGAATATATTATTGTCGGCAAGGTAAGTTGATTTGTTGTGACCAAGATAGCACTACACTTTTAGGCCTAAGTCTTGAAGAATCGGAGAAAACAAAACAGAAATTTCAGTGTGCGTGCAAGTGTGAAAGGGTCGCCCCGAGAGTCTTTCCTCGTCCTTGAAGAGACTGACGAAAAGACATCCGCGGAGAGGCCAGATCCTTCATCGTCAATCTATACTTATAAAAGACTATGGTTTTCCAGTGGGATGAAGTGACAGATTCTTTCTTTTGTTCCACTATGGTTTGTGCCGTAAGTCGGCAGTAGTGGGAAAACAATACTCCGACGGTGACCACTGACTTTGGGGAAGTTGTGTAATAAGTATAAGGGTGCATAATAAAGTTTAATGGTGCATTCTACTTTACAAAGTGATGGCCTAACGTTTGCTTTCTCGTATCCATACTATGTGTGGTACAGCAATCAATTCGTGAGACTTTTCGGACTTTTTTTTCCAAATTCAGCGATTAATTCCTTCCTTCCTTCCTTCCTTCCTTCCTTCCTTCCTTCCCTTTTTTTCTTTCTTTCTTCCCGCCTTCCTTACTTCCTTTTGCTGAAGGTAGTGTCCTCCAAGACTGCTTAGGGATCATCTTCTATACAACGTATCGTGTTCTGTTTGTAGCGGCTTTTAGAACCCTTCTGGATACCACCACGTATCCTTCTCCGTTACTCATCCCTTCTCCATGCCTTTGAGACGGGACACAAGCAGCTGCAGATTGATTTTTTTCAACCACCTAGAACAATGAAAATGTTAATTTGAAGCCGTTGTCCACCCGGGCCGGACTGCTGGAATCATTCATTGTCACACGTCGGTCTTCGCTGTTGGTCATCTCTGCTCGACTAATAATGAGGTCTGTCCGGTTTGTCACCAGGGGCTCTTTGTCTCTGCGCTCAGTGGTCTCTGGCATCATGTGGCTACTAACACTCCATGGATACTCTCCAGATGTCATGCCTCGAGCGGAAACCCCTGTAGGTCCCCTGGCGTCGTTTTACAGATATGAATAATGAGGCCTAGTGGTTACTGATAATGTCGCATTGTGTGGTCATTACAATTTTCATTATAATCTATTAATATGGAATTTTAGAGGTTTATGTTTTGAGTTGAAAACCTCAAGTTTCGTTGAGATGATTTTACAGTTGAATGTCATGTTTGGAGGGCGTCATTAGGTACTCTGGTTTAATTTTATAACCTTCTTAACCATGACTTAAGGGCATACCAACCGTTAACATCATTATACTCATGCGAATAACGATGTCTGATCATCTTTGTGTGCTCGTTTTTGGCCACTGCATACTCCTCTCCTCATATGTCTCATTTTAGAAATGCTCCTAAGCATTAGTATACAGTCGCAACTAAAGATGCCTGGGCATCAATTTGACTTTCTGAACATTCTATGGCCCTCTAATGATGTAAGTTATTGAGATGACAACTGGTTATCATAAAGGTTACAATTGATGTCTCGTCATTTTAGCTATGTTGTGACCCTACTTTGGTTTTAGTTATGTCATGTCTTTAAGCGGATATTCCACCCTTGGAATGTTCTGTATGACAGGGTCTTGAGAATGGCCATTCTGCATGAGTTAACGCAATGGCTTTGTTAAAATGCGTAGATCACTGTCAAGTTTGCGTGAGGACAAGCTGAAATATCAAAATAAAACATTAAAAGGATGATACCAAACAAATGACGATGTTCAAAGCCGAGATGTAGGCTGTTGGTAGGTGAGGACAAACACATGAATCCTGCAAGTTTGCCTTGTGTGCTCGGAAGGGTCCCACTCTGTAATACTGCCAAAGCCAACAAAACTTGAAGGTATATTGCCGTAAACTCCTGTTCGTACGTAAAAGCACGGTTGTTCGAAAAATGCGTGTAACCAAAGTGAAAATGCTTATAATTATATTTTGCAATTTTTCTGCGTGAGTGCGATGGCTTTAGGAGATAGCATCACAGATGCATCTTGTCCTCTTTTTCTATCTTCTTTCGTCTCTTCTCCCTCAGTAGAACAGATCATCTGCTTATCCTCAATCATTGACTGTTTTCAGTAGAACAGATTATCTGCTTATTCCTAATCATTGACTCTTTTCAGTAGAACAGATTATCTTTTTGTCCTCAATCATTGGCACTCAGTTTCTTCATCTGTCAGAGTCTGTGCTTCCACATTCATCAAATCGGTTTGAGAACCTATGGACGCACGTGCCTTCATACATTTCACCATGTGTGCTCTGTCTTATATCTAGAGATGCCAATGTTTTAACGTTTAAAATGTCTTATTAGTTTTATTACCTTTTCGTTGGCATCTGGACATGTTTTCAGGAGTGTTTAACATTTAAGTGGTATCTGCCCTGTTTGTACAAGTGCGTATGTCTGTGTTTGCGTAACAGCAGTTTGCTAAAGTTGCAGGATTTCTCTCTTCTTCACTTTCTATTATCATGCTTTTCTTTCTTCCTTTCTATCTTCCATTCTTTCTTTCTTTCTTTCTTTCTTTCTTTCTTTCTTTCTTTCTTTCTTTCTTTCCTTCTTTTTTTCCTCCACTGTGCTGCTCTCAGGCTTCTGTCTGACATTCTTTCACTATGAAATTTGTCCTGATAGGCAGCGCCTAATTTAATTCGATTTTACGCGCAATGACCTTTTATTTTCATATCCGGGTTACAACTACCCCTCCCCCTCCTCAGACTTGCAGCTACTCCTCACTCCCCCCGGCTACCCTTTTCCTGCGTTGGTGCTGCCCAAAATGTTGGCAAAAATCAATGTGGAATTATTGTGTGGAGATGGGAGGTTGGCAGAGCAGATCATTGCCTCTCCAGTGGACTGGGGTGGTCGTGGCAATGGGCGGTTGAAGCGTGGCTAGACTAGCCTGAGATTCTGATGTTGTCTGTAGTGGAAGTGTGCATCACAAAGCGACGTCCGTGAGGCCATTTCTCGGGAAGGAGCTGTGCAGCCTTATTGATGTTCCTTCTTGGAAATTTTATCTGGATATTACAAACAGTGGCTACGGTATTTGCACAAGGCAGGCGTGACAAATCGGTCGTCAAGGTGACTGAAGACTTGTCCTTTGATCCTTTTTAGGTGATTTTTTTTTTTCGCTTTCTCTCATTTCTTCCCATGTTTGTCTTTCCACACAGATTATGGCATTGTGAAATTCAAAATGTCTAAAAATAATTCTGGCCTCACTGTTACGCCTCTCTCTTTCTCACATTTCTCTATCGGACTTTCTCTCCAGTTGTTTGATTTACCAAACCCATAATGTGTTACACAACATGTTTTTGTTACTGAAGTTTGTTGAGATGCATTGCTTCATCTTATTAGTTTGTTCCTGGCTCAGCATCACTCGCCGATGTACATTTCATTCTTTGTTGGAGTATATCCACCGTCAGGAATAACTGGCGTCCTTTTGTGCGAGGCTTGATCGATGACTGACGGGTTTTGAGTTTTTTTTCATTTTTTTTTAAACAAAAGAAACACATCACATCAGAATACTATAATATAGCCTACGTGACATTATGTGCTGAGTTAAACGTGCCACGCAGTCTGCTTATACTGTTGTAAGATAATGATCAGACCCATCACCATCTTGCCTACTGTCTTTAAAATTCTGGATCAGAATAAGGCAATTTCCTCCATTGAAGATTTTTCTCCTGTCCTTATGTAATCCTCCCATTAGGAGTATATTATCCCAGATGCATCTTGTCCTCTTTCTTCGTCTCTTCTCCCCCCCCCCCCCCCCCCCCCCCCCCCCCCCCCCNTTTTTGCCGTACCATTTTGTGCGTTTTGATCAATATCCCTCGGTTATACATATGCTTGTGCATGGATATCGTTTTCCAGCCCGCATTTTGGAGATAGTCTAAGATGGTAAGCAGGAAAGTATCATCAGACAAAAAGAAATATTGATCGCTATATAACTGCAAGGGAAATTGGGTCAGTCTTCTTTTTTTGCTTCTTCTTCTTCTTCTGCTGCTGCTGCTGCTGCTGCTGCTGCTGCTGCTGCTGCTGCTGCTGCTACAACTTCCCACTACTACTACTACTTCTACTACTACTACTACTACTACTATTATTACTACTGCTACTATTACTGCTACTACTACTACAAATAGTACGTTCCTTGGTCATGTCATGAGTCCAGTCCTGTCTATGAAAGCCGCTGTCTGTAGGTGGTTGACCAGGTCCTTCCAGTTTTCTCTCGCCTGTCATTGGGTCAGTGTAAGTGTAGGAAATGGGAAGATCAAGCCTTTGTAGTGGCATGTCAGCCATCAGGTTATCCGGGCATGGTAGGACTAGAGAGGACACGGACATGAAGAGATAAAGACAGCCATTGCACTGAACATGTTTACTCTGCCATGAGCCACGCAGTGACATTTTGAATGTTGGAGAGCACTATCAGTTTTATGTGAGGACATTTTGGAAAAAGACCAAAGAGAAACAACATACTAAACAAACCACGATGACCGAAACTGAGAAATTTTGGCTGTAAATAAATTGGTGACCGAAACACGTAGAAATTTTTACTGTAAATAAATCGGTGACCGAAACACGCATAAATTTTGGCTATAAATAAATTGGTGACCGAAACACGTAGAAATTTTGACTGTACAAAATTGGTGCAGATATTCGAAACCTTGAAGCTTGTTTCCAGTTTCTCTGAAGGAAACTTCAAAACGTTCCAAATATAGCTTCTACCTGGCACATAGTCATGAAAATTTCTTGGCCTTTTCTCACTGGATAGACTTATTTTCTTAGCAAGACCTTTTTGCGTATATATTTGTGTGAAAATGAGTAAATGCGATTTGTTTGCTGCGTGAGTCCAGTCCGATGGTAGAAACAGAATGACAGTGATGACTTGTTTATTTATTGTCTATATGTATGTCAGTAACTTTTTCACCAGCAAATATTTTGGACTGACTCTCTCTCTTTCTCTCTCTCTCTCTCTCTCTCTCTCTCTCTCTCTCTCTCTCTCACGCTTACAAAGAATCCGATCATATTAGTACAAACTATCGAACTGCAGCCAACTCAAGGTCATCGCTTCCGTGTTTATCTGTGATTTTACTAGTGCCCTAATATCAGGACCTCTTTCACCTTGACAGGTAGGAGAGAAAAGAAAAGGCACCCAGGGCACACATAGCCACATTACTCACCCCTCGAGAACATCAGAACCATATGGTCGTAAACACAACAAAATGTCAGCAGCCTCCAAGCCGGAGAGCGGGCTATGCCATGAAATGTTTGAGGTGACGCAATAACACCAGTGTCAGGAAACACATTTGTTGTGAAGCCTTGTGATATTCTCTTTCGTTCCAGAGCCCACATAACACGTATACTGTGTACTCCGCACTACGCGTAACACGGCAGAGTAACAATCCTTGCTTGAAATTAAACCAGCCAAATACGGCTATGGATGGTGGTGTAACACATCCGATTAGCACTTGAATACAGTGTACTAGCATAAATTAAGCGTCAGTTTTCCTATAAAGATTTTCAATGGTTGATGAATGCACGGAATTTCCTGTGATGTCATAAAGTGATTGATGAGCATAGCATATAATTCTAGTAGTCTGTTTCTTATGAAGTTACCTCCGCAATGTTTTGCTTGCATTGTCTTGTTTTCGGCATTTGGTGAGCTTAAGATTCGATGTAAAGTCTTGGATAAATGATATCCCTAGAAGCATACCGGCATGATGATTACATGGTCCTAGCTACCAGGTATCGTTCGCACTGCATTCGCAATCTGTCAGGTTACACCTTTCTGAAACAAATATAACAACATTCAGATCTAACAACATTCAGAATAATTGCACCTCCCCTTCCTCTCCCCCCCCCCCCNCCCCCTTTTTGTATTTTAGAAAACTGCTTATCGATACAAAGGCTATCAAAGCGCGTTCTAACTCATTAATACAGTTAAACGCTGATCAGGGGTCCTTCTCAGAGTTCCAGCGATAATGCAGTTTCTAACATCTTTCCCTTTCACACCCAGTTTCAGTCACTGCTTTGATACTGCTATTATACCTGCCTTTATCCAGTGTAATCGAGCCATTCACTATAGAATCAAACATCGCCTTCGAATGTCATCTATGTCAAATGTTACCGAACAATCCATTCTGGCTTTCAAGGCTCACCGTGATGTAAGGAGGTTTGTTTGTTGGTTAGTTGGCTCTACTGCTTGGAGCCTTTTTGGTTTTAAGACTAAACTTTTGGGTAGAATTTTCTTCTTACTTTTGCCTGGATAGCGGCCGCCAGGCCTAATCTTTTTTATTTGGTGAAGGCCAAAATAGATACCTAGAAAAGAGCATCATTAACTATTCTGTGCCGCCCCATATCACAAGCTGGTGTTTGGCATTAGGCCAGCGGAAGTGTCAAAACGCTGGGTGATATTTAATTTTGATAGCTATACATGTAGTCTAGTAGCAGTACGTCTTGGCCTGAAGAGGGGAAGACGCATCAAGCTGGCGGTTGCGTTCTGTGTGAACCGTGTCGTACGAGGTGAATGTAAAGGCCATTTTTTCAGTTTGTAGCGATAGTGTCCTCGATATATACATTTGGATAGTACTGGGAGATGGTGGGCTTGTGATTGGTGTGATACATGTTTTTATCTAGTGATATCGAACTGAATAAATGATTGCATAACATCCAGCATAACTTTTGATTTTCCTCAAACCAAACTAGGAGTAAATATTTTGTATAGTAGTGGTGCTCAGGTGTGCTGGCTGGACCAGGTGTGTATAATTAATTTTACATAAAAGTGATTTCGTCACATTGAAATCGATTGTGCACATGTGGATGTAATCAAAGATCAGGGTAAGTAAAATATAGGCCTATGAAGTATGCAGCATACATAGTTTTCCCCTTCTTCCTCGCTCTCCTTTCCTCCTCTCTCCCATTCTTTGTTTTCGTCTTAATCTCTCACTTTCTCTCACGCTCTCTCTCTTTCACACCCTCTCTCTCTTTTTTCCCCTCTGCCTCGCCATTGGCGTGAGGCGCGGAAATCTAAGTATGTATTCTCAATCGTGGTCATTGTCCCTAGACGAGGCTATAGACACTCACATGAGACAATCACAGACCTCTCTACTTACTAGCTGTGACCTGTGTTATTTGGATTTAATCAGATAATGTATATAAGGCTACTTATTTTGTACCCACAAGGACCGCAAAGATGGAGCCATGCAACTAGCCGCTGCTGGCCAATTAAGCAGAGTACCCTAATAGCTTGCCCTCGGGTTCAGTACGATAGTTGTAAGGATTCCCAGACTACGGAAAGCACGCAGGCTGTGCAATTTCCCTTAGTGTTTCTTCCAGACGTGTTATTGCCCGAGAGATGTTTCCGGTTGGCTTCTTCAGGCATTTCTCCTCAGGGACCAGATTCCCCCCTTCCCCCCTTCGGTTTGTTTTTTTTAAAGCCAGTGGTTTCTGCCATAAAATTCGTGTTTAGACATCCCGGTTGAGTTACGGGTGCACAGACTATGATGAAAGGTGTGTCATTGCTTCCGCATGCACTATGCTGATGTCGCAATAATACAATACCTCTGCAAGATTGTTGACGAGGTGTCCTTTCACTGTCCTAGACGGTCTCTTAAAGGGCTATAGCCGAAGAACAAGGTAAGATGGAACTTTTCCACACAACCTCTGCAAGAGGATTCATTTTTCTGCGAACAAAATAGTTTGGGTTTTTTTTTGTTTGTTTCTAAGTGAAGATATTTTTGCTCCAAGAAGACGAAATGTCAATTACCAGACTTTCCTTGCGAAGGCTTTTTAAACTCTTTTCCAACTGGAAACGTGCATGCCGTTATCACCACTGCCTCTAGCACAAATCTCGATACCGTGGCCCCCACCGCTTTGCCTGTGTCTGTTACTGTTCGCCTGCGGGGTGATACATTGAATCATTTGGCGTAATGGCATTTTGCAGGCGTTTGAAGTTAATGGTGGTGTGCAATGCCAGCAAATGTTTATGACTATGCAACAGCGTTCAGACCATTCCGGGACGTGCATAGTGGTGTGCGCACACTAATAAATGCTGGAGTGAAAGAAAGAAAGAGAGAGAGAGAGAGAGAGAGAGAGAGAGAGAGAGGGAGGGAGGGAGGGAGAGAGAGATTTTCTGCCCTGTGGAGTGTGAAGTATTTTATGTGCGTGACGTTGTGCTATGATATCCAAGTTGTTTCGCTGTTACGGTGTTCAAAGCCTGGTAACCCAATGTGCAAACTTGAATTTCCATTGGTATGTTTCGATATGCTTGGCTTAGTATTTCACCGGTGATATCTAGATTAGTTCAGTGTTTCTCTATTCTAGTCTCAGTTTAAAGGTATGGATTTCAGTAACACCCGTTAACTACCCTTACACCAGATTCTAACATGTCACACGTATGGGGCAGGTGAAGTGCAGCAAATCAAGTAAAAGTTATGCCATCGCCCACGTATGTAAGCATTGTAATAGTTCTGATGGTTTTTTTTTTACTTTAGAATACGGAACGGATATGAGCCATTGACGTGAATGGCATTTTATTGCAAGTGTGCCCTAACGAATTTGGCAGAGCGCGGAACAAGCTCTCTTCAGCTTGAAACGAAGTGCATGTAACATGTTGTAAAATACTGTCATATCTATACTTACATCAAGACCTACACCCAGTAGTATGTGGTTGTTTTTTTTTTCATCTTCTTCTTTCGGATTGAGGAGAGGAATAATCTACTGACATGAACGACAGTTTTGTTGTAAATGTGCCACAAAGTATTGGGCAGAACACGAAATAAGCCCTTGTCACAGGCGTTAAAAAGTAGTGAGATACCCATACTAAAAACCTGATTTAAGCCTGATGGTATGCGTTATATTGCTTGTCTTCGCTCAGACGGGAGATCGGAAATGAGTGTGACAAGTAATTCTGTTATAAGTATGCCGCAAAGTGTTAACGTATACTGGCAGTGCACGGATTAAACTCTCTTCAGGTTAATACAGAATGCATGTGATATCAACTTGTAAAATAAAAGTATAGCGATATCCGTATTTGCGGCCACATCTAAACTTAGTAGTAGTACTTGCTCCTTCGCCAAGATTCCCTCTTTTCAACTTGTCAGGACCGCGCAACACCTGCGATCCTTCAATTCACACCCGAGGAGTTGATTTTCAGGTAAACTAAAAACGTTCATATAGGGCAGCTAAGGACACTGTTGGGCCAGGTAGCTGAAGTAGCTTCTCGTGTATTGTGATTTTTGGGCGCCCTTCTAATGACAACGGTGTCCTTTCATCCGTGGTAGGTAGGTAGAAATTATGCTTAACTTTCGAACATTTGACCTGGTGTAATGTGGAGTGCCGCGACAGGTGGTGGCTGGTAATGTGCATTGTAAAAGTGTGCTCGATGACCTACTTTGAAAAGAAAGCTTTACGGGTGTGTTTATCCTCTTAATGGTGGTGCATTATACTGTGATTACTTTGAAAATAAAAGTCGACATGTTTGCAGCTCATGCCTTTGTCGGAAAATACGAGGTGATAATGTTTTTAGCTTTCTGTAGATGTTAAATGTTTTTGATGGAATGTAGTGGTGTGCATTCTGTGGGTTTGCTGGTATGCCGGAATTCGATCGGACTATATTTACCTTAACGTCACAGCGTAATATTTATATATTGCCCTTCTGGACAAGCTGTTAACAATAATATCACGCTTATCTAATTTCGAAGAAATATATAATTTTGTTTTACGGTATCGCATGAAAGCTTGATGGTATTTATTTGTTCTAAATCAAATGCTATCAGTATCTGAAACTGAGCAGTGGAGCAGCCCAGCAGAGAATTCTTACTATTGTTTAGTTTCTCACTACAGAGGAAGTAACGCATTCTTCATTCTTTCACATCCCTGACGCTGAGGTGGTCATTGTTCTCAGCTGTCCTGGGAAATGGTACCTTGATGGTCCTCACTCCGCAGCCTTGACGACAAATTTTATTATTTACCTTATTGTTCATTTTTCAAGTTATTTCAAGAGGAAGTTTGCAAAGGGCCTTTGTCGTCGTTCACCATTGTTAAAGCATTGTTAAAGCATTGTCAAAGCGTAGAGTGGATCTTTCTTAATAGGTGTTAGTATACCATTTAAGTCCAATTACGAGGTGTAATTCCAGCTTTAAGCCAATGCTGCCGTGTGATCTGTTGAAAAATAAACCATAAATTAATTATATTGTAGTATTTTAAGTTCAATTAAATTGGAGTATTTCCCCGTGAATTAAAATTTGATCGAAGATAGATGAGTGACTTTCGTGGCGAACCATAACTGTTGATTACCTCCCCTCGAACTCACTGGCGGCCTTATTTCTGGGTTCATGTATTCAATAGCCACTGTGTGTTGTATTCACTCGTTTTACTGCTCTCGAAAAGTTACTCTCTTGGAAACTTAATGAGCAGTAGAATGGAGTCAATTTTTTGATATTTCACTTTTTTGTGTCCTGGAGCTTGCATGATACATGAGACAGGATATTTTTCGCACACTCAGGAAAACGAAACTGTTGTTTATTTATTTATTTATTGATCGACCACCTGCAAATATCAACAGGTCGCCGAACGCGGATGCTACTTGGGCCAGCGCCAAAATAAATCTAGAAGATTGCGATTGCATGTCTAGTGAGATTTGAGGAAATGATAACGCTGATGGTTTGTGAGATTTGCTTCTTAAGGGTTTTCACTCTGTTCCTTTCTTTACAATTATCCGTCGCCCTGGACACACGTGCCCAGCTCCTTAGTTACTGAATGACCGTGAGGCGATATATGCATTGTTAGTGAAATAAAGAGGAATGATTCCTCACAAAATGTTTAGGGCCGTTTATAATTTAAGCTTTTACGCGCATTCCGTTCATATCAACTTGAAAAGAAAAAAAAAAGAACAAATTATATCACTACATGCCTTTTGATTTTATTTGTGGAATTCGACTCAACACGTTATTTTGGACGGATATTGTGGACATAGCCTGTCTGTACATTTTTTTACTGTATTATATTTGTGTTTATTTACTACCTGTTTCCCTGGTCCTTCACGCTTCTTTTCCTTCATCCTTTTATGGGTTGTTGTTGTTTCTGCTGCTGCTGTTGTTGTTGTTGTTGTTGTTGTTGTTGTTTGGTGATGTCGTTTTAAAACCAAAGTTGTAAGATTTTTGAGTGAAGAGTGGGTCCCAACTTGTTCACTCCCTTTCTTCCTATCTTCCTTTCTTTCTCCTGCTCTCTCTCTCTTCTCTTTCTCTGTCTCTCTCCCTCTCTCTCTCCCTCCCTCCCTCTCTCTCTCTCTCCCTCCCCCTCGCCGCCTTTGTCATGCTCGAAAAAATTACGTTCACATTTTTTTTCGGGAGATGGGATAGGGGAGGGCGGGGCAAGGAGACAGGAGTAATTGGTTGGACAGCCAGACGGCAAGATTTTCGTATATGACAAATTTCAGCAACCTGTTCCACATCCTTGTTAAAAAACGGAAATTATTTATAGTCTGGTTCATGTGAAGGTTGAGACTTGCTTCAGATTTTGAGTCAGCACAACGATCCGCTAAGCCAGAAAGCGGGTTGCCGGCAAGAGTGAAGTTTAGCCCATAAAACTGGAGTTGAAAATCCTGGCAGATGTTTAGGGGAGATAACTTGGGAAATATGTGTCTAGATGAAAAATTAAATCCAACCAAAAAGTGTGTGCTGACGGTCCAGTCAGAATATTCATGGCGCCTTGTTTTTTGGTGGTTTTTTTTGAGTTACTAAACCAGTCCTGTCCTTATGCAGCTCTCTCTATAATGACATCTTCCATCATTGCGTCTTTTCCCTCTCTTTAATAGACGTCACATCAGTTGTTGTTGTCGCTTTTAGGTGACATTCTGACCCTAGTTGGTCATGCGGTGAACTCTTGTCTTTGTGTGTGTGTGTGTGTGTGTGTGTGTGTGTGTGTGTGTGTGTGTGTGTGTGTGCGTGCGTGCGTGCGTGTGTGTGTGCGCGCGCGTGCGTGCGTGCGTGCGTGTGTTGAGGAAGTTTTTTCATCATCCATATCCAATGCACATCTCATTGTATGTTAGAATATTGGTGGTTCTGAGTGAGTCAACAAGGCGAAAATTTGATTCAAGAATGTAAACAATCTGCTTGCGAAGATCTCGTTTTGCAAATAACTTACATTTTTGTGGGATTTTAGACAGATGTTTACTGACACTGACCCGACGGGCTGCAAATTATATTTTTTTTTTGCTGTCGGCTAGCGTCGTGCCAAAATCAGAATGGGTGACATTATGTTCTTGCATCGCAAAGAATGCAGCTTTAATGAACAGAAACCAGTATTTGTTTTGACATTTGTTTGATCCAGGACTGAACGCAAACGTTCGTTTTGATATGTGGTCCACGGGTCCAGCTAGAAGCGATTGTTCTCCATATCCATCAAGTCATGATCTGTATGTTATTTCTATAGCCTTTTTTTTTCTATCTTTACAGAGAGACTAACACCCCAAACGGTCACGTGAATGGCGGACCTCACCAACCTTCAGTAATATCAGGTGGAGGCAGTTCACAAGGTTCAACAGGTAAACACGAATGTTGTTCCATGTGATCCACTAAATATCTTCCCCTTAACTGACCTAAATATAGTGAGAACATGTACAGTATTGTATACGGATAGCTTTTAGTTTGTTGTCTGTGGTCTTCGTTCATTGTCTAGCACTGTAAAGACTTTTGTAAGATATATATAAGTAAAAATAATCAACAACAACACTGTTAGCTCATGTCTTACAAGAAACACAAGTCAGCTAGAGAATGTAATTATAAGCGTCTTCGTTGACACACTGTAGCTAAATTGATGTTTAAACGTGTGTGTACTTTCGAGCTATGCTAGGGCTCTTGAAAGGTTAAGGTTGTAGACAAATAAACAGAGGGAAGGAAAGAAAATTTTGTTTTTCCGCGTCAGGTGCCACTTTTTCGAGCATTAAACTTCTTGGGGCAAGTTCATATCAACAGCTTTAAAAAAAATCGAATGAAAGCTTTTGCAAAATTCGCCCAGGCCGCTAATTTTTTTTTTTACCCCTGGGGTTGTTTGTTGCTATTTCTGTCTTTGCCAACGTCGAGCGCCGAGCTGGTACACGTCTGACTTTGTTTTTCTTTGCTCAGAAGCATACAGGGCAATACAGGGGGGTCTCCTTTTGTCATAGCAACCCCATAAGTTGATTGGGTTAAGGAGTGAAAAAAAATGTTATGGAACAAAACATTCGTCAGGCAAATGAGAATAGTAAAAATGTATTTTTGCTGATGTAAATTGCGGAGCATTGCGTAAGGCATGTGGCCTAGGAGCCAAAGCGAGTTGTCTTTACCAGAATGCAATAAAATTGCGTGGTGCTGTTTATTTTTTTAATGTTTAGAATAGATGATATCAAGAACTGGGTTGAGATTGACATGCGTCAATTCTTGTCAGGCAGATCTTTGTAGGAATACAGCTCTATAATGATATAGTAAACAATAATGCGCAGACTGGCTGTTGACATGTACATAATTATATAGTCTACTTTATTACTTTTTTTAAATACACCGTTTTTCGTTACTTTAAAATTGTGCCTTGTGATGATAAAAAAGGTCATGGAGTCCAAGCAAGACTTTCATTAGTTTTTGTTTTTTTTGGGGTCGTATTCTCTAGTAACACGTGTTGTCAGATTGCCAGTTCGGTAATGAGAATCTCGCATTGCACAGCATGGTGCTAAATAAAACAAAGAATGCAGCTAAAAAAAAACCGCTAAATAGAGCAGAAACAAAGGGCTGGGTTGGGAAAAACGGTATCATGTTTTGGAATCGAGCGTGCAGCACTGCACAACGCCCTTGTAGTCAAGCTCTTTTATTAGAGAATCCAACGATATCGCTTTAAACAACAGCCCAAAAACGCACAGCATTGACAGCATGCCTGTGTTTTTGTATTGGTATCGATTTTGTTATAGTGGCACGTTAGTCAGCAGAATTTGTTTCATTCAGTTGGTTTGTTTTTGGGTATCAATCCAATTTGGTCAGCGAGTTTTAAGCATGAATTGCCTTCTTCTCTATCAAATATCTAGTATTCAGATTCGATCTTGAAGCCCTCGTTCTCATGAACTCCAAGTTAAGTTAAAAACGCCAATCTTTTTGAAGTTCTCTCTTTACCTTTATGACCAACATGACAACTTGTGATTGATTAATTTTGTCTCATAATAAATGATTAAAGTAAACACAGATTGATAAATGATTAAAGTAAACACAGATTGAATAAGATTGTATGAAAAATGACTTGTCCATCAAAACAAACTCTCATTAGACACACATTTGAAGACTCAGAGTAGTAGGTTGAAACACTAAGCAAAATAGGTAGATGTGATGATAGATGTGGCTTTGCATGTTACATTACTATAGACTTATTTAGATAGTCGTTGTATGACTTCTGTTGTTCCTCTATAGAATTTTATCTGTTTTGTTATAGTACACCCTTTTGTACTTTCCTTTACCTATAACGCATTCCAGTTTCGATTTACATATACTATGTCTAATATTATTCCAGGTAATATCTCCCCTATACCTAATTCCCATATCTAATCACGAACACCATTGTGACGGATTTTTTATCTATTAAACAGCCTTTGTCTGGTCCTTAAGTATGGTATATTCTTCCTCAATTATTTTCATTGAACGCAGGGTGTATTGTTTCGTTGCCCGTCTGTGCTCGTTTTGGGCTCACCTGGTGATGCTTTTGCACCGGCCGGAAGACACAAGAGGAAAAAAAAATACTCAGACTAAACTGGAATAATGATGAAACATTATTGAAATGGATGGAATGTCAAATTGCATCATCGTTCAGATGACCTTGTTTCGACCGGAATGCTCACCAGACCAATTTGGCTGAAAAGCTGAGTGATGTATAATCCATGAATTCTCTAGGCAAGCCCAATGTGTACACACACGCGGCTCATGCACACAAACAGGGCTGGGATGAGAGTTTGAAATTTAGCCCTCAGCACTTCTCAGCAGGTGAGCCCAAACTCTCTCCCCTGCACGAGTGTGGTAGATTTTGTAGAGTATTGTTTTGTTTCGTTTTGTTTTGTTTTGTGATTATTCCCTCAGCATCACAGAATAAAACATCTACAGAAGCACTACTAGCAAAACGTCATCATCAGCAGGAGACTTATATTTTCATAACAGAACGACTGGCACGTAACAACTCGCAGTCAACAAGCTCGACTCCCATAGACATGCCGGGGAAAACCAATGTGATTCACATAGAGACGTAACCTGTTTCTGTCAGTGACGTCACTAATAGGGCTTAGTGCTTCTGGAGAGTTTTTAAAATGTTCTGTGCTCAGCAGTATCGTTGTGTTTTGTGTTCTCTCTCGTATGTGTTTGTGGGGTGTGTGCTTGCATATATTTGTGCTGCTTTCAGAAGCCCTGTCTGCAGCGGGCGTGGAGCTTGAGCCCGATTCCAGTATGAACGGGCTGGGAAGTAGAAGTAGTAGCACCACAGGCATGGCGGCATGGTCTCCTTCCGGCGGCAGCGGCAGCAGCATCAACAAATCCTCCTTCACCAGCCACGACAACAACACTTTCTCCAACAACTACAACAACTACCATTCGATATTGTCCCCACCACCTCCTCCTCCTCCTCCCTCATCTGGTAGTGTCCATACCACAAGCCTCACGTTTAATCTTGACCACAGCAAAGGTAGCGGTATTCATTTTCCTCCCAGTGCTTTTGATTTCAATCATTAACCTTCTTTTTTTTTTAACGATTGAACATGGCTTTTTTAAATCATCATTATATGCTGTCATTAACTCTAGCTTTCAGAACTTTTCAACTTGTTGCATTATTTTACCCTTGCTATAAGGCTACAAATGTTTCTTCGGGGGCATTTTTCGGTGTTGCTCACCGCCCAGCGTGACCATATATTTGGGGTGCTTCATAAGTTAGACCTGCCTATTCTTTATTGGTTCTTTCCTTTTTTTTTCTGCCTATCTCATTAGAAATTTCCTTACAGCAATATACCTGCATTTACTTCCCTTCGAAGCTTGGGTTTAGGGTTAGCCTCCTTCCCTTATGATGCTGTATATATTTATTATGTATCATTAAAATTGCAGTTGCTTCTTATTTATCCTTAACATTTATCCCATACGATTAAATTTACATGAAGGACTATGTACAAGTAGTGTGCACTTTAAAGAGAAAGTGCATACTCACACGTCACTGCCAGAATATCCACAACCATTTATTTTAATGAGATTTTAAGTACATTCCCTCCTTAACACTTACTTAATGTTAATGAAGAAAACCATTAACGTTACTCATAATTGCCATAGGTTTAACCCCCGCCCCCTCCCTCTCTTATTTCAAATCAACATCAAGTTTGACTTCTTTGTTTTCCTCACCTACCTATGCCTGCCCAACACCTGTGCACTTTAGGATGTGTATACGAAGATGCAAGTTAATTCGCTTCAGGTGAAATCAAGAGAGAAGAAAATAATTATGTGTTGGAGCTATTTTTTAGCCAAGTTATTTTTAGTCATAATTTGAGATGTTTCCGGCTTCTATTAAGCTTACCTTAGAGCCACCAGCAGTGTTCTATTCATAGCTAAACACGCTCCTGTGTAGTCTATGTTGTCTATGGTGTTCCCTGGCGTTCTGGTTCAGGTGGCCCAAATAATGAGAATGTATTATTATTATGAATGGGGTAATCGCAACAGGTGCACCTTTGGTAATGAGTGCAGTGTAATGGCAAGATACTTCACTGACTGTTGTTTATCTCTTTTAGTTTGTCTTCTTCTCTTATTGTCTGGGTTGTTGTCTGTCTTTTTCTCATTTACATTTAATGATAATGAGTGAAGTGCATCTAATAATCTTGTTTATGGAGTGTTCCCCCTCCCTCTCTCTCTCTCTCTCTCTCTCTCCGTCCCCTCTCTCTTGTTCTCTCTCTCTGTCTCCACCATCTCTCTCTGTCTCTCTTCAATATCTTCTCCTTGCTCTGTCCTTCACAAAAGTTCAGCAAATATAACTACCAGCTACGGTTGCAACATTAATATCAGTGTTCATATTCAGAGGCAGCTGTTTACAGCTCCTTCAAAATGAACCTTTCAATTCTTGCTGTGTTGATGACGGGTCGGTGTGTATGCAAATGTGGTAGAGATGCCACGAGATTTCATTTCAAACCGAGCCAGAATTAGATAGGAAGACAGAAATAGTGTTAGTGAGAGAAAACGTGTCTTAAATTCCATTTGTTTTATTTGACTCACCAACTTTGTAAGAAGCATCTGTGTCAAGATAATGTGGATTTGACCGAGGCACGTACTTATGTTTGTTTAAAGTACTCTTTCTGTTTAGTCAAGATTCACTGCTTTAATAAATAAAAGTATTGTACCCATAAGGACAGTTTTGTGCAGCGTATTCTTAGAGGAATAACAGAGTTGAGCCAGCTTGCATAAATGTTACATAATATGGTAGAGGTATATCGGGCTCTTGTATCATTTTGAGAACTGCTTGCTTGTTTCAAATAACTATTCATTTTTTTTTTCGACTTGCGAATTAATACAAATCTTCCTGTTTGTAATAGGTTTACGTATATTTTTTACATTTTGTTTACCTTACATGTAAGCATTTACTATGCCATTTTATGGGCACTCTGTCTGTTCCTCAAAATTTCATAACACAAAACGAGATGGCAAGCTTGTACAAAATATTGGAAGCATCCGAGATGAACATATCATTTGTAGCTCTTAATGCAGACCGTGTACTCAATACCTGCTGCATCATTCTAGATAGATCAGATAGATCAGTATGCAGTAATGTGCATAGCAAGAAAGAAATATGGCTTGCATTGAGGGTCTATCCGACCTCTCGAAGAGTGAACGTCATGATTGATTGTTGTGATAGACCATGCAGTCTGGAAATGAAATATTCCGTTATGAATTGCACTAGGCTTTGGAAGACAACAGCTGCCACCGCCTCAAAACTATCAGCAACATCACTACCAACAACAACGGCGAGGACAGCAACAAAAGCAGTCGCATCAACAGCAACAACCTCAACATAGACCAGGAACGAGCCCCGCTCACACTCGACAACAGCTGCAGCAACCCCACCACCACTACCAGCAGCAGCAGCAGCCCCGTCAGACTGAACTGAACGTGGAACATTACCCTCCATCCTCCTCCTCTCCATTCTCATCCTCATCTTCATTCCTCTCCTCCTCGTCCTCGTCCTCTCAGAGGAAGCCATTTCAAGGTAGACAGAGACTTTGCTATTCCTCAAGCTTGCAGCCTCTGGAATGACTCCCTTCTCCATACGTGAGAGTTGCCGACTCACCATCTTTCACTCCTTCCATAGTTCCTGTGGGCATGTCAGCGATTACATTCTTTGTTCTCTGTTGAACTTTTGGTCACATGTCATACTGTAGCCAGTCAAACGGAGGCTTCTGTCGATAAACTAGGACTGGAAGATCAGCTCTGAAAGCGAATAAAGCTATGTGGTATTACATTCTTGTTTGTTGCAGAAATCAGGAGTAAATTATTTTTTAGATACAAAAGCACTAATTTTATATGCATATTGTCAATAATCGTGGATAAATTTGAGTTTTTGTGATTAAATGGAATATAATTATTGTTCAGTCGCTATTTTGTGAGAATTTGTTACTAATGCAACTTCCTGCAAATATTATGTTAGGCCAAACATATTTTCACCTACTGAAAGTGCTGACATTATGACATTACGATTTCATTCCATACTAATAACTTGAATCAGCCAAAAAAGCGACTTACGCCTTATTTTGACCAGCTACAAGACATTTAAACCCAGTTTCACTCTAGTCTAGCGTTTGGAGTTTGATTAATTGTAAAAGTTTGTACCTAAATTTCATTTGTTTTGTGCTCAGTTTTATATGTAACAGATGTGTATTGTACATTCATTTCAAAATTGTAACACCCGTTTTGGTACTGTGGTTTTACCCTAACTCGAGTGGTCTTAAATGTTTTCAGATTCATTTGTAACAATCGTTGTTATTGTTGTTATTATTGTTGTGAATTTGTTCAATAACCTTATCCTGTTTGGCGTGGTACGGACATGATCTTTTCATCCTTATAACTGTTTCTTAAGTCTTTGTATATGACCAGTTTAATACCGTAAAATCTGTTTTATTTCTCCTGACTCGTCCACCATTCAACTCGTCTCGCTTCACCCTTTTCCACAACCTCCATTCCCCTCCTTTTCCTTGCGCACACACCTGATGGTATGAATGAAGGTTCTGTGGTAAATAGACCCATTGCTACAAAGTTGCATTTCAAACTCAACAGGACATTACCATGACAGTAGACACAGCCAGCTCATCAAAGATACCTCAGCAGTACGGAGAATCGATACTTTCCTTTTAAGTAATCCCTTGTTATTTATACCCGTCGAACATGGTTTCGAATGCACCGTAATGTACCATTTTTTCCAAGTAAAGATCAAACATGGTATCNCCTTTTCCTTGCGCACACACCTGATGGTATGAATGAAGGTTCTGTGGTAAATAGACCCATTGCTACAAAGTTGCATTTCAAACTCAACAGGACATTACCATGACAATAGACACAGCCAGCCCATCAAAGATACCTCAGCAGTACGGAGAATCGATACTCCCTTTTAAGTAATCCGTTGTTATTTATACCCGTCCAACATGGTTTCGAATGCACCGTAATGTACCATTTTTCCCAAGTAAAGATCAAACATGGTATCAAATGTGGCCCAGCGTTTTCTCTAAGTAAAGTCGGCGAAAACATATTCTTCTGCCCCCCGCCCCCGACCCCTATGATATGCTTGTAGAGCTACATTACACGCTGAATATTCACCTTGTTGTCTGGTCCGAGATATGTTCACAAGATAAGTAGTCCGCAATCTGCCGGAGAATAGACCTGTATTGTCCTGGACTCTCTACAATGTGGCGTGGTGTTAATATTATTATTAGTCTTAAAGTCAGACTGCCAGCTGCACTTACATCAATTTTCACTGTGTAAAGATGGTCGCATTCTGGGCTTAGGTCTCATAATGTAGGTGTTATCCTGGCTGATATTGGGAAATTATCTTTTGGAGTACCGAGAAAGTGAAAGCAAGTTTGCAGAAGATCTGTAGGTCAGTGGAAAAAATCCTTAGTCACAGAATATTCTGATTCTTCAAAGAAAAGAAAGTAAGGGTTGAATACTTCAGTGCTGATGTTGCGTGAAATTAAGGATGTTTGGATCAAGGATGCTGTTCAGTCATTTTAGCCAAAAGGTTGGTGAATACGTGCTTTTGCCAAAGTTGTTCTTAAAGGACACATTATTAATATATTTTGCAACTATTTTCTTGCTCAGCCTATCTAAAGCCAACAGATTTTCATTCCCATCGTTATTATTTCACTCGTCCTCATCACTCTCTTTCCGATGAAGACGCTGAAACAGAGCAGACCACTGGTCTGTCCCATTACTGAATTTGTAAGTGAAAAGTCCATGCTTACACTGCAGTGAGGCGACAAAACACCGCATAATCGTTATATATACGGTGTTTTGCCGTTGCAGAGCGGTAAAGACCTGTGTTATACTCCCGGACAGTAAGTCTGGTTGCAGCACTGCTCTCGTTTGGAGTTTGGGTTTTTTCACCTCCGAGCTGTCTCTATTTCTGGAAACACTCACCGTGTGTCTCCCGCCTCTAATATGTTGCAACAAAGAGAAGAGGTTCATCTGGGGCTAAAAATATACCTCGTAAAAATGTTTGGCCCGTGGCTCACGCCAGTCATGAACTATCTATGTAGATACCGCTCCCACAAAGAAAAACTTTATATTTTGCAAAGTCTGAAAAACTATCGCTCTTGCCCGTTTTTTTCGACTGCTCGTTGCCTGTCATATTTCTGCCAGTTTTCTTAAAGCAGGCTGTTAGAATGTGGCTGGTCACGTCACTTCATATCGTGACACGTGAAGACAATCTCCCCCTGACAGATGATGCATAAAGTCGTATCGTGCCGTCGCGGACTTGGTAGAATCAGCTTTGTTCGAATAACAGTGAGAAAAGAGGGACGTAAAAGTCCCGACGAGAGGAAGAGATACGGTGGAAACACGTCTTTCTCTAATCAGCCAGACAGGACGAAAATGCTGTATTTGTCGTGATCCGAGAGTGAACCTTAAAAGCGTGAATGACTGAGTAACGCCTATTGTTACTGATAATTGATAAACAGTATTGGTCGGGTACAAAATCTTCAATTTTCCACAAATATCGTACCCACTGATCTTGGCCGCCCTCTGGCTTCTCCATTTCTTACTTTCCATCAAATATATCATACATCATATCGGATTCACCTTCAGATTCTGCTCAGATTTATTTTCCTTACAATTTAGTTCGGGTGAAATCGAGCTTTGTTTTCATTTCAAATAATCTATTTTCGTTACAATACTAGACAGCTATCGCAAAATTTCTCAGATATGGGGGAAATAGAAATCAGTGGGAGGGTTAAGGTCCTTGTAGATATCTGGGGGTGTCAGATTCTATCAAGGTGTAAACTTTCCAGTCTCTGGTGTATCTTGAGCTATTACTTTCTTCCGATACGATCATAGTTCGTGTTCTTCACGGTTTCCAAGATGGCAGTGGAGTTTCTCTTTTTTTTTTCCTGGAGGGAACACTAATTACAGTAGACAACGGTTAAAACGAAACAGCGGAACGTGAAACTTATTCTCGGCTTAAACAGAGTTTGGAATTATACTGAGAAGCCCTAAAAGAAGGAAATAAGCACGGCCTCTTGTCTTCTTTAGTTTTAGTGGTACCTTGGGTTTATCAGGTATCCGTTTTCGGTGTAACCATTGGCTGATGTATTTGTTTTCGAGTATTCGATAACCCGTTGAGACTCACTTCGTGTGAAAACGGAGTTCATCTGGCTGACTCTTTTTCAGGCTCCATCTTCTTCTGAAAGTAAAGTTTAGTAGACGAATGTTGAAAGAAATTTAGAGGAGTTCTTCAGCTCGAGACTTTGAAAACTTTCGTTTGATCTCACAACGGATAATATTTAACGATGAGATGGGGTGTTTTCAACTCCAGTGTAAAGTTCACTCCAATGATCAGCTCAGCAGTGCCTTAGTGAGTAAGTCCTATTACCCTCTCTTGAATGAGTCAAATAAATTACACAGCAGCTCTTTATAACTATTTTTAAGTCTTATTCATTACAGACTGAGTAAGAAGTTCGCCAGCTGAAGGAGGTAAATTTCAAGAGCGCGCAAATCAACATAATCTGCGCAGTGATTTCACTTCCTCTTCAAGTTCTTTTTAGAATGTGAGAAGTCCTCGATGACTGTTCAGTCTCATTAGCTCTGAAATCATCCTAGTTATTTCTTCGACTTAATGCCCCCTTTCCTTCCTTTTCTGTACACGCTACCTTAACTGACGGTTGAGTACTCGGGCACGTGTTGACCTAGTTTCTAAAACCAAAAGGCGCCATCTTACGGTGCTTACCTCATCGGGCAGAGTGAGCCGGGATTGCCAGATCCTCCTCGCTCATCTGTTCCGTCTCTTTGACATAATCTTTTCATCTCTCTCAGTCTCAGTCTAGTGCCTTGTCTATTTTTACAGTTAAAATGGTTTCTTTTCTTTGCTTTTTATTCCAGTCTCCATACCTTTGAGTTGGTTTGATTTCAGTCGTCTACTGTCCAGTATTATGCGCTCGTTAATTTTATAAATCTGTGACATCATACATTAGTGTAGAATTGTTGTGAATCACTGAGAAATCGAATACTTGCTTCCCAAGAACCAGGGTGCTGGAGCAGTTGTCTTTTGGCGGATGTCTCCTCCCAGTTCAGTTTAATCTGTTTTTCTTTTTCAATCCCTCTCTCTTTCTTCTCTCTTTCTCTCTCTCTCTCTCTCTCTCTCTCTCTTCCTCTCTTTTCCACCCTCTCTTTCATATCTTTCTGACTTCCTTTTTTCCCCTCTTATCGCAGTCCTTTCCTTGCTGTTCCCAGTCCCAGTAATTATTGTAAAATAAAAATTCCCTATTTTGGAACAGGACTGTCATAGCTCATAATAATTCACTCTCAGTGAGTGCTGCTGGACAAAACTATTGCTTACTCAGTTTGGCTTTGGAATAGTAGCAGTACCTTCTTCGTAAGAGTTCTTCATCAGTGCCTCTCCTGGCAGTATGTGCTACCCACCTCAATGGAACAACCACGGGGATGTGAGGGAATCCCTGGAGGGGTCGTGTTTAAACTTATAGTGCTACGTTTATATTAGCCCTACTAACGATCTGGGTTGGGGCCATGTTGGGCTTGTCAGTCGTTCGCTGTACCGAAGCTCCGGGTCAGCTTCGTGTTCAGGAATACTCTAACTGGAAGTGAGGCTATCAGACAAATAATGCCACACCAGGTCGACGCTTGGGATACTCTCCAGTGTTGCCTAATTGAATCATTGCTAATGACGTGTTTATTTCACCTATAATCTGCTTAATCCTGGACTTTGTATGGTGTGAAACTTCGAATGCAGAAATCTCAAAACTGTGCACACATCCAAATGAAATTTTGCAGGTGGAATCATGCAATGTTTGCTCAGGTTTGTCATGAGTGTACAATATTGTCGTGCCTATATTGCAAAAGTATTTTCTTTTAATAATTTTAATTTGATTTCTAGTCAGCAGAATTTCAATGGCTAGGCTTTTGGGTGATCTCCGGCAGTCCGATTTCTAGGCAAAGTCCAAGTATTTTTTTTCTCTGTATAGGCCCATGATAGTGGTCTAGAACATTGTTGTTGTAGGTTGCAGAGCAACACCGTTTTCAAATATAATAAAGTCCATTCATGTCTAAGCTTAATTAAAGAAAACCGACAAAAGAGAAACTTGACAGAGACGTTAAAAAACTCGACAAAATACTGTTTTCTTACCTTTTTACATTATATTGGATGATTATAATTACTTGCCACAGTGAACAGTTTAATGGCTTTCAGGGCTATTGCTTCGGGCGCATTTCAATGTGTGTGTGCGTCTTAAACTTTGTTGCTGCCCTTTACCGTCATGTTGCCAGAATGAGAACTGTCAGTATGTCCCATACTATTTATTTATCATACAGCCACGGCAGTTAGGGGCGTATATAAAACAGACTTCCAGACTGATCTAGATTGCCAAGCTGATCAGTGATACTTTACTCTGCCTTTGATCGATGGCAGTCACTTTTTGACGACTTGTGTGGCTGGGAACTTTTAGACTCCCATTAAGCATAGAGTTGAGTAGGTTGTATTCATGGAGTAAATCTCTGTCAGATTCTCTTGCCTTGCCCCATCCCGATCTCAAAACCGATCTGAAAAGTGTTTATCTATCCAAATTCCACAATGAGTCACAGAAGCGTGCCTGCCTCTGCGCCTGGAAGTAAATGTGCAGTATATTCTTGGAGTAGACACCTCAACACAAACTGGTTCTAGTTTCAAACTGATGAGTGGTAGATTTTAAACCGGAAACCCATGAGCCTTGAATGGAGTCACGTGTGTTCATTAGGGCTGGGCTATGAATGTCTCTAGTGTCGCACCTTAACCCCTTTTCCCATCCCCTTTCCCACTACTATAGAACCTAGGCCCTTACCTTGCCTTACCTTCTCATCTCTTGCACTCATACCTTAATGCCATCGACGCAGACAGCCGTGAAGGCAAACGCACTAGTGCTCACTGCCGGTAATCACAGGCAAGCACGGGCATGCGTGCTCTGTGCATCCTTCCGCCGCACCTCAGACTGCTCTAGTCTTTTGAAAAAAATGCGTCCAAAAAATTACTCATCCTACCGGTTCTGAAATCCCAGGTAGTAAGAAGCAGCCTTCCTTCTACCTATTTTCTCCCTCTTTTCACGTTTCGAGTATGTGGAAATCTCTGTGGCCTGCTCAGGCAGTTTGGGGGTCTGTTAATTCTGTTTCGTTCGACACTGGATACTCCACCGTTTATAAATTATATCCATACTGCACTCAGTGGTGACCAGGTGCTTCAGTGTGCCAGACCATTGGTTTTTCGCTCCCGTAATATGGTCTGCGAAAGTGTATAACTGTTCATAGGCTTTGGAAGTGTCGAAAAGTTTCGCTAATTTGATGATTCGGTGTGGATTTAATACAGATTACCAGTACGGAATCGCTCGTGTACCTCAATGAGGCTTCAAGGTTTGGGTTTAAATTTTGAATTTTAGAGTATTTTATTTAGCAGTATTTCTGCACTGTTTTCCATTATTTACCTACTGATTGTGTTAAATGGTCAAAGACGACACAGGGTGCCGACTCTTGTCTCTTCTTGCGTATCCGTATGTTTGGAGGCTTGAGAATGAATTTATCTAGAACTAGAATACGCTAAGGGTATAGAATTCGTCATGGTCCACTGGCGACCACCACCAATATCGACATCAATCCTCGGCTTCGCTATTACCACTTTGTTCTCTTAAATCAGGTCCTCATCTGTAACACTAATTGAAAATGATTCCTTTCAAACTTCTTTGGAGTAAAAACGTTGTTACAGATCACGGCTGTCCACTGGATATTATGTAGGCATATTTTTTCCTGGTATTTTTCCAGCTGAAGAACGGATAAATCTGTCAGTTACTCCTCATTGTTCTCTTCACTTTTATTATTACGAAAGCATTGCATTAAACTGTATATCTACTGTTGTAGGTTATCTGTCTTTAACGTGCCGTCAGTTTCTATGCTGCATTTCAACTATCCACTATCACTTACTTTTCACTTACCTGTTCAAACTTTCTCATACCAACCCACTAAGTTCGCCACGATTGAATATTGCTTTTCTGAAGGCATGCTAAACTGCATTTGGTTACAGAAGTAGATTTAGATACCTGTCATAGTCTCTCCTATAGTGTACACATCTTAACAAGTCCTTAACTCCTAAATTTTTCACTCGTCCCTCTGCCAGTGCGAGCATTGATTCGTGTATGGCTTGACACTGTTAGACCCATGGATGTTTTTGTATGTACTGTGTGTCTACATTTCAGATGACATCATTCATGAATTGTCCACTCAAACATCCCCAATGGAGTATCCCTGCGAACCTGGTATATAAACATATGTTATTACAAAAGCATTGCATTAAGCAGTATATTATCTACTGTTGTATATAATCTGGTTTTAACGTGCCGCCAGCTTTTTATTTGCAGTATTTCAACAATCCACTATGATGACTTCACTCATACTCATAGCTCAGCGTTGAAGTACTGCTGCTACCAAATAACAAACTGGAACGAAAGCGGTTTGTTCCTGTGCGCTTTTCAGTCATAATTTACTGGAAAATACCTGTAGCTTTAACCCTTGACAATGACTGCTAAAGTTGGAGTGCTTAATGATTGATTTACACATTCCATTACTCCCCATTACCTTCCCAATATTGATCCATATTATATTATATTGTGTGTTAGTGGCTGTTTCTGTCCAGAATGATCGATAATGTACCCAACTTTGCTCATAAATCTCTTCTGGGATGTTTGTGACGCCGAGACAGTGTGATCTCATAACTCTGTCGCATCGATTGGTCATGTCACTAATATGGTCATGCTGTTGCATTGTTCAGTGATGAGTTAACCTCATATTGTATGCCATAACATTATGTTGATTATGTATGCGCTTGGATGTACTGCTTAGCGTACACAGCGTCATTAAATGACGATTCAATACTTGCAGTATGTTAGTGCACAAAATTACCTTTGAAGTAGTCCGGGGAAGACTTACGTTAAAGTATTAGGATAAAAGTACTTCTCAGTCTTCTGAATGTCCATAAGACGAACGTCTAGGCCAATATATTGTGGTCCAGTTGTACTAAGAACATCGCTCTTTTTCTTTAATGAATTTATTTTAATGCACATGAATTGGACTGTTGGCTTTCACCATCCTGCTATATATATATATTTTTTTTTTCCTTCAGGCCCAACTTTAACAGCCTTTTTTTCCTAAATTGTATTTAACATGGAGCTTCTGAATTGAAATTTGTAATCGATTAAGCTTGTGTTTGTATGTCACCAGCAGTCTTATATTCACAGCACAGTGTGTAATATGTTAGGTTGTGTCAACACATTTTACCCTCAATGTAGGAAATAACCTGTGGAAACTTGGCTTGCTCGTCCCACCAGATATAAACCAATGGCCGGCGCCGCCCCAACACAATGACATTGTCTCTCCCACTGGCCACGCCTCTAAGCCACGCCCTCCTGAGGTCAGCCCCAAGCCAGCCCGACCCCATGCCGCACCTCATCCCTCGCCCTATGTAGACGGACCTCCTCCCTTGCCCGTGCAGTACCCACACCCTCCCCTGAAACCTATCGTGCCGCCCTCGCATAACATACAGTACAAGCCTTTCCCAGATCAACCTCCCCCGCCAACGCAGGCGAATCAACCGTTATCCCCTACGATAAAACACCGGCTGGTTTTGCCGCCGGCCGACATGAAAAGACAACAGCATCCGTCGCGACAAATTCACCAACACTCTCAGCAGTCACAGCCACCACAGCCACACAACCAGTTCCATCAACAACCTATGTCTCCCCCGGGCTTTTCTGAACCCGTGCCCATGAGAGAATTTATACATCAGTTGCAGGAAGATCTAAAGTCACCACCCGCTAGAGATGAACCCTCAATCAAACAACAGTACGAAGAGTATCAGAGGCGTCGTAAACAGGAACAAAGAGAAGAGCCACCGCCACATTTAGATCAGAGATATCCACAGTACCAACAGCAAAGCAGACCACCACCACATCACCAGCCACCACAACACCCACCATCACATTACCCTCAACATCACCCGCCGCAACAGCATATGCCGGGACACCAATATGTGCATCCGCAGCAGCAGCAGCAGCCCCAACAACAGCACGTCCACCCTCAACAACAAGAGCAGTTTCATCCACATCAACAACAACATAGACCGCCACCACTACCTATCGACCTTCGCTCTCCCCCCTTGAGAGGAGTCGGAGGTGAACGCGAGATTCACTCTTTCCACCACGAACCACCATCCCCTACCCGAAGCAACATCTTCCGTCCCTCAGCCATCTTCCAACGTGGCTCCCCGACCCCATCCCTCCCTGGGGATTTTCTCAGACAAAAGCAAGCCTCCCCTACCCCTTCAGTGACCTCGACCTCCAGCGAGTATGTGCTGAGTGGGGGGCGTGGCCGGCCCTGCAAGTCTCGGGGCATGAACCTCTTCCTCAAGCAGCAAGAGAGACTGGCCGCCATGGGCGCTGATGTCCAAGGTAGCAGGAGTTGTCCCTCTTTTTGACTCCACTCCCAGCATGAGGAGTTAGTTTCTCCCACTATCTTTACATGTCTTCACCCAGAAAAGAGTGTATCAAAGTGTGATATTCTCACATTCTGTAGCATGAGTTTGTTACTTACTGCTCTGTTCTACTGGCCGCAGTCACGTCCATGCCGACGCATCACTTTACATTCTTTGCGTGACATGATGGTATTGAACTACTTAATTACCTTAAAGATAAAGGCAGTGAATACTTATTGCTTTGCCTCAGCACCTACAGCACTCATTGTCAGCTGCTGAGGAAAATGAAGAAAGCATGTCTTATATCTCTTGACATAATATGCAGTTTGCCTAATACTGTATTTACAAGGGATAATGCAAATTTACATAATGATAAATGCCCGCATTTTCCATCAGTGAGTCATGTTGGATGGCTCTACATAATATTACTTTACTCGATAATGACGACTGGATTTATCTGGCAATGTTTATACTTGTAGACGTCTGCTAAAGAAGGAGCCTCTTGTTCACAGTGTTCGTCCAGGTCTCTAAGGTCCCTAGAAGAAAAATGTATTTTCAGAAAATAAGCCGTAAACCTATAAAGAAGTCCTTAGACTCGAAATTTTAGTTGTCGGGTCCATAGAAAGTCCTCAAGATATGGTATGTTTGCCGTTCACAGACACTTACCACCATTACTCATTTTTTAGTAAATATATAGCAAATTGTATCTTACTGGTATGAAAGTTAAAATAAGTAGGTCCGAACTTGTTTTTTTTTTTTCATTTTTAGTATTATTTATTTATTTATTTTAATAGGGCTTCTATATTTCCCGACAAAAAAGTCCTCGAGACACTTTAAGCACCTTTCAAATTCTGTGTTATGTTGATTATGCATCATACAGGAATAAAAAAAAAAATGGACGGGTAGAGGAGAGTACTTATTCAGCTCAGTGATCAGTTTATAATCTAGGAGCTCTCATTGTGACCATGGCTGGTTCAGATCGTGACCACCATAAAAAAAACCGTCCAGTGTCCAGGCCAGCAAGTTAACACCGCATAGAGTTTTAGTTTGGCATCAGCATGATCAAGCACGATCCTGTCATCATTCATATCAACCCTTCCTGAATTAACATTAGTATAAATTAACGGCTGAATGTAAATGTTCACCACCAAATAATAATCGCGCAATTGATCCTCAGTTTTAAGGTTAATGCATGCCCAGTTTTGACGCTAAAAAACACAGTACGTTGTGTAATTGTGCACTTTATATTTTGTTCCATTCTTGTTTTAGTGCAGTAAACCTTATATGAAAGAATTCACTTTAAATCTTGGCTAGCTGAATTATACACTATTTTCAACGGAACACTTATTTTTAAACTTTGTTTTATTTTGATCTCGTATTCTCTGTGATGGTCATTTTTATGTTTTTATCTATGTTAGTGCTCATTTTTCTCAGTCCGAGCTGTGATGATACATTGCTTACTGATTAGAGTGGCTTTTCCATAGATTCTCTGTCGAGTGAAACTGTATGAATTTCTTGAGCTGTCTACCTGTGCCTTTCATTGCTGATTTGATGCCCACGCTCTCTTTCATTCACGCTGATTCTAAGCGTTGCCTTCTTGAATCACTAGACTATAGAATATGATTCCCGCCTCAGCCTAGGTCACTCATGTTTTTATTTTGTTTCGGTAGTCTTCATCCTCATTCCAATAAATTTCATTATGAATTTCATAACGGCAGTTTCCTACTAAGAGATGGGGTTTTTGTTGATTTTGACCACATTAACATTGTGTGAAAGTTTAAATTGCTATGTTTGATACTGGGGTTGACAAACATCATACCTTTGTTCGTGCCTTACATGATTGGGATGTTCAACAATTGACATCTGTTTGCCCTACCTGACTGGGGTTTACAAAATTCACACCGTTTGCCTTCTGTGACTGGGATTTACAATAATTCATACTCGTTTGCCTTTTATAACTGGGGTTTACATTTCCTACTTGTGTGCCTTTCATGACTCTGTGAGTTTCTGTGACTGATCTGACTCGACTCTTTTTGCCTTTTTATTCCTCTTACATGCGCACCTTTCATCCATGCCAGACATAATCCCAGCAGAGGGGCAGGCGGCCAGCCAAGGACCACCTCCAGAATTTGGTCAGCTGTACAAACCAGGAAGAGGAGGTGTCGATACAAATCGCACCTCTGCGCAGCAACTAGCGCGAAGCAAAAGCCTGCAGAGCTCTCCGACTGTTCATGAAAAGAGTTTTGTACCTCCTCCAGAAGGACCGCGAAGGGCAGCAGGCCACGGTCAAGACTTTGAGAAAGGAGGAAAGTTCTGGAGCCCTCCGGCTCGCAGTGTTAGTGTCGATGCAGGCACCCGTAGAATTCCCATAGCCGTCCACCACGCTGGGCCTAGTAAACCAACCCCAAGTAGGACCCAAGAACCCATAGCTCCTCAGCGTAGCCGGCGTTACAGTGAGGAAGACCAGTCTTCCACAGCTGGGCCGGCAACAGGGTCTTCCAACCTTTCGTCCTCGTGGCAGAGCTCTCCAGGCAGTTACCTCCCTTATGAACAGAATAAGGGCCGAGACTTCGGACCTGGTTCTTATGCAACTCTTCCTGCCAAAGGCAGCAGACACAGGGCTCACCATGAACCTTTCGATCAAACTGACAATAGAAGGACCGACTTTGACTTCAGCAACCCCTACTCGACCCTTCCAACCATAAAACCCTTGAAATCTAGCAGCACCCAGCACTCTTTTAACGAACCAAAGCCATCTGACGAGAGCAAACTCAAGTCAAGCCAAAGTTACGACTTTGGACGACGAGACCTTGAACACACTCTAGACTACAAAGACTTTTCCAAACCTCTGTACACGAACACTGACCTAGGCAATTTGCAACTGTCTTCATTTAGCAGTAGTCAAGATGACGAGAATGCTGTTTCCAGCTCAGATTCTAGAGACACAATCATAGCCAAGGACGAAAAATCTTCCGCGGAGTCTCTGCCTACCGAAGTGCCTGACGAGATGAGGTCTCAAGAAAAGCCGGCTGTTCCGGCCAAACCAGCAATGAAACCCCAAGGCAAGAAGATGATCCCCATCACCGTGGTACATGAAAAGCCGTCCAAGCCACCCTCCGTATTGTCCCCATCAACTGCCTCAGATCAGGAGCCCAGAGGTAAATGTCAGCTGGATGGATGTTTAGGTGTAGCTGCTGCATGAGCACTCCCGCTTTCCTGCTGCGATAATGTCTTCTGAACATAGACGCACGTGCTTGCCTCCTCTAACATGATTCAGTACTGTACAAAACCCGTACGAGATATTGGATTATTTCAAGATATTTCTCCACGTTCGACAAGGTTGACAATGTTCTAATCCGCATGAGATATTTGGATGATTTCAAGATGTGTTTGCATATGTGACGAGCTCGTCAGTTATCTAATCAGCATGCGATAGATCTAGTGGATTATTTGAAGACCTTTCTTCACTTAAGACGTGATTTGCGATTCTCTAACCAGCAGCAGATATTGGATTTGCAGAAATTGCAATGTGTGACGATGCCTTACAAAGTATGACTAAAGAGCATTTCTCAGTCTTATTAACAGCATGAGAGAGCACAACGCCTCTCAGAATAAGAATTACAGGAGTACTGATTCATTACAGAGTTTATCAACAGCATGTGTACAGATACTGTTGTGAAATCAGGGTCACAGAATCAGCCGTAAGTCTGAACTTCAAGCATGTTTGAGTTACTACACTTCCTGGTACTGGTATGAAGTGTCAGAGGCATGGATCGCGTAGAAAAGTTTCAATCTTCACTGGATGAAGAAGTTGACCATATGTTGCACTCATCAGATTGCCAAAAATGGCATTGTGTAAACCTGCATGGAAAATCTCTCACATTAACACATGACACTGAAGTTTGTGATGCTTGTATGAGACGTATCGGCTTCGTTACAGATTTAGGGTAGTACAGTTGTAAGTTAGGAAGCTCAGAGAAGTTACTAGAGATTTCGTGCCTTCAGGTCATTTGCATGTAGAACTAACACTCTTGTTCATCAGTTTACTGAGAGTTTCACTATAGTGTTTGCCTGGTGAAGAAATTATTTGCCATCTTTTGATGCCTTTTAATATACTGCCACAGCTGACGACAGAATTACGATAAATCATAAACTTTCCTGTCGATACTCCAGTGATTTTGATCTTTGACGGTGGGGTATTGTACAATGGCTTCTCCAATCAAACTGGCTTCCATCAAATATTTCTGTTATGATCATGCATGATGTACTAATATTGAAACCAGAACTTCAAATCTCTAATACTTCTTCACCATACAGCATTAGTTTTGTTTGATTTTTTTTTAATAATTTGACTTTTACCCTCCACCCCTCCACTATTCTTACACGAAGAAAATTAACAACACTATGTCCTGTTCAGTGAAAGTCTGTCTCCAAAGAGAGATTTAATTTGGTGAAATACATGTAAATCTATGACGTGTTTAGTATGTTTGATTTATGCATTCTCTGACACACGCTGGAGATCCAAATACTAACATCAATCCCCCCTCACCAACTTGCAACCATTTACTGTGACTGCTATTTTCGCTTAGATTGTTGAGATGTTTTTTTCAGTTTAGTACCTATATAGAGCTTGGCCGGCTTACAGACAAATTACACTGCCGGAGGCTATGTACTGAGATCGTGAAATGTATCGCGAGTATGCATAAGATTTAAACTGTTAACTTTTTGATTTATGAGTTGAGTGTTTCTTTTCAGAGAATGGAGATCGAGGGGGCGGGGATGGCTTGTGTTGAAGATGTTGAATCTATTAATTTGACGCACTGATTTATTATTTTATGCTTATGTAAACATATACATGTGCAAACTATATATCTTTATATAATGTGCTAGCTTCATTTTTCACCGGAGTAGTGCTAATTTTTCACCAAATTGCTTTATGTAAACATTTCACAATTTCACTCATATCTTGTATGCAATTTGTTCATAAGTTTTACAGTTGATTGATAAGTAAAGTTGTGTTGTAAGTGCTGATTGATCGTTTCACTTAATAATATATGATAATAGTGATAAACAAGTTAATTTAATTATTCGATTATAATTATTTCTTTAGGTTATGAGTATTTTGTTAAGAGTCTTACATATACAAGTTAAATCACTACAAATAATTGAATTAAAAATAGTAAGGATACTCACATACATGTTGTGCCTATCTAACATCTTTTGGTTTTTCTTCTTTCTGCAGGATTTGATGGTCAAAGCCCTTATTCAACACTTCCAGCGTCAAAACCTAGTCAGTCATATCCATATTCAGGTCAGTATGCTGTGAAATGATAGAGTTTCAGTAACCAGTGTTTTCTCAAAGTCATATGAGTTGGAGGCAGACACCTCCTCGATGTCTTAAATTTTGGTGGGGNGGGGTTAGAAATTTTTAGAGGAATTTTAGGTTTTACCCAAGTAGACCAGGAATAAAAAGGAAAGCGGCGCGTGTTAAACGTATTTTCAGGGGGAGTTTTGAAATTCAGGAGGCGAATCGCACGGTCCGGAGAAAACACTGCTTGCAGTTTGTCGTTTTACCCATCATGCTAGAGACCTCAGCCAAGTAAAGTGTCTGCAGGTTAATAGTGTTGATTGTACTTTGGAGCTAGCAGTTTGATTGTAGGCAGATCACTCACATAATTATAGACTCTCTGCCTTTTTATCTTCTGTGACCCGGTTCCTGAGGTGAAGCTTCAGCAGTTCTTGGATTTTTTTCAAGCGAAATTAGCGTACCAAGTTTTGTCAGATATTGTTACGAGCGGCCTGCGAGTTTCTAAGGTTTGAACATGCATCTGTTGTTGTTCCTTTTTACTCCCTCTCGGACCCTGTACCTTCTGGATATCAGAAAACTTAATTAATGAATTCAGCACTGTGTTAAGGCTGCAGAGAGTTATGA
>JAWQUT010000169.1:737029-775279 GCA_033807755.1 Ellobium chinense
GGGGAAAATGGTGGTAACATTATCCATGCTTCGTCCCAACAACATAAGATTAGCTGTTAGTGGCAAGTGACTGAAGTGAAGGCAATTTCTTTGCTATTACTTGTCATTTCTACTTCCTTTAAAGTTCAAGAAGTGTTTACATAGTTTGTGCATTTCTTAACTTAACCGTTCATACAGTGTCCAGTCGTTAATGGTTAAAATGCATAGGAAGAAGCTGGTTGTGCCCACTAGTTCTAGTGTTTTTCATGGTTGCAAAGCCAAGTAAATAGTGGTATTGACACTCACCACAGGATTTTCTATTCAGTTACTTAGTCTTAGATATTAGAAAAAGATTTCAGCTAAATGGTTTTAAGTGCATACTGGTTAAACTCTAGTTACAAACAACGAACAAACCATTTCTTCTAAGCATTATTGCAAGACCACATGCTTTTTTATTCAGATTTTTTTTTGTTTTTTTGTGTTTTGTTTCCTTGTAAGATATATCCCCTTAACAACATATATTCTTCACGTGTAGCCATCTTTTTAATTATGTAAATTTTTATGAGCTAGCCCCAAATTCAAATGAGTTCTTGGTCATTATCATTAACAGATCTGGCCTATAGTCCGTGTTTTTATCATGTTTTACAAATATTAGTTGCCATTAATTTACATCTGGTGAGATGACATCTAACACAGAATAAACAAAGGAGTAATGCCTTCAAACAGCAAAGTTTTTTAGTTCATGATCGTGACACTGACTTCCATTATGTTGCTCTGTCCCCATCCAAGATCCAAATTTTTTTTATAGAAATGGGTATGGGCTCTTGGGTTTGAGCTATTTTAGTTTGATAAATGCACTGTTCATTAGCTCAGTCTGAGAATTACAGTTTAGATATAAAATGTATATGTTATGTCATTGTCTCAGGGCATTAATCTGTAGGCGCAAAAGAAAACACGCTGGAGGGAATCTGGTATCACCATATTATATGCTATACATAGTATTGCACCAACCTACATTTAAATATTTTGGAATATGAAGAGCATTCTGGATACCATATCTCAAAGGTCAGTGATGCTTTAGATTTGCTATATGGATAGAGGATCAGGTTCTTCCTTTCAGCTTTAAACATTATCATGCCTTGGAAACAAACTTTGGTTCAAAAACCTGAAAATATTTTTTTCAATACTGAATGCTCAAAGATGAGTGGTCACACTATGTCCCAAGACTGTTTTGGGCATAAAGGCAGTTATTTACAAAAATTCTACTTATGCTATTATTTGGAAGGTCATGTGAATATATTTCTTGACCAATCTTGCTCTGATCTGCTATATGAGCCATACACTGGCTGTAGATATGCATGACATCACTGCCAACTGTGCATTCTGGACCATAGTATTGCCAGGTTGGCTGTGTGGAAACTAGCAATCCCACAGGATTCCTCTTTAAAGGGCAGCTTGCATCCAGAAAAATAATTTTGGCGTAATGGCATTTTCTTGGCTTAAAAAAAAACACCATTATGTTTGCTTGTAACTAATGGACCTAAATACAATGAATACTATAAGGACACTGTTTATGGGTGCAGATGTGGTTTGGTGTGTACTTCCAAAATACAAAGTCTTCATTATTTTTCAACAAATTGCAACTAATTATTTGCAATAAGCATGTGTTTCCACAGTTGTCATTCCTCTTCTACCTTTTCATACAACCCATCAGATATTATTTCATCTCCTGTTGATCTGCTCCTTTTCAAAGCAAACAATTATGTTGAGCTTATTTTGTCTTGTATGCAGGCTCATTAAAATAGACTTTGTAAGCTCATATTTTTTCTTGTTTTGGATGCGTCAGAGAACAAAAGATAAAAAAGCTCTGGCAGGCAAGAATAACATTACACATTATTTAACTGTTTAAGGAGTGAGTGATAATATGCTTAAACTTTTGTTTTAATCAACTGTTTTATGGTTTTACTCTTACTTGTCCTCTGACCCACCCATTCCTGCCCTTCATTATTGGGGTAAAATTAATATCCATTGCAAGTGAAATACAGTGTTATGCTTTGAATCTCAGAATCTGTCTCATGATCAAGTATTCTTGCTTTTCTAATCAATTGCTTTGAATGTCATGAGAGAAAAAGTGGGGGATTTGTGTTACGTGGTGGCTGCTTATGGTGGTACCTTCATTTTTGTTGGTTATTTAAGTATTTTTGCAAACAAAGCACCAATTATTTTTGCTTCTTTGGGGTTCAGATAGCTTTCTGATTATTTTCCACATAAAAAATACAGAATTAAATGTGTAAAAATTATTTATGATGTACATGTATTCAACCACAAAGCTATATATCATATAGACAAATTTTATGGGAACTTGTAGACTATTAAAATCATACCTGCTTATTTACATCTGTACCAGATTGAAGCCTGTTATACATATGGTAGAGACAGGGTTCTTGCTGTTAGCCATCATGATAATCATCATTAGTGTAGATATATGTCACAGACACATTGCACCTATGCACACAGTAGTGCTATTATAAATGCATAGCACAAGATAGATTGTACTTGTGCATAAATACATTATTATAACAAAATACTTCACACCAGTGCACACAGTATTGCTTGCCAGTCATATCACATACTGCTTAGACACAAGTTACCAGTACTGTAACTCTAATCAACAGTGTTTTTGTTTAGCACATTAACCCAGCTCAATGAATTTCATCTCTGTAGAAATGGAACACTTAGTATTACTGATTATTAATTACAACAAGACAAAGGTAAAACTTCTACCACAGACCCAGAATGGGTTGACCTGGTGATATTCTTGTGTGAGGAAGATCAGCCATATGATTTTACATACATGACATACAAGTGTCTATATAATTGCCATCCCATTGTTAATGTTAGGTTGTGCAAAGTTGATTTTGTCTTTTGAAAATTTTCCACATGCTTAGCTTTGTTTGAAGCTTCTTAAATTTCTTCAGAGTCAGAAAGAGAAAACTGGGAGCCAATAATATTTTGTTGCTGTTTGTCTGTTTGCTCACATCCTCTGTTATTGTGCTCGTGACATCTTCATTGTACTCTAACATGACAATTACCTTTCAGACCCTGAAGATTCAACAGAGTTCAACGATATGAAATTTGTAGGGAAGCCTATAATGGTTCAGGATGGTAAGAAGACATCAGTCGTCCGATGGACATTAATTTAGCTTGGCTTGAGGGAAAGGCGTGGCTTTGTGCTGTGTGATAATACTAGGCATCATTGCACTATGGCTTCTGTTGTGCTTTCTACCTAGCTAGTCACCTCATTTATCATTTCATGATACAATTCATGCACATCCTTTTCACTCTTATCGCCTGGTCCAATTGGTTTAAAGCCCACCACATAATTATTAACCCCTGCGCTATGTAAGAGGTACATAAATGTCCTTTGGTCTAAACAGCACTTGGACATACATGTACATCTAAGAAGTAACATACCCATGGCTTATCTGTCATACGCCTACATCTTATTTGCTATGTGATTAATTGATCCTGTCTCCATCTGCACAGTATGACCGGAATTATGCTGAAGCACTGTAAAACCCTACGTGAAACTTAGAGACCACCGAGCTTGAAAAACATGACTAAGTGAAGGGGTTAATAAGTTATATCTCTGGAGGGTTTCATGATTGAACTAACACATGGTAGTGATGTAACTTTTCCAGGTGTCTGGTTTGTTTCTAAATGACTCATGCGAATTAATACATTAATTCATCATTAAACATTCAGTCTTTAATTTATTGTCGTATTTCATATCCCATATATTATATTGCCAAGGTATATTCATAGTTTGTTTGTGTCTAACTGCTGGTATTGTTAATGAATACACAGTTTATCACTCCTCTGATGAATTTTTTATGTTCTTCTCTTTCTTCATCCAATTACCTGTAATATTCATTTTCATCCTTCACAAACTGACGTTAACTACTTTATGTCTTGAATATGAGAAAGCTATTTCTCATAACAAAGTGTGTCATAGGCCAAGATTTTAACAGAAATAGGAGTTATTAATATTGTACAACCTAAAGTGAATGAGTCACTTGTTCTTCTGTTTGGGAAGAATTTCCCGACCATAGATTCCCGAGTATTCTTTCTTCCTCATAGTAGGCCTTTGAATTGTTTTTTTCTTTCATACCTTGATTGTTACCTCCATGAATTCCTATATGTAATTCAGTCAGTTTTCCTAATCCTCTGGTTCTCTCTCTCATAATACCATTTTTCTCCCTCTTATGTCCTAGACCCTAATGAGGTTTTCTCTTTCTTCATTTCTTTGCTTCCAAAGACATAAACCACCAAATTTTTGTAGTCAAATCTTTGTCAGTTTGCTAGATTAGTACTTGATCCCCACATTCCATCAGAACATCATTCCTTCTTTGTAAATTTGTTTTATAAAACAAATTGACATTATCACTAATGCTTATAACTAAAGCATCAAACACAACCATCTGTCATATATTTGCACTGTGAAAAATTTCTTTATAAATATATTGAATGTTACATATATATTCAACAAACAGGCCAGGGAAGAATAAAAAAAGCACAGTAGATGGTGTGACTGAATTCTTGTCATGTCATAAGTACTAACTTTTTGTTACATATTTGTAGTCAGTCATGGTTGAGAATTTGTTGCTGGATGACATACAATATGCATTTATTCATATGCATTTACTCCAACACTAATTCTTACGTCTGTACTTAAGACTGTTTGTCTTACTCAGATCAGCTTTAAATGGGTCTTTGATTATTTGA
This sequence comes from Ellobium chinense, assembly GCA_033807755.1. Classification (NCBI taxonomy): domain Eukaryota; kingdom Metazoa; phylum Mollusca; class Gastropoda; order Ellobiida; family Ellobiidae; genus Ellobium; species Ellobium chinense. Next base: position 741,794 of record JAWQUT010000169.1, read on the forward strand.
AGGTTCTGTTGATTGTCATTTTTGACCAGTTAAAGTTATGGTATAGTCTCACTTAGTATCCCTGACTTCTTGTGAACGACACTACCAGTAGAAATAGAAATGCCAAAGCTTTGACTTCCTCTTCTTGAAAATCTGTTCCTATTGAATACTTGTTTTCTACTCATATGTGAGCCATTCCATCTTAATGTTTCAAATGTCTCAAAATGTTTCAAAAGAAATGTATGAATATATGTAAAGATTATATTCCTTATAGTGTTTTCACCCAGTAAATCATTAGTGAGGTTCTGTGCTTTAATGATTCAGGAAATTGTTAATGTCTCAGAATTTTTTTGGAAAATCATGTTCAAATTTTTAGTTATTCTTGGATTAAAAACATTATGAAGTTGTTCGAAAGGATTTGAACTTAGATCTGACTATAGAATTTGTGTAATATAGTTCTAAATTTAACGACAAAGAATGATAGAGTTTTTCAACACAATTACTACTTATTTCAGTTTTATTGACAAGGTATTACAGTAATTTTTGATTTAGTCACCATTGAAATGTATCAATGAAGATACATACATAGTTCAGCATGAGATTTGTGTTGTGTTCCTCTGTAGATGGCCAGCTTCCCAAAGGAGCTGTGTACATTGGCAGCAAGGCAAGCACAGACGGGGATAAAACGGTCACAGAAACCTACTACACAACCCCGGCAGAAAAAACAACCACTACAACTAAGGTCATTGAGCACAAGTCCCCTGTCAAGTATGAAGGAATTGGCCCAGTAGATGACCACGGGGTGCCTCTTGCCTTCAGGAAGGTTTGTTGGGTCATGTCAAAATTAGCGTTGTTACTGCAGTGTTATTAAGTATGGCTGTACTACTTTGGGTCTGATTTTATTATAGCAGCAGTATTCTGCCTTATTTCCTTTAATAGACGCCTCAGGCATATGAAGATTGTTGTTCAAGGGCCAGGAACAGTTACTGGGGAGAAAAAGATGAAATTAGGCAAATTGTTGTTGATTTTATAACAAAACAGGTGATGTGCTATTGTGAGAGGTAATCTGGTGCATAGTGTTCCAGATTTGCAAGAAATATAACAGAATTATGTTCAAACTAAATTGCATTTCTGTTGATATGATAATTTAGCTTCCCATTATGATGACCTTCTACTCATATTCAGATAGATTTCAATGAATGTAGTAGGTTGTATTATAGGGGATGCTTCAGAGGTTAGGTATCACTGGAAATGATATTACCTGCAAAATTATAATGGCCATGGTTTCGAAGTTGCTCCATATGGCAGCATGTATGACAAGCATTTCCTTAATTCTTTGATCTGCAGAGTCATGCCATATATAATTACCTACAGCTATTAATGATTTTCAGTTATCTTACGAAGTTTTTAAACTTTAGTCCTCTGTTCTAGATGCATAATAATACCTTTCTGTATTTCAAAACTTCGTTCAGAATAATTGTGATGTCGTTCTTACAGAATGTGGGTGAGGAGAAACAACATGACTGGTACAAACAGATGTATAAAAGTCTGCACAAGACTGAGAAGAAAGAAGGTGAGAAATCGACTTGATAAAAAAATCTGGATTCATTCAACTGATTTTTTTTTAAGGAATATTGGCAAAGCTTTGAAAATTATGAATCATGTCATAGATATTCATATTTTGATAACATCAGATTAAAAAAAGAGTTACACATTGGAGCAGAAATTGAGTGTTATATTTCATAGAATGTTTCACCATCCAGACATAATGCAAAGATTGATGTAAAAACTGTTTCCTGTGGTTCAGAAAAAGATGCATGCAACTGTTTCCATAGTTTGTTTTGATCTGATAAAAGACAAAAGTAACAATAAAAATGTGATCAAATGTTGGCACTTTAGGTAGATAGTTAGGAGTTGTGTGTTTGATAATCACTTAAACAGTAAAACTTCGTTGTGACTGATCTGTGATTGCATCTAATATGGCACATAATTAATGAAGCACATAACCCTCAGTCTGGTAAAGGAAGATTGCAGATATATCAAAGTTTATGTAATATAAGATTGTATAAAATATTTTTGTGTTGTTTTACCTTTTCCTTCATAGCAGCTTCAGACATTTTCATTCTTTGTTACAGCTGCTAATGCAATATTCTCTTTTCATAAATATACTGTATCCACCCTTTAGTGGTAGGCGTAGATGTACTTATTTTTAAACTTTTGCCGCAGTGTAATATGCTTATCAAAAGATAATGCTTCTTGCCTGTTTTTACATACCCGGATGCAATCCCTGGGGTTTTGTTAACATGCAAAACCTAAAACCTAACTCTTTCTTGTCCAAGAGATGTAACAATTTCTGATTCTTATCCTGATTAGCAGTTTAGTAAGTGCTAGAATAAAAGAGGATACTCTGAAAATTTCCATCTTATCGAATAGCTCTTAATTTAACCTTTCCGCAGATGAACTGGGCATAAATGCCATGATAGACTCCATTTTCGAAGAAGCAGGTGCACTTAACTGTTTTTCTGCTTGCCTTTCATCCTTGCATTGTGATTAATGATTGATTGATTCATTGATTGATTGAATTTACCTGAAATAGAATAACTCTTTCATCCTGCAAGATTTTGGGAAGTCTGTACTGAAACTTTGAAACCTTTTACAACACTCCAGCTTTGAAATGGTTCTTCATAGTATTGGTTACACCTTTCCCCCAGTGTGCTATGTTAACTTATAAAAAGACTTGTTCTTTTAACTAAATAGAATGTCCTTGCTACTTAAGAGAGTGTGCATTTGTATCTGTTTTCCCTCCTCCTCTGCAAGCTTGATTGACTGTCAAGACTTCTCTGTTGTTTATGAGGATACAGTCATAGCCACCACTGTCCTAGAGTTAGAATTAGTGTCTCAGGCATTGCTCTTGAGATGATGTCTCTTGAGATGACAGTCTCTTACAGCTTTCTTTATTCCTCCGTGCCTTGACAAAGCTTGTAAGTGTAATGAAATGAGGAACGTACCTACATGGTTTGATTGTAAAAAATATAGTGTGCTATATTTTCTGCATTGCACAAACAAAATTACATCCCTGCAGACTCAAAATGTATTCTTCAGTACAGCTCAGATAGCATTTCACTGTTCACATCATCGTTTTAACATCACCATCACCACATGTTCTTGTCATCAGCCAAACCAGCATCCTCTGATGTAGTTTATTTTGATGTGATTCCTGAAGGTAACCAGCACATACGCACTGTGGCCTTTGGCACCCAAACTAAAGTCACACTAGATGTGCCATATCACATTTATTTCATACTGAATATTTTCTACTGTATTACATTTCACCATTTACAATACTATGGAAGCCTTGCAGTATGCATATCAGTATAGGTATGTGGCCTTCTTCACCCAGTTTTAAAACACTATAGAAGTACCATTTCACATTATGAAATCTTAAGTAGCCTGTATGTTGCTATTTATCATGAAGCCAAATCTTAGAAGCCATGCAATGTGCACATCACATCTATCCTGTTTCGTGAAGTATAAAATACTTGTGATGGGGATTTTATGTGCTCTAAATCATAAATTAATGTTGTTAGTAATAGATGTACAAGATAGTCTCACATGTAAGAACTATGTAGTGGTTTGCTCTTAGCTTGTTCTTTAAGGCATTTCTCAGCTTTTGTGTTGTTTAGGTCTGCAGTTTTAAATTGCACAGCTTTTGTATCAAATGGAAATTGAATGAAAACTGAATCAATCTTGTTGAGCTTGCCTTAAAAGAGACCTTGATTATGATGCTTCAAAGTGTTATTTAAAAACAAAAGACAGAAAACTTTGGTGATGTCCGTAATTTCACAATTCTGAAGTTTATGGAACAACAGTGTATATAAAGAAGGATCCTGTTTGACGACTTGTACCATACAGTCATGCTCTCATACCTTCATCTCTGCTTGATTCATTTTGAAAAGTCATTGGATTATCTTGTACACTTGCTCCTCTTCTTTCTCCCTGCAACCTCTGTCATCCCACTATAGTATTGCTCTCGTGCATTTGAATGCAAATAGTTCCGTGCTTTGAAGTCCAGAACTAACTGATTCATTGCATAATTTGAGTGTATTCATTTTAACCCTAAATTTGAACAATATCGATATACAAGTACTTCTTGTGGAAGTTTACTGTGCTTACACTACAGAAAGTTAATTCATGCCACTCAGTAATGCACAACTTTTTTTTAACAGTTTATTGCAAAATTTCAGGTTCTTTGAAAGCCCAGAATTTCAATCTCTTGTACAAAATCTCCTCTTGCCACCACCATCTCTTCATATTTCTTGCCAATTTCAACTAAATGCCACCCCCTTTACAAAGACACCTGAAGGTTTAATTATTTATGCTATGCTACGTCAAGTATGAAATCAAACATGACATGACAGGATGGACATTCAAAAAAACTTAAGGCTGAAATGAGCTAGTGTTTTTGTTAGAGATGCTTGGTGAGTTTTGCCAGTGGTGAATAATAATAACTGGTAAATGTGTTTTTTGTTTTAACAGTGAAGCAGCTTGGTGGTAAGAGTTGCATAACTTTGTCCTTTGTGATCTTTTGTGCAGTCTTTCTTTACCTCACAGTACTGGGAGTCTAGTGAATAATGAGCGGTGTTATGGTGTACTTGTTTTCCATGGTGCGGCTAACACTTCAGTTCCCTGTCCCATGTAGAATTACCCTCAGGGATCAGGAATTATACATCCCATATAATTTGTCAACATACTCCAAACCTTTGGATGTCATAAAGTTGGAACATTTTCATAACTGGTGCTTCTAACTCATGAGAAAGGTTATTGAAATAGTGGATTGGTTTCCTGTCAGCAAAACAACCTCCTGTGTCATGAAACTTTGCTGTTGCAACTCAGGCCTATATATTATGCAAATGTTAGGTGTGTTTAGAGCTGGGAGTGAGTGACGTAGATTATATAATTTCTTAAGGCACTCGTTAACCAACTGATGAAGGTTTGATACTAACAGTTAGCCTTGAATTTAGAATTTTTTTTAGAAATGGCTGCACTTAAATCTTTTTGCTCTTGTTAAGGGGTAGAAGGAAATGAGAATAATCATGCTAGATGGGATGTGGGAATTAATCTTTTTTTAATGCTTTGTGAGGGGAAAAAAACGAGGTTGGCCATTTTGTACATATTAAGGAAGACAGATGTATTAGTTGGCAGATTGGAGCAGATCATGCATTTGCTTTCAGCTTTGCAATCCTCAGAGTGTCAGCTTAAACGAATATTTTGTTGCTCTTATTGTATTGTATATTTTATTTTATACATTTTGCCGCAGACTAATGCTGACCATCATGTTAACTTGTGCTTCAAGACATCATGGTTAAAGAAATTCAGAAAAGTCTTCAACCAACAACATTTCATCTATTGTATTCCACATCTTACTGTGATTGATTGTGACACAGCCATTCAGCATATTGTTATATTTGAGAGGAAATATCTTACACATGAAATACAATGAAAGCCTGTTTACAGAATCATGACTTTAACACAATCCTTTCCTTACCATATTCCTGTCCAAAAATCCCAGACGCTGTTTTTCTTATCCAAAGAATAACTGGATAACATATCCATCTGATAAAATATCTTCAAAAGCTTATCGAGAGAGTGGATGTGTTATTCGGGTTCCCCTGTATCTGCCTCATCCAGTGCATTTGAGATGAATGAACACTTACATAGAGTATGTTGGTGCATATAATATTATACCAGTATAATTATACAGGGATAACATCTTCAAAGCAGTTTTCAAAAATGCAGCAACATCAAATTGATGTTCAATTTCATGTTTTCATTTTCCCATTGTAAGAGTAACAACTATTACAAAAGATGGGTTTTACAGTTGCAGTTAACTTTGAACACATTAACTGTTACAAAAAAAAAAAGAGTTTTACAGTTAACTTTGAACATAATTACTGTCACAAAATATGGGTTTACAGCTAACTTTGAACACAATAACAATAACACCAGTTTTTATTTGTCTGCTATCCTCCAGATTTGGTATAATACTTGAAACATTAAGAGAAAAAGGACTATTCCAGCCTTCAGCTTTTGCTTGCCCAGTAATGCCAAGCAGCTTTATATATGAAGTTCAGAACACTACTCACCTCAGTTTCAGTGATCATTTCATCCCTCTTTATAGTGCAAAGATGAAGTCTGTGACATTGCAAAAGCTTTAGATTCCATTTGTATGAAAAGTTTACCATTATATATGCAAAAGAGTGGCATTTTGGTATCATTTTGTGCATTATGTAGGCCTGCCTACATCTCATCATAGCTGCTACATAGCTCGTTCATAGTAGGATACAATTTTTTTCCAGTCTCATATGGTTGCCAAGAGTAACAATGTTGTATGTTCCATTGATATTGAATAGGTTATATGGCTTTGTCTGCGGGTAGTATGGATTGCTGGTTAATACATTATTTCACTACTGAGCAGTATCATGCTCCTGTTATTATTTCATATTATGCTTCTCTTAAGTAATCTGTGCTTCCCATCTCACTCCTTAATGTTGGTGGTGGCTGTCTTTCCAGTCTAGTAGGGTATCCACATTGTGGTAATATTTGCTCTGCAAGAATAGTTTTTATAGCATTGTACTGTACTTACAGAACAATATATAGAAATTCATGACTTTATGCAGCTTTTTGAGTGGTGGTCCTAAATGTTGCTTGAAATAATTTAAGACATTTCATGGGTATTAACAATTTGATTGCTTTTCTTGATAAAAAAAAAAAGCACATCCATGTTACTGAGATCATTTTCACCTCACCTAACCATAGGCTAATTTAGTTTCAGCTCATTGTAATTATTTGGAGTTGCAGCTTATGTAATAAAAATAGGGATAAACTGTCTTTTTCTGGCATTCTTTACTTACATAGCACTCAACCTTTTGCCATTTTGGGTAAAAATACTGCAAGCAATTTGCTTTTGGCATAGAAACTAATATGAAAGTGCCATTTATGAATGTTATTGACAACAGAAAGGTAAAGTTATCCCAAATGATACTTATCTATCATGACTTATAGGCATAGGCATTCCTAAATAAAACATGAATATTTATGAAGTGGACAGTATTTTTTAACATATTCTCTACAAGCATAGGTAATAACTCTTCAACATCATGATTTGCTCAGAATAACACGTAACTGCACATAAGACACATAATCTAGTCATTTTTTTTACTTTTGCCTACATTAATCAGCACTGATGTTATTCTTACATTAGCTTAATCTGCAAATACATTCTGTTCTTTTCGTGCCATACCACATTATGTGCTTGTTCTGAAAATGTTTTCTTTGTTCTAACAGAGCCTAATACATACAGGCCAACATACACTTTCCCAGATGATATCTCAGATACCAAATCAGAGGAGGGCTTGGGTATGTTCATTGTTCATGCTGTGTACGATTGTATTATCTACATTATATAAATCAGTGCTTTTCTAGTTATCACTCTGCTAAGTGTGTAACAGCTTAATCTGTCCACATAGCTTTACACCATCATCATAGCAATATTCTGATCAGTAGATGTATAGAAGATTTTCCATGGAAATCTCAGATTTGAGTCTGTTTTTCTGTTCCGTTATCTGCAGATCAGAAAACACACTCACACATATGTATACATTCTCACCCACCTCCACACCAATTTTGTTCTCTCTTGTTAGTTCTTCTGCGACATATCCATAAATATACTGGACATCATACTTACCTTAACAAAAATAAATTTTGAACTGTTTCAGATGTGAGACCGTACAGACCAAGTTATGGCAAATCTCGACCTAAAGGTAACAGATACCAAATTTTGTTGTCAGCGTTGACATCATTATAGCAACACTGTGATATTCTTTATATTGTTACTCTGGAATGAGATGTAAAGGTTATTTATTTATAAGCATTATTTGAAGGAAAAGTGTTGATGAAGGATCAGTTCTCTAAATGGCGGTGAGAGTGATTTATGCTCCAAAGGGAAACCTATAAATGGGTTGTATACTACAGGTTCTTGAAAATGCAGCACTTAGTTTCTGTCTTAGTAAGCATGAGACATGAATCCACTAAGCTGCTTAGCAAATGGAAATTCTTACAGGAAATGTTATGGTCTCAGCAAATTTTCTCTTGTGGTTGAAGAAATGATTGTAAGCAGATTAACACTACACTCCTTTCCTATGTCCAGGTAAATTCTGTCACACCCATCTGGTTTTGTCTTGTGAAATACTGATTTCTCACGAATTTCTAGTCTCTTGCTGTTATCAAGTAAATTTCATCCTTTTCTTTACAATTTGTGCGAGGAATTTCTGTCTTTGACAGAGATGTCTTTCTTCTCTCCAGCACTGCCCTGTTTATAAGTCAGCATGTGACTAACTTTCAAGACAGATTTATTTTTTGTTTTTGAGATTGGCTCTGTAGGTATTAAATTTTAGTGAGAAAAAATTTGATTTCATTGGACTGGGTTCAATAGCAGGTTTGTGACACCTATTAGAAGGGCAAATCACTCATAGTGTACAACCCAATTAATCCGCTAATCTATAAAATCCCCCTTTTTTGGGGCCCTGCCAGCCAGTGTTGAGGTGTAGAAGTGTGTAAAACGACCTGTGATCTAACTAAAGCATCCAATCTTAAAGTTTCAGGTACAATTTGAGCCTTCTAGATAAAAAAATAAAATGTGTAGACCTATGTATTCGCACGCGGTCAAAACCAGCCAAATGAAAATTTGGGGACCAAATCAGAATTTGAGGTGATCTTTTTCAAAAGACATTTGTGAAAAATTTTGGGGGCTGACCCCCCTTTTTCTTCCCGTTAAGAGATCGGGCAAAAAAAGTACTTTAACCTCCGTGGAAGAAATTTCCCCAAATCACAGTGGTATATTTAGAATAACGCAAAATGTTAATAGGGCCAAAAGAAGAAAAAACAATAGGTGTCAAAGACCTTAATAGGCAGCTAGTACCTGGCATGTTTCCACTTAGAAACACAATGTTTACATCATGGTGGTCGAGGTAGGTCATCTAGGCTATCTGGACAGTCTTTTAAACTTCCTCTACCCCTGGGGCCCTCCCCAGCCCCTCTCTCCACCCACCCCCCTAGTCTAGCCTGTATGGGACTTAGATCTAGATCTACGTGCTGCAGACTCAGTTTACATGACACACGCTTTTTTTTAAATAGTTTTTTTCTCGTTCTCTTTTTGTCCTTGTCTCTCTTGTTTTCCTCCCACCCTCCACCCCCTCCCCCCACCTTTGACACACACACCCAGTGTTGCCAAAAAATGCACCAAATTTGGCCATTTTTTTTAAATTTAAGATTTCATTCGTTCCTTTTTCCTTCCCTACTTCCACCCCCAACCCCACCATCAACCCCTCCCCCCACCCACCCCACCCCACCCCTACCCTTAAGAAAAATCACCACCCCACCCCTTCTCAGCCCACCCCATAGGCTCATATGGTATTGCCAAAGGAAGCTGAATTTTTAAAAAATTCTTTTGGGCAGATGCACCAAACTTTTGTTTCTCCAGGGCTTCTTCCCCAATCAATAACACAATCACCCTTTAAGAAATGCCAATATGATCACTTTTAGGTTTTAAATGTGTGGTTACAAGTGGATTTTATCATCAAGGGTTGCAAATATGGTCAACTAAAAACTATCTGCTCATGCCAAGGTGTTTACATGAAAACAATGACCAGCCAAGAGAGGGTCATTTTTCCTCTCCCCTCCCAATCACCCCCAGGTCACTCCCCTCTGACCATTCCCTACTTGTTCCCTTCCAAACAGGCTACCATGGCTAAATTTTAGGGTTGAACTGTAGGTTCATGGGAGCTATCAAAGTAGCATAGGGTATGCCATCAAGAGAATTGGCTATTTTGAGAGGTATCAAACTCTTAATTGGGCCATAAGAATGATCTAAGGCATATAATTCAGCAACATTGGCACCATTTTGTAGGGAAATGAATGTGCTTGACAGCTGACAGTTGCATATTTCTCCAGGGAACTAACAAAGGCTACCAACACCTCATCCAATCCATCTCAGTGAGTGAGACTCTTGAAAATTTTCTGTATCCCTATGCAAATATACCTCACCACAGGAATATCATTCTCTGTCATGAAAGAAGCAAGAAAGAGACACTTCAACAGTACAGAATGCATCACTATTGACTACTCAAAACATATGTAGGAAATAATTAAATGTGGGGAGGGGTTAAGGTTTGTGACACCTATTAGAAGGGCAAATCACTCATAGTGTACAACCCAATTAATCCGCTAATATATAAAATCCCCCTTTTTTGGGGCCCTGCCAGCCAGTGTTAGGGTGTAGAAATGTGTAAAATGACCTGTGATCTAAATAAAGCATCCAATTTTAAAGCTTCAGGTACAATTTGAGCCTTCTAGATAAAAAAATAAAATGTGTAGACCTATGTATTCGCACGCGGTCAAAACCAGCCAAATGGAAATTTGGGGACCAAATCAGAATTTGAGGTGATCTTTTTCAAAAGACATTTGTGAAAAATTTTGGGGGTTGACCCCCCTTTTTCTTCCCGTTAAAAGATCGGGCAAAAAAAAGCACTTTAACCTCCATGGAAGAAATTTCCCCAAATCACAGTGGTATATTTAAAATAACAAAATGTTAATAGGGCCAAAAGAAGAAAACACAATAGGTGTCAAAGACCAGCAGCAGATTCAAGGGAAACAACTTGGTTTTGCAGCTCAATACATTAACTTCGTACTTCTTTCACTTTAAGGAGGAAGTGACTGCTGAACGTCGGAAATCTTTTTACCTATGTTACTGTGATAACTATTCTGTACACAATCACCCGCAGAAGGTCAGCAGCCATGCATCATTCCCTCTGTATGAGGAATGCATAATGATGATGACACAGACACTGTCAGTGCACCCATTGGGAATGCAGTTTCCTAGAGACAAGCATTATTATATAAAACAAAACATTTCTCCAAGTCAGTTTAGAAAGTGCATCATTACCACTGTAAGCAGCTCTGATTGAACAAGAAAAAGCTTCATTGCTATGATGCACTGCCAATGGTGATACATCAGAATCTGCTTAATTGTAACCTGCTAGATGCTGATAGGAAATTGTGGGTAAGAGGAGTTGGGTTTATCCAAAGATTTTCACAGGTATATACTTAACACCATATACTGTTGAATGGAACTCATTGTGATTAAACAAATATTGCAACTAAATGGATTGGAATTACACAGAGTGTACTGTATTTTGAAACAGTGGCTGTCTATGAGGTTTAGATTTTTCTTACTTACTGATGTTTCCCCACATCATAGAGGAACTAAGCCCAAAAGTTTATGAGAATTGAGACACGACAGCAATATGCTGTGTGATATTAATGTGAATTCAGCCCTAGCATACTGAATTTAGTTAATAATGTGCATCAATTCTTTTTCAGCTGATGATTCAGGCTACAGGTCAGAACCTGAGGGACGCTACAAAGACCTGATGAAAACTAGAAGCAAGAGTGTTACAGACTCAAGAGAGACCAGGAGGAAGTGAGTACACTTTTTATCTAATTGTTGCTGGCATTGTATTAGCATGAGAAATACAAATGTTTGTTTTCATCTGTGGCAGGCAAAAGCAGATGATAATTTTATTATGACTCATATCACTGCCACAGAATGTCCATATGTGTTGTGTTCTTAGGGAAAAGATAGCAAACTATATCCATAAGTTGCAATAAAAACATTTGTGTAGCACATTTCCACTGTTGGCAAACACTGAAATTTGTAAGAAGCAAGTACAGTGGAATTATGATAATACTCCTACTTTTGAGACCAAGCAACTCTGGGTGTGTCATCAGAATTTTTAGTTATCCAGTGTGCTTTTTGCAAGGAATAAACTGTTTGAGATTCTTGCAAGGGAGTGTGGTAAGCCATGGTTATGTTAGCAGAGTTTCACTATATAAAGTTACATGTATGATAAAACAATGGTTTAACATCAAGATGTACAAAAGTGATATTTAAAAGTGTGAAATGTATACATGAATTACAAAACTGTAGTAAACGTGAGATTGATAATGGCATTTATAATATTCTAGTATCTGTTACGTTGCCTGTATGTCATCTTCTGTACTTATCAAATCTCATATTAACGTCATTGTGAACGTAATAACATTGTCTAGATTGTAATGTTATATTTTGTAGTTTTAACACTTCTGTCCATGACTCATTCAGAAAGGGCATGAAAAGGTATTCTATACTGTTCATGTTTGAAATTTGGGTTTCTTGCTTTCTCAGAACCAATGATAAAATCAGCGTTCACTAAATGATACTACAAATGTGAATGATGACAGAGGTACTGATATGAAAATTGTGAGGACATTCTTATGCTTTCTTGCACACATGTTGTGTCAGAGCCAACACATATATCATTTGTGTTGACGTAAAAGGTCAGATTCCTCAAATATGAGTTCTTGAGAAAAGTGGAACTGCATACAACCATTGCAGTAACATCGTGAGACCCAGTTCCTCTCAGATTTGTTATATTCTTAAATTTTGAGATATGATTTAATAATCACCCTATTGTTGTGAACAAGATGAAATAAAAAAATGCATTTGATTGACTTAACTGTGGGCTCCCGTCAGCATGGATCATGTGTACTTTTGGTCAACATCCAACAACAAGGATTCTGAAAGAGTATGGTTGTATTTTGATTAGACTAGGCTTTGTGCACATAATTGATAAGGTGGATTCCATTCAACAGGAACCACTGCAGTATTTCAAAAACGATATTTTGTGATGTACTGCCAGAACTACTGTGACTCGTAAGATCATTGATATCATTTGAATAGTGAAGAACAACATCAGTGCACTAAATCACATGAGCAATCATGATTTCATTCCCTGTGACTGAAGAAAATGGTTCCTATATGGGTCGATGGCATAACAGACTTAGCTGAAAACTCAAACCAAATTCCAGAGACAGATAAGGGAAGGAATCATTTTTCTCTCCCATATACTTCTTCTCCTCTGAATACACACGAGAAGTAAAAGACCTGCAAGGGAGTAAATTGTTCTCATTTTTATTCAGATCCCCTGGTCTGAGTTTATAGTAATTTGCTTATAGTAATTTCAAGCAGCTGGAAATCCACTATATTGACTTATTTGATAATCTTCACTGAATATGACATATCACACATTTGGCTGAGCATAATGCTTTATGTGTAACATGAAACTGACATATTCATGCTACTTATATCTAATCATGTCTATAGCTCTCTCCCAGTGTCATTCAGGTAGTAGAATCTTACCCCAACTCTCAACATGTCGCATGCTTATATGGATGTAACTCCATATCATTTTCCAGTGTGCATGATGGAACTATTCTAGCCTGCACTTCATGGTTCATGTTATTACTGACTGTTTAAGAAAAGTTTGCTGTATTTGCGATTGGTGTCTTATTTTGAATGTGGCTATAATTGTGTGCCATGTATTGAGAATTTAAAGGGTTCAGAACTGTAGAGTGATCAATGAGTAATTATCATCTCAAACAAAGAAGCTTCCCATAACCTTACAGGAATGTAGAAATGCTTCTCTGACTATACATCAGATGGCCAAACACTTACTTAATTTCAAAATTTGATAACTTCGATAATTCAGGTTTAAAAACCTGAAATTTATCACATATCAGTTGCTAGATATTGTCTATGAATGCTGCAAATTTCAAATGTCTAGGTGCTGTGATTATGTCACAGCTAAAAAACTAAGAACCCATGTCAGACCGTAATATGCTCAGTGTGCGTCTGACACATGGGCTCTGACGAGTCATTCTTTGGCACATGATTTTAATACTTTTATTGTGACAAAAGTAAAGCATCTAGATCAGTAAAATTTGCAATGAGTACAGATCATATCGATCTGTTAATATGCCTAAAAGTTCATTCCATTTCATATATGCAATTTTGAAGATGTTGGACTCCGATTTAAGTAAACTTATTTGTGGATCACCATGTCTGCTCAATAAGCATTTCTTTCAGTGTGATCAGTATTTTGCCCAAGGTTTACAGTTCGGAAGAGCCAATTTTCTGAAAGAGAAACATAATTTAAAATGAAATACTAATCGGTCCTATCTTCCTCTGCAATCCCACCTCTACCCTTTCCATAATCAAATCTACCAACGCTGTTTCTTCACCCTGCTTTTCTTTCTGGGACTTATAGCCCTACCATCCAGTTCTTTTACTCTCTCAAATAAAAAAAAAAACAAGAACAGCCTTGTAAACTTAAGTGCATGCAATGTCAAACGGGTGAAAAGAGATCTGTTCAAATGTCACAAGCCAGGATTCATGTGGCCTTCCTTGCGTGTAAAATAATATCCGATTGTTGAGTCCAGTGTCGGCATACCGATCTCTAATTCGAGATCTGAGTTGTCCCTATCATCAGTTTAAAAACGGAGAATTTACCGACCTGCTAGTTACAGCTATATTGAATATGATTGTAACATAAGGGCTGATTTTGCAGCTTTGCTTTATTAAACTTGAAGTTCGGCATTGTAACTTGTGATCTAGATCAAGCACATCATTTAGATAATGGCACAAAATGAACCTCTAGAGGTCTGTTATTGTCATGGGCTGAAAAAGATGGTGTACTCTATTAGAATGGATCACTTGGATGTTCTTATCACACATTCGCTTGGAAGTTTCGTGTTTAGGTCCTACTCCGGAAATTAGCTGGATCCCTTTTCCACGCATGCATGATTGTGTAATACTTCCTGTGACTTCTTGCGGAATAGACTGCAAATTTGTATGGCACGTCTCTCTTTACAACTTTCCACTTATGAATTAGGTGTTTTGTGTTTCAACTTGCATATAATTTTCGGTGACTTATAATTGGAGTAAAATAAGCTTGGTGTTTCAAAACCAGTAAAGTGGATAAATTCTCAGTCTTTTCAGAGACTTTATGTGTCTTATATATATACCTTTCTACCTTACTGTTAATTAACCCCGCAAATGCATGGTAAAAACGAGGATGTGATTTCCTTATGCAGTAGCTTTCAAGTTCTTTCTTGTTTTGGCATAGTGACGTAGGAACTGACGTTAAACACGCATGCATTGCTCAATCTCCTTTTAATGAGCGTTTACAATGGACTTTAAGTAGCTTAGTTAAGTTGTTGGCTTTCACTCACGCAGGCTTAGTTGTTCACAGACAACACTGACAAATTGGCATGATATGTCGCTGAACTGACCAAGAATACAGTATTGACAGCTTTTGCTATACTAGACTAACTTTGGTATATGGTTAGTATTTGCACTTGTAAACTGATTGACCCTTTCTGCTATTTTCATTGGTCAGCACTTAGTCTTCCCAACACTTAGTTTATTGTTTGCTTCTCAGTGTTTTTATTTTTTTTTGTCTATAAGTGGTTCTACTACTTCGTCTTGTCTGACGATTCTTGTCTAACGCTTAATGCCTACTGTTTTATTTTTAACTAATTGTTCAAATTCTATTTTTCCTTCATCAGCCCGTGGGCTCCGGCGAGTGTGAGATCAAAGATAGAAACGTACAAATGCCAGCCCCGAAGCATCATGGACTACGAGCCTGGATACTCATCCATCTCCTACCGCGAAGCGAGATCGGTAAGGTGTCCGCCTTTGGGCATGACTATTTAGGCTTCACTGAGCATGGTCGTTAAGCCTAACTACCGAACTGTGCATGGTGTGACTGTTTTGGCTGTCACCAGCGCAAGGAAACAAAAATGTTGCCAGAGATGCTGCCATTTTACTTATGATTTTTTTTAGAAGCTGAGGCCATCAAAATTGTTTTCACAAGTACTTTTTTTGTCCATGTTGTTTTGTTTTTGGCCAGCACCATGTAGTGTTCAATAAAGATTTCCCAACATAAGTGGCATCTCTGGCTTTTGCACTTTCATGTTCACCATTTCAATCACTGGCCATGTTCTCACTTTCAATCGTATTGTTTGCATGGGTTTTTATGGCTCATGGTGTCTTGCTAAAACCTGTGTCAGTTTCGTTCACAACATGATGGCAATTTTTTTTGTGTGTGTGTAGGGCCCCATATGAACAATACAACAATTAATTCTGAAGTTTTACCATTTATTTATCAGTTGTTGGTTCAATATGAGACACTTTTCAACAGAATATGGCTTACAGTGTTTGTGTCTGTCAGGTGTCGTCATTGCTGTGAACGAAAATTAATTGATGACATAGGCTCTGGTTTTTTTGGCAAAACTGTTAATTTTTCATTTTGTTTGAACTTCATTTGTTTGATTCGTCTTCTGTGCCTGCTGTTCTCTTCATTCAGTCCTGTTTCGATCAATCGTTTGTTCGTGAATGAAAATTGTCGTCCTTGTTAATTTTGTGTGAGAGACTGTGGTCGTCTTGCTAGCCAGCCGGTTAGGTCTACAATTAGACTTTTGTCGCGGATAATTATGCCAGTCTTTTTTCATGGTGATAATAATTTTCTTCTACACTGACTCTTTAAGCAGTAAGCTTAAGAAAGTAAATACCTCCTCTACAGTTCAGTGATTTATTTACAAGAGAAATCGCTTCTCAAGATCGCCCCGGTACATTTTCCCTCTTACACCCAACCGCCTTCAACCCCACTCCCCCGAGTGCGCTCATCTTTGTGCCAGATTTATCGATCCGTTCATGCTGCTCCAGTCGGGCGTGCATCTGTCAGTGAGCGCGTGTGTACGACGCGCACAGTATCGATTAGACGGTAACACGGTTCCTTTAAAGTTAAAAATCGGATAGCTCGTAGTCGTTGCTATTTTTCGCTCTAAAATGTAACCATTGTCATCTCATACTGTCATCAGTATAAAAGTTGCTTATTGGAAATACTACGTCATTTAGTCCGGTAAGAAGTTTTGTTTTGTAGTGCTCAGATCTAGACACATTTTAAGTGCTATCCGTTTGGCGGCACTGCTTTTTGTCAAGAGTGGAACCCGCGTTCTATGCGATTGCCATCAGTAGTGACGGTAGGCCATCGTTCACCTGTGTCGTTTCAGATTTGCTCAGGTGGGATAACGAGTTGGCTTTGTTCGGCTTTGTTCTAGGCACTGCGAAGGCTGATGGCTAATATGAATATTTTGTGGGGTCCCGATAATGTAAAATCGGTGTTTGATATCAGGGTCTATGCTTGGGGCGAAAAGGAAACTGTTGTCGCATACGTTTTTTAGGTAGGCTGCCGGCTACATGCATAGCAGCTTTAGTCTTTTTTTCGAGCAGCTTTTCAGGTAGGTTGTCTCAGGGATGTTGTTATGGTAGCTTGTCTGATCAAGGGAAGTGAGGAAAACCAGAATATGGCCAGGAATCATAAATTTATCTCGGTATCTTGCGCTCGTTTTCGTGCGTTTTCGCAGCTAGTAACAGATGATGGGTCAAATGCCAAATTTCACGATAGTGGGGCTATTTTCGGTTATATTTTACTCTCAGTTCATGCTCTAGGCGTCGTAGTATAGTAACAAGGTTAGACGGTGCTTAATCGATTAAAATGAATGTTTATACTCTTGGCAGTTTTATTTTCTATTTTCTTCCGCGTCATTGTTTGATTCCATCATCTTATGCGTTGATTTATTCTCATCACATGGCAAGGTACAGCAAAGGTTTCTGGGATGACTGTTGAGGTTACATGGATGAAAGTTGCGTTTGAAACTATGTGATTCATTATTTTCGTTTGTTTGTCAAATGTGTACATTTTCATTGCTTGCTATTTCAGTGATTTAATGATGACACTTTCTGTCCTAGGTTGTAGTCTTACATGTTGTGTTCTCATGCCTCACACTCTGGAATGTGCTTACAGTTTCAGACAACACGGAGACACTTGAGCTGTTGTAGATAAATTGATTGTTAGACAGTATTTGCTCATCACTTCCATATCGTAGTTTGTGCATCTTGATTGCTCTTTGCTTTCCACTCACCCCTCTTATACCCCCACCCTCCCGGTTATTTACAACGACGGAAAATCGTTAGCGTCATGGTATTGAACAAAATTAAATTATATGGACCACTTCGTAGTTTTTTAGCCGAGAATGCTTATCGTGGTCATGTTACGGACCTCAGAATTGTTCACTTTATAGTATCACGACTATCGTAATAAACTCTTATAGTAGGCCGGTATAAGAACTCCTCATTTTTTTTAATTAGACTCCGTTCATTGCTGAAATTAATATGTTAAACAAAATCAGATTTATAGGTGTGCTGAAGCAGCACTTCCATCGCGTGTATTGATGAGAAAAGCAGCTGATAGAGTAGATCCTTTCCTTTACCAATTTTATGTTCCACATTCAAAACTGGCTCTGTTGGAAAGCGGCATTTTCCCACCATGACACAGCGACAATAGCATCAACTCAAGCACGAGCCTTATGTAAGCAGGACTACCGACACTGACGAGCAGCTTTTTATCTTGAGTTAAAATACAGCATGAAATATTGTCTGCCCTCGTGGGAGACAATCTCCATTTCTAACCTGCCTGTTGTTGTTGTTGTTGTTGTTGTTGTTGTTGTTGTTGTTGTTGTTGTTGTTGTTAAACCCTGGTAACGCTAAATCTCCATTACGACAAGAGCACCCTGCAACGTCAGTGCATGACATATTATTTCTTCGCCCGGTTACTTGTCGATTGAGAGCTTTGATACCTGGTGGTCTACTCTGTCACTCCCTTCTCTGAGTTGGGCAGTGAAGTCGACGTTCGCATCAAGCATAGATAGTAGTTAGAAGCTGATAAAGAGAGCATAGATAATAGATAGAGCGACTAAATCCGGTTCGTAGAAAAGGATTTTTTTTCTGGCTATGTAATTGTGTCTTCCAAATCATTAAGATTTGGACCGCCTTAGGCATGCTTCCTTGTTGTTTCGACTCAGACGTCTTCACTATCAACACTAATTCATCTCCTTGCCATCTTTGTGTGTGTGTGTGTCACTTGTCCAGTGTCTTGCGGTGTGTTTGACATGTTCTGTGGTTTTATTATCCCTTCGTAGCATATGAGACCACGGTCTAAGTCTGTGCATTCACCCAGAGAGAAGAAGAAGGTAATAACCAAGTATAACAGTATTGTAGCGTGCCTACATTATTAAATTAGTCCATGGCTTTCTCAGCGTACAATCTCAGTGGCTTTGCAAAACATTTTGGGCATCATCGATCAGTTCAGTATTAACTATAGATGCACAATGTACTTTGAAGCTTTGCAGTTAATCGAGCGTAGAAGCAGCAGAAAAAAAACCAAAACATCACTACTGTAGATTTGTCAGTTTTTAAGTTTAGAAATGCCTACAAATGGATTGGAGCCCGTGTTTCTAATGCCATTGAGACTGTATGCATTATAGCTGAGTAGATCGTGCTTCAAACGTGTTTCATAAAACATGATTTAAGCTTACATAGCCTTATTTCTGACAAGCGAATTTTATGTAATATTTTGCCTCTGACATTTTTCTCAATCTTGCCTCCTTGTTTTTCCATTTAGCCATATTCCTACTCTTGAGAAGTACTGCAGCTGACATAATTTTATTGCAAGCCTAATGGTAAATTGACAAGGCATTTTACTGGAGGCACCAGTGCAAGATAGTAAATCTTTACAAAATATGGTCTTGCCTCCCATCCTGTTTCATTGTTTCCTATGAGATCTTTTATCTTGATTTTTAAGTACGGTTTTAGGGTTTCCTGGTAAATCGCGAATAGTAGACTCGTAGATTCTAGCAGGGATACTGGTACTTTATCTCCAGTTACTAACATGTGGTTGCGTTCAGTATATGAAATGCTGATGTAAAGTAAACTTGGTTCATTACATTCTCGCTGTCGCACAAGACAACGACTTTATAGGCTCTGGGAGTGGGAGCACTTTGGTACTGAACGCATCCTTTGGTTTCTGGGTAGTTTTATGTTTGAATAAATCGCCATCTTCCACCCAGTAACAGCTAAAATGTACTGTAGTTTACATTCAGTCATCTTTGTTGGCGTTTTTGTACTCGTTGATCATCCATACATCAACATCGTAGTGTCATTTTAAAATATATTTTTTTAAATGAGTCTAATGGTGAGTGGCAAGCGCTTTGAAGCACGTCTTCCATGGTCCAAGGGCTACAACTCAGCTATTACTAACTAGAGTGTGCTGCTCCTTTTTGTGACTATGCTGTGTTTGAATGATTTCTGCCACATTTCCTCAGCGGTCTCTTTTCACTGACATTTGATTCATTTCAAAATGTTCTGTTCTTATTGTGTTTTAGTTTGATGTTTTCTCATTCTTAATACTCTTTTCCTTTCTTAATTCCAGCTTTGTATTTGGCTTGCAGTGTAAATGTATTGTATGATTTAGATATACATGTATGTTAAGATTGTAAAGATGATGCCAGTCCAGTTTCATCTTGCTTGATATTTGTATTTTGTTCGCTTAGCTCAGGCTACCGATCTGCTATTGCCATGATTTAATACGTGTTTTCATTTGTTTTCTTTCAAATATTATACATAATATATGTCATGTTAATATTGAATTATTTATTCAACCATCTTATTTTTATTATATATTCCCTTTTATGTTATTCTCAGCTTAGTATTTTTCATTACCATAAATCTCTATCTCTCTCTCTCTCTCTCTCTCTCTCTCTCTCTCTCTCTCTCTCTTTCTTTCTTTCTCTCTCTCTCTGTCTCTCTGATTCTCGCTCTCACGCATACAAGTGAGACATTAGTCACCACCAACGACTGTGCACACTTGACACAGTGTGATTACTTGTGTGTATTATGCAAGATCAGCACAGCATTGCAGTGTGTTCTCTCTGACTATCATAGAACCATTTCCACTGTCCCTGTGCTTCACACTGTTGTATAATTTATAGAATCATAAACGCATAGGCATCATATTGTACTTCAGTTTATATCACATGCTTCAAAAATCAGTTTATATCATATGCTTTAAAAATACCGCTTTTCATCTGATAAAATAATCTATTAAAACAACTCATTACATTGCTTCCACCATAATATGGGAAATGGGAGTGGGGTGAAAGGGTCATCATGTGACACTAATGGCGCTCACTCATTGCTGTGAAACAGATATTAACGCATTGCTCCTTTATATCTCACCGAAAATTATCATGGCAAAATATTTAGAAACAAACAAAGTAAATATCTCACAAATATGTTCTGCTTTGTGAGCCATAACTAAGGAGGAAGCAAGTAAGAAAGAAAAAAAGAAAGAAAGAAAGAAGGAAAAAATGAAAGAGAGAAAGAAAAGAATGAAAAGTAAAAGCAGAGAAACATAAAAAGCTTGTTACTTTGTGCAATTCCTCAGTTTCAACACTTTTGACAAATAAGCCTGCTTTTTTTTTTTTAATTGGCTCACAGTGGTTTGCCTGTCTGTGTCCAGTTACTGTGTGAGGAATAAATTTGAATTGCATAAATCATACACTTTTTGGGGAGAAGTATCTAGACAGATAAATTATAAATAGATAAATATCGTGCCATCATTCAGTGGATATGGTCTACTATTTTTGTGATGACTGTGTGGCTGACATCTTGGAGGTTACATCAGTAACGCCTTTAAAGATCGCTACTTTGTCAACTAATGCGGGTGGACCTTGAGTATCAGGTCTTTAAGCCTGCTTTATTTTGAAGGCAGTTAGATAAATAACACCGTTTTGTTCTTGGTGTCATCCCTTGCCTTGCAATTTTCCCTTTCAGGCCCACAACCCTCGAATTGACAAGCCAGGGGACTTTAGCCAATAGTAAGTACTGTCCTTAGATTTGTTATCCCTGTACTGTTGCTTTTTTTCATTTTCTTTGACATTTATTTTCTTTCTTTCCTCTCATCCTCATCATCATCCTCTGTTTCCGCATCATCATCATTATTCATGTCTGTATGAGTGTAACTTAACAGTTTGGCGATATGATATTGTGTCACTATTGCACACGACTGTCCACTGTTTCCTGTTATTTACAAACTTGTTGGCATAATGCGCGGGTGTAGATCTACAGTCAACAAAGTTCCATAGAGTATGGACCAAAGAAAGAAAACCAAAAATGAAAGAGGGAAAATGAAAAGAATTCCTCTTTTGGTCCCTATTCCCATCCCCCCCCCCCCCNCCCCCTCGCAAAGAAATAAATGGATAAAATTAGTATGCGGAGAAAGTGATTAAATGAAGTATTCTGTCAGTTTTCGGTCGAGTTTTTATAATGTATTAAAAAAAGACAGTAGATAGAAATTTCTATCTACTAAAGACATACAAAGATGATACGTTTACGTTTTATTTCCATACTATTTGTAGAATGTAAAAAAAAAAAATGCCTTTTGAAATGTGTTGGGCCGTATTCCCTTGCCGATTCGGTGGTTGAGTTTGCTTTCTTTGGAAGTATCCCCCACAGCGTCTGCTTTTTTTACTGAATTCCATACTCCAGCCCAGATCACGGGAGTAGAAAGATGTCATGTAGATATTATCGTGGCAACGAGCAACGTCAGGTATCAGTATCTTTTGACAGTTTAACAGGCAGTTCAGTAGGTCACACCCTGTTACGAAATAGCAAACACAAATTATTGTAAATGTGGCTGGAATTTTTACTCGAACAGTCATCTTATACTCGTATACTGCAATGTGGAACACTAGAAATGTTGGCTTTGTATTTCTTTGGTGGTTCATATTATGTTCATAAGATTGCACTTGCGGTTTCCTTTTCTGTCACTGTCTTTTCGAGACTTAGTACTCTCGATACTAACTTTGATGAATACTCGTGCAGATTGCCTGCATTGCATCGTTCCTACAAATCGCATTGCTGATTCTTACTGTTTACCCTACGAAACTGTGTAGGCGGTGCTCAGCCACGATATTGCCCTTTTACGGTTTGCACAGCGACCGACGGGTGATATCCGATACCCTTTTTCAAGAAATATGTTTTGTGTCAGCAGGAGATTTGTATGTGTGTAATACGGGGCTTTATAAGGATAGTGTAAGGTTAATACAGGCTACGGTTCCTTTGAGATTTTTGTAGATGTTGCAGTATAAGGTTGCAACAGGCAGTACGAAGTTCATCACTGTTTGGAGAAAGTAAACACTGTTTCTTCATTATTTGTACCTCCAGATTTAGATGGTGCTATTTCAAACACACACACAAAAAAAAAGNGGGTGGGAAACATGCACTGTATTTATATATAATTCTGATTATTGAAATTAGATGTGCATATTACGTTGCATATATTTTAAGAACTTTTTTTTTTTATGGTTCACAACGGTTGCGTATTGTGTCTTTGTCGTAACAGTGAGAATGTGTGGGTATTCCTAGTTGTGTGTTATTGATACTGCAATAATGACTACGGAAAGGGAGACTCAAGAAATGGTGCAGAAATTATGACACAGAATACTCTGTGAATCTAAGACTGATTCTTCAAATAGTTGGTCACTAAAAAGTTTTGGCTTAGTTTTCGCTCGTTTTCGAGATGCCTTGAAACCGTCGATCTGTAGATCTAGATCTACTCTCATTCTTCAGTAATTACTGTATTTTGTTAGAATAGAATGAGGTGACCGTTAGCATGTGACAAACTTGAATCGGGTTTGTTCTTTGATTTTCAGTCGATGTCGCTGCTGCTGACTTTTTGTGAGTTTTATCATTTCCCCCCGTACTTCAACACATGGCATCGACTGACTGGTGCTTGACCAATCATCGACTATCATGTTTGCCGTTCGTAAGCATTCAGATCAGATGATGAACAACACACTCGTATTCGTTCGCGTTGACCTATGGGTACTAGTAGAATTCTTTTCATTTCCGGGTGTCCCTTTTGTCTCCGTGATAAAGTCACTTAACGGCAGAGTGGCCAAAACGTTAAATGTTTCCTTGTATATTGTTTGTTCTATCTCTCTTGACCATCGACGTTAACATGTCAGAAGAGAATCTGATCAGGTCATCTTGGAGTTCCGTCAGCTGTCCTTGTTTCAGGCTGTAACAGTGACTATGATGGTGGCTGCCCAATCACTGAGGAAACACAGGCCCTTAATGTAAGCTGTGGCGTCATTGCGATTGCTATCTCAACATTAGTGAAAAGTACACGTCTTTCCAGCATGGCATATTGTCTGAAGTTTTAACCTTTTCCCAGTAAACAATCGTTTACCACTCACCAGTCAACAAACTATTTCAGCCTTGTGAAGCTGTGAGGTAGAGTCAGTAATGTTAGGTAGTGTAGCAGCAATCTGCCATAATGTTTGTGAAGACGTCCAACTTCTCCACTTTATCCGATGATGTCTCTTTCCATTTTTCCCATTCCCGGCCCTTCTCCCGGTGCCCCTCTTCCGCGCAGCTTGAGAAGAAGGGGACGTCTCCATTTTCGGCCTTTTATCATCGTCGTAATCAGTCTGGTCCTAGCATGGGCTTTTGTGCACAACAAAAGCCCCAATAATCTGCTGGGCTTTGATGGCCGCTTCGATACGGGCTGTAGCGGCACTTGACATGAAGCCGCGCGGTTGGCCCAGATTTCATGTATCCCGTAATGCTGGTGTCTTCTCATGCTCAAACTGTCCACTGTCTTCACTTCTCATTTCGGACGCCTCGCGATTTCGGGTCCGTTCATAAAGTCCGCACAGTGTCTCGTTTACGGCCGTTTTTATGAAAGCACCCTAGGTCTCACTTCGCGTTTTATTGACATATTTGACGAGATTACAGTAAATCGTGTGCAAATAGCTTGCCATGGCTTGACTGGTCTGAAAACCTTTCAGAAAGGGTACACGGTATTTCTTTGTGGTGTGAAGCTCATCGTTGGACACTTTTTTTTCTTGTTCTGGTCAACTGTGATCGAAGTCGTTTATTACTGAGGATTCACACTTGTTTTCCCTTTCTGCTCCGCTGTGTTCGGATTCAGGTTTTGCTCTCGCTAGATACTTTAAAAGACATTAGATGTCCACCTGTTTAAGTTGTGACTGAAATACTGTTATCCGTCCCTTTACTTTTAATCAGCTTTTCTTTTCCTTTCTTTTTCGCTACATTTGATCAGCTGTGATGTGAATCGCATTGTTATGAACTTTTGACTGTCTCATGCGCGATAAGTCGGCCAGTTGTTTTTTTTTTTTAAATCAGTGCGATCAAAATGGTGTTGTGTATGTGTCCCTAGCGGATGATATTTTGTGCTTTTAGATTGGTTTAGCAGTTTGTTGTTTTTTTTCATATTTTAAAGTATGTTCAACCATGATCTCATTTTTTTTTATATTTTAAAGTATGTTCAGCCATGATCTCAGATCATTTTGTGTGGTCTGGCGTGTGGACATAACTGGCTTTGTACATCGAGTCCCTTAATGCCAGCGCTTGACCGTCATGTCACGCCACACTCCCAAGCGGAATGGACCACAGTTGAATGATGGGTTTCGAAACTGGTCGGCGAGGCAAGCAGTAATTTAGAGGGCCCACCTTGCGTAAAAGTTCTTAGTTCAGTGATCCGCTTAATTTACTGACAGGGATGTGGTGCGGATCGGGACACACACGGTGAAGAGATGATGACATTTTGGGTCGGTCAGTTGTGAAAGAAGATGTCTCGCTGTGGTTCTCTTTTATGGCTTTATGTCGTGATGTGATGAAATATAGGCACGCGGTAGTGGCTTTATGGCCAGTGACAGTCAGTTACAGCTAATAGGTTCTTCAGATGTCAAGATTGTCAAGGCATCATGTAGTAATTGTGACACAGTTATATTTTGGCCTACCGGTAATGTGAATTTTTACGTATAATTATCAATACACTATAATTTGTCACAGGATGCATCAGTATGTTGCGTGTCGAATGTTTGTGGTATCTGGAGAATGTCATTATGAAACACTGGATGGAGGAACAGAACTAATCGTCAGTTCAAATCCACGGAACCAGCGAAAAGCTGTGATGAAAATTGATGCTATTCTGTAGGACATGGCAGCGTTGTCAGACTCCCACAGTTTTAATTGCCAAGCGGTTGCGACTTTGTGCAGCCAGATTATATGCAACATATTATTATTTATTTACGCAAGACAGTAAGCAGTCGACCCATTAAAAAAAAAAAAAACCAGCCTAAATGCAAATGGCTTATATGTATATTTACGTAATACTTGCATGGCTCCGACGATAATGTGGCGTTACATTATGCATGCTGCACGGTACATTAGTGTCTTGGCGGGGCCCAGTTCTCTTTATGGCTCTGAGGCTTTTGTAAAGTTTATGTTTTCTTTCTTTCCATGTTCCTAATAAAAGCAGCCGTATGATAAAATCTTGCGTTGCCAATTGTATTTGAGTTCGTGCGGATTTTTATCCAGCTGTTGGTTCATGTGAGTTGTTTAGCATTTGCTCTATCGCCAGACACTTTAGTTAAGACTTTTTTTTTTTGTCTCAACATCTCCTAACAGAATTGACACAAAGTGGAAATTACAGGTCTAGCTTGCCAGATTTATTTACACTCACTATTATTAAATCTTAACGTAATTACGATGCACGTAATTTCTGCGGTGAAGTCTGTCATGCTGCTAGACTGATTCCAGTTTATCAGGTGTTTACGGATCTTGTTGGGGTGTAGTGTGGGATTAGGAGGGCAGTGGCGGTTCGTTAAAAGTGCAACCCATTCAGTGCCGGGTAAGATCTATAGCTCAGAATATAAAGAATCTAGAACTGATTGCCAAAACATGCAGGGACCAAGTAAAATGGAGAAACCATTTTGTTCAGGGCATTTCTTTTGTCCTCCAGCATTTTGTTATCATCTTAATACAGCCATGTATCTGTGTTATATTTAGAGCAAAAACAGTGGATCTGACATAGCCTTCATTTAGTTTTTCTGTTGTTATTTAAAGACATAGTGGTTTGGGCATTGGGATTATCCACATAATTTCGAGTATCAAGATTGAAGAAAGTTGATCAAACTTATGTCAGCACGACTTTTAAGTATCCAAACATATCACGATCTACCACTGTAGGTATGGATGGCTGATTGGCTGACAGTGACAGGGGCGGGGAGCAAGTCTCTGTGGGGCCGACACATCTTTTCTCAGTCTTTATCTTAGATCAGTATGATGTTTGTTTACTTCGCTATAGTGGGGATTTGATAGTATGTGACCTTCTTCAGCATGCAAGGTATATTGTAGGCCAAGTTTCTTATATGGAAGGGGTACATATAGTTATCATGATGTGAAGTGTAGACATAGATTTTAAAGTGGCGTGACAACATTACTGTACATGACTGTGAGACTAATTACACTGCGTTAGCGTCCGCAAACAACCTTAATGTGTGTGGCTTTCCTAGTATTACACATAAGTAATTAGATTCTGTGCTATGTCGTGTAGTATGAATATATACAGTCATGTCGTGGTGTGTCAGCTGTCATTACATGTTGACACGACGATGTAGTTGCGTTAAAAGAAGGGTGTTTAACTACCAGGCGCATCACCGAAATATTTTCTCTCGTAACATTTTATTCACAAGGATTAAATTTGCTCGTGAAACCGTAACGGATGATTGTAGTTAGCTCCACATTTGACAGTGACATTGTCTACGCTGAACAGCTGTGTTTGGATGGCTGCTTTCCTGCGCCTTATGGTTATTGTGCTGTTTCAGAAATACAAGTCTACGCGTGTGATCTGTGGAATTATTGTTTCTGGAGAGGTATGTGAGTGAGTTCCTACAGTGTGGAATAGTTCAGGACGAACAGAAATATCGTAGTTTTAGAGCCTGTGTACTGGGCGTGGACGATACGTGGCGGTGCTGTCTTTCACTGGAATTTCAACCTTGAGAACGCCTTTATCAGTGTTTTGCAACTGTTATCGTTTCATTGCTGCATTCATGTTTCATGCCTAACCACATCCTGCTTTTCGAGTTTGCGGAGTTTTCAGCAGCTTGACAATGCACATTGCACAAAGCCCTATTTTTTTTGGCTAAAGTTTCCACTCTCTAATCCTTCTATCACTTTCAGTCACCGCAGTATTGCGCACGTTCCTCCTTCATGGTTATTAATTCCAGGTCACATTGTGCGTTTAGACTGTGATCGGGTATCCAAGTGCTGGCCCTTACTTGGTAAATTTGATATTATGTCTCAGCTGGCAGCGTATGGCACTTTCTTTCAGGACAAACAGTCTAGAGCAGCCATTTTTGCCCCGATTTGAAAGGAAAAAAGTATTGAAGGGAATCATATGTGCGCTGCGAAACATCAGTAGTGTTTGCTTTTTGCGTTAAGACCTAGGTATACCGTTTGCAGTGTTGGCCTGCCTTACTTAAAATGTTTGCACTTGGTTTTCGGGAGACTTGCGGAATGGATAAGGGACTCTAGGTGGGCTACATTGCCACCTAGACTTAAAATGGTCCTTGAAAAGCCTCTTCCAATCTCCGTTTTTTTGGTGGTTTTTGTTTTTTTTTTTGGTCCTTCTTCTGTCCATCTCTCTGTTTTCTTCCTGAGTGTCCGTTCTGTTGTGTTTCAATTTTAAAGACTCTCTCCCTAATTCCTTGCAAGTTCTTTGTACTTGTGCTCGCATACATCATTTAGAATGTGTGACTTCCTTAACGCCAAGACGACAGTATCTTTAACAATGTATAGGCCGATGAGTATCGCTCCCGCTATAATATATCTTAACTGTTGTATCATACGTATCATATGACGTATCACAGTCATAAACAAGAAAATAACCATTGTTATTTTTTCGTGGAGGCCACGGTGCTGTGAGTGTCTGTCACTACTGTGTAACATTGCATCCTCAGGACTATCTGATGGATTTTTGCTGACAGGGATAAAAATTAAGAGGTTTGCACTGACGAGGGGCGGAATGACTGTTCTATGAAGTCTCTGATAAACGTCTTGTGTCACACCGACTTGGAGACATGTCTCATCATGGTCACGTGATCCTTTTGGGTCATAATAGGTCAAAGGGCGCCACGATAACACTTTGTTTACACATGACTATAGTGTTACGGCAGTGGACCGAAGAGCTTCGAGTTTGTGCTGGGACCAGTGTGCACCTGTATGCCCTGAAATGGCTGAACAAGGGACTTAACTTAATCCAGGTGTTTCAGTCTCAGGAAAAGTGTATCTGTAGGGAACCTCAAAGTTTATTGATCACGGTATCGTGTTTACCCACGTGATATGATTCCTTCTCGTGTTTGGCTATTTTTCGTGACTGGACGTTGATGGATATTATATGTAGCCGCTTTAACCGTTCTCTATATTACATTCAGACGTTGAGTTCTATAATTTTTTTTTATGCAGCAGAATTATGTTTTCCAAGTTCACTGGACTGGTTCAAGTCATACTAAATCATCTTTAATGGTCTTCATCTAGCGAAATTATTTTTGGATTGTTTGGAAATCACCGAATAGAGCCATTCCCCAGAAGATTATAAATACTGCCAGATAACAAATAAACCAAGTTCATTGTGTCTTAAGCTAGGGCACAGAAATGGATACAGATGTTTGGAGAGGTTTTTTTTCAGGCATTAGCTATTAATTGACAATACACTTTATGCAGTCATTTGTTATTGGATGCGTGATGTTGATATGTTCAGTATTTGTATATTTGTTTCAACTTTCTTTACAGTTTTATTTTCCAGAGATTGAGTGAATTGTGAAAGACAAATCAACGGCGCATTTACTTACAAATACATAATATCGTGTAAACTGCTGTAGTTTCGTGTCATTGATCTAGATGTTTATCTTTATCATCATTTTATGATGCACCCTGTGTTGTCAAGGCAAACGAAGCAAGTGATAATCTAGCATGTACAACTACACTTATGCGTCTTGATAGGAAATTAGAATTGTGTTCTAGTCTACCTGTTATTAAGCCACGTGCAATTTCTGTCTATTACAGTTATTTTCTTTTTAACTACGGGATGATCTTTGCTAAATTCCCTGTGAGTTATTTAGAATTTCTGAGTTAAAAGTTATCTTTTTTTTGAGTACTTAGTAACTCTGTTTTGAATGAAGCTTTAGTTTAATGTAAGACGTGTGCTTGACTGAAAATGGCAGTGTGTGTGGTTTTACAAGAATATGGTTAGATCACTTGGATAATTGTAATGCCAACACTGACATTTTGCATGTAATGAAACAGCTTTATGTGATGGTGATGTGTGTTTAAGCTCGTGGAGCCCGTTTGTCTTGTTAATGATGACTCATAATGCGTAGGCATAAATGTTTTAAAGGCATAAAGGAGACAAGAGTTAAAATTATTATATTTTTCGAAAGACACTAAGGAGTGGACACAGAAACAGGAGAGGCTTTGTAAGAGAGAAACGCAAGTAAATCCAGAGCGGTACAAAGATAGAAAATGTGCTGTCATTTTAAATTAATATATATGCTGAGGGGTGAGGAAAGTACACACTGGTGGTATTTTGTTGGGGTTTCTGGGAGAGGGCTGTTAGTGTTCTTTATATCATCTCCGGACATTGTTTACGTGGCATGAATCCAAGTTCTGTTTTCTTTGAAATAAATGACTGGAGGGTCTCTCTGTAGATTGATTGTGGCAAGCCTAGGCCTTGCCAAAGGGATAATGGGTTTGGAGGTCTCGAGATAATTGTTACTCTTTTTTACTAGAAGTCGTTCCGCACCGGTGTCTGGACGAGGGGCCATGCCAGTTACGAAAGAGGATCCGAAAAATGCCCATGCCCCAGGTTCTGATTTGGACGATTTCTACAAGTTTAACCCACGATTTCTTCTTGGACCAGGGGTGTGCGAAGGGACGGTCATTTTATTCTGTGGGATCCTGAGCAAAGGGTGTATTAATCTCTAGGCAAACCAAGAAGGCTGCGACTGACGTGGAAGAGCTGGAAAATAATGCATTGACGTGCGAGTGGTGTTTACCCTACTTAAATCCTTGCCTCATTCATTAGCATAATTATATACCATCCGCTGATTCTTGCCATATCTCCCTCCAGCACAAAGCCGTTGATAAATAGTTCCACTAACAAATTTAAAATTATTAGTTGCGACCATTTTGCCGAGCACTTACTTCCAATCTGAGCAGGAGATGACACATTTCTTACAGAAAACGTATCCAAGATTATCAGATGGTGGTAGAAGTGGGAAGATTATTTCCTGAAGGCACTGGCGTCTGTGAATGTACTCGTTGAAGATGACGACAGTAATTAATAACGAGACAGTCAAGCCATAAGGAGAGGGAAAGAAGGTAGCTTTACAATATCAGAAGGCATGTTATCACTTTGTCAGCCCCAGCAGGAAAACAAAAAGTGCATTCGTGAACATCATCCCACTCATCGGCCGCAAAATGTCTCGATTACGTTCTCACGCAGTGTTTCTTGTTTTGCACGGAATCTGATCTTGCTTGCTTATGACGTAGCAGCTGGCCACATTAAAGGGCTGTACTTGGCACACGAGACTGCTAACAGAGAGGGTTTCTTTCAAGGATTTTCATATCGTGTAAATGCATATATCCTTATGAGCTATGCCGTTTAATTTTACGAGGTTGGAGATGAGAGGTACGTTATTTATCAAAGATGTTTTTGTATTATAATTTTGTTGCTATGTTTGACATCTATTGATAAAGTGAATCAGAAACCGAGATGACATTTTCTCAAGAGGCGGCATCGGTATGAATGTGAGATGAGGAGGTGCTCGATGTTGTGCTTGGTGACCCCCACAGGGTATAAGGGCCGTGAAATTCTGAAAATCCATGGTTTATTTGGCTTGCGGTGTTCGGCATGACCTTACCGAATGCCTTGGGCGTTTTCTCTTCGTTCAACATTTGACGGGTTTTCATTAGGTCCAGAAAGTCTTAGCTCCTGGGTGTGTTCAAGACACTAGTGGACCTAAAAGTAATTCGATTGGGCATTGATGTGGAGTATGACTAGAAGACTGTAGACTATTATCTTTTAGAGTGATTTTTGCATTGAAGTGTGTTTACCGTGGTTGTGTTGAGTTGCCTTTTTCTAAGAGGGAAGGTAATCCTTTGATGTTGCAGAGATCGAGAGAGATTAGAAAACGTCACTGAAATGCCAATCTGGATCTAATTAACTTTTGTGTTTGTGTGCATTTGTAATTGTTCAAACTCAGTACACATGGGCAGCTGGGTGGGTAAATGGTGTTGTTTTGCGTTTTCCTTTCAGCAAATGATGCTGAAAAAGAGCCTAGAATAAAACAGTTTGAAATATCAAACTGTCTGGCCCCACTTCCTGAATGCAAGTCTATGAAGATATTTTCAGTAGCTACTCGCTTAACAGAGAAATCTGATTTTTAAAAAAAATGATTCGGACGGAGAGAACAACGGCTTTACTGAAGGCGATGACGTCACGTGGACCCTCGGCTTCCCGTGCAGTATTAGTAAACAACTTACTGCTGCCATCTAGTCTTGTTTAGACTTAGCAACTAAACACCGCTGATGGGTATCCGTATGGGTTGCACTGGCCACAGCTATTCCACTGAATAGAGAAGATGATTAAACTTCCCACTGAATTTTTTTTTAAAAGCATATCAAAGATCATCTGCAAGTTCCCATTTACAAATCATTTGATAGGGTGTTATTTTCTGAATTTCATGTTGTGTTTTTTCTTCGTGGAACTCGCTGAATTGTTCAGACTCACCATTTTAGACGAGATGCATTAATTTCAGTGTTACAGTTCAGAAGGGTAATTAATATAATATGTAGTCAGAAGTAGTGTGGTACGACAACTTTACTATTGAGGGGCCTATGTTATTTCAGTGTACTTTACCCTTAGGCACGATCAAACTTTGGGCCATAAACTTACAGGTCTAAATCTACTGTAGTGCTTTTGATTTCACTTTAGTGCGACTGTAAACTTTTCACACCGTGAATCGAAACCACATGTCACAACTTCGCAGGTCTTCGCGTGGCGCCGCTGTCTAAATATACAAGTCTGAACTTTAACAAACGGGTTGTCAGGCAGAACGAACACAGCAAAACGTATGAAGTCTTTCTTCCTCTCTCTCTCTCTCTCTCTCTCTCTCTCTCTCTCTCTCTCTCTCTCTCTCTCTCTCTCTCTNTCTCTCTCTCTCTCTCTCTCTCTCTCTCTCTCTCACTCACTCACTCACTCTCTCTCCTGTCTATAATCTTCCACAATCTAATCTCTGTAGTTGACTGAACGCAACAGTTAAACATTAATTTATCACTTCATAAACGTGACGAATTGACTGCATCC
The DNA here is from genome assembly GCA_033807755.1 of Ellobium chinense. Classification (NCBI taxonomy): domain Eukaryota; kingdom Metazoa; phylum Mollusca; class Gastropoda; order Ellobiida; family Ellobiidae; genus Ellobium; species Ellobium chinense. The sequence goes on from JAWQUT010000169.1 coordinate 774,844, forward strand.
ATTTTCTTGATCTCTACTCTTCAGGACATTTTATTTCATATTTTCGTTGCCTATGGCTGTACCCAGCATGAGAGACCTTCGCTACATTCTTCCTTGTCTGCTAATCCAGCTTTTCCATCGCCGACATTGCAGTATTTTTATTTCCTCGATAAAGAATACATTTTTTCCAGAGGTTTATTTCCTTGATAAAGAACACGTTTGGCAGAGCGTGGCATGCAAATTCCAGCTCGAGAGGCAGGATGAGGCAGTGGCGTGTTTTGGGAAAGTGTACATGCTTGAAGAAGTCAGTGGTCGATTTGTACCGTTTGTGTGTGTGTGTGTGTGTGTGTGTGTGTGTGTGTGTGTGTGTGTGTGTGTGTGTGAGTGAGTGTGTGTGAATGTGTGTGAGTAAGTGTGTGTGTGTGTGTGTGTGTGTGTGTGTGTGTGTGTGTGTGTG